>OY735142.1:5914272-6324365 GCA_963457615.1 Nicrophorus investigator | reverse complement strand
CGTCTAATGATTTATAAAATCTTATGGAAGCTATTGAGATATTTTCTTCACCATTTTTCGAAAAATTTTATAGATTTTTTTCATTATTTAAGAAAACTGTAGAACTTTTGTAATATTTTATTAATACATAATAAAAAGCATCTAATTCCACAAGTACTGAAACATAAATCATTCTGAAATATTAAATAATTATCATGGTACTGTTTAAAATTAATTAGTATCATTTTTGTGATTCCTAACATTCACTTTCGAATGATACTTATTCTTCATACAAAACTAGAAGTTGATTTTGGACTCACTACTTCTTATTAACGTTAAGTTTTGTTAATTAACATTGGAGTTATTGATACTTGTATGATCTCCTATTAGAAAAAATATATTTAACTTTTTTTCGTTTATTTAAAAATCTGTTTTTCTAAATGATTGCTTAATAAAGAGCAAATGATTATTCTTATAAGTCGTTTAAAAAACATCAAGAAATGTTTGGGAAATACAGCGTAACTTATGTGTTATTTGTGTTGCATATCATAATATCCTCTTAGGAATTACGTAACAAAAATGTTTCATAATCGCATTATCAAAAGAAGCATTAACAAAATAATACTAATTTTTAGGTTTAGGGTTGTTTGGGAGGTGACAAAAGACTTAGGTCTGGTTGTATTGGTCAGGCTGTTGCAGGGCACCAACTCCCGGGCGCGATCCCACTACTGCACAACGCGGAGACTTTTGGCTGCTGGATTTCTCCCCTGGCCCGGTTCGCCTCTCCTTAGCCAACCTGGCCACTCCGGACTCCTCCGGGGTGCCCATATCGACGCCCAGCTTAGTGTGGACACCTAGTCAACGTTGGAACACCCTGCACCAGGACTCCCGACCTCAAACCATCCTCTAAACCCGACCTCCCAATCACATGGATTACAGGAGTGCGCTACGCTCCCAGTCGATAATTTTATATACAAAAATTACTTACACATAATTCTTTTAAAAATTATATTATTTAACAATTATTTCCAATATAAATTATTCACTATAATTAATAATCAATTATTTCAAATTTCGCTAAACGGAAACTCTTTTATATTATGAATAGATATATAGTTAAGTTTCTCATTATTATATATAAAACAAATTTTTATTTGAAATGTATTTAATATAAAGTTTTAAATCCGTTTCGTTTTATAGTAACTTAAAAACCTTATTAATATGAGGTACAAGACGGAATTTTCTACACATCATTTTGGGACATTTTACTAAGTTTCATTCATGTTCATTCATATTTCCGAGAAATAACACAAGGCTTCGATTTTATTGCCACATTTGTTTGCACTTGTAAATATATAAGTTAAATTAATTTTACATCAATGAATTGTATTATACAATCTGTTTATTTATATGTTGGTATATATATATATATATATAGTATATAGTAAATTAATAAATATAGTTTAGACTTATATGAGTGCTAATGAATTTCGCGATTTAAACACGAGAGGTCAGAAGTATTGAAAAAGTTTAGAGAAGTTTGAATCTTCTCAGTTGGTACTCTCATTGCGCAGGCGCGGGTACGAGGAAGGAGGACGCCGAGTCGTGCTTCTGTTTTCGATGCGTCTGCGTGCATCGCATTTTCATTATTCAAAATTGTTGTGTAATCAGTTCAAATTCAAAGAAATATATTGCGCCCTTGTACAATCCATCATCTAAGATCCCAATCCAATTAGATTTCGTCAATTTAAAGTGAGTAATTCGATTTTTTTTTGTACAACTGCGTAATTCCTAATTGATTTGCTTAGATTTATGACTTGATTTTGATTTGTATTATATTTAAGCAAGCCAATAATTAGAAATTGCGACGCATTAAAAATGGCTTCCCTCCATTTTTCGCAGCGTTGTTTGGTGAAGATAGCAACAGCGTTTTTGTTGCAAAAAAAAAAAGTTTTTTTTTGGCTGAAGTTGGCTCAATCGTGGCGTCCTCACGCCATAGTATTTCGCATTCCTTTGTTTAGTGAACATCGTTTCTATTAGAAATCGATGATAACTATTGAAAATTCATCTGGTTTTAGTGGCATGAGCGGTGAAAAACCGTGAGTATTTTAATTTGCTGATATTATTTATTGATAAACAAATGTTTATACTTATTTCCCCATGATGTATATATAACTTAAATGGATGCAAGGTATTCTAAATACCAGGTCATCTCATGCGTTTATCACGTCCGCAGTGATACGCATGGGATGGCAAGACCGTCTGTGCTAAAACCTTCTCGAGGTGCATCCGTTGAGGTGGTTGTTCGTATTCGAATATACGAGCAATCAACCGACAGATCACAGCGGATCTAGGGGCTCGCGTTTCCCCGAAATATCAATTTTTCTATCGCGACGGATGTCGTTAAGAAAAGTTTTGACCAAACTTAGTCTTACATTCTGTAGTGAAGTGTGTGTGCGTTATTTTGAAGACAAGTTTAAGGCTTCGGCTCTTGTTCTTCAACCGGCAGTCAGTTTAAATTCACGATACTCAATTTGCTATAAATTTATTATTAATTATATTAGAATCACGGGAGTGTTAAATTTCCGGCAGTTTAGTGCGTATTTTGCTAAATTATCGCGAGTGTTCGTGAGTGAGTGCCAACAACGACGAGATGGCAGAGATGCAGATGATGGTAGAGATGGAGAGATCAGATGATGGCGATGAAGACATCAAGTAGTAAGTGATTTTATACCACACGGGATTCACAACAATAAGCCCTCCCATCTCAACCTAAATATATTTTTTATTTGATTTTAGCTTTTTCATTCTTTTAATTATTACAGCGTCTATTCAAAATTATTAATTCATATTGCGTCTATTTATTAAATTTATTTAATTTGTTTTGAACTTTTTATATTTTTATATTATTACTGCGCCTATTAATATTATTAATTATTTGATTCCCTTTGTTCTTGTCCGTAATTCCGTTTTTTACATCCACTTAGATAATGTGAGATGTTTTAGTTTAGGTTGCATTAAATTACTATTGATTTGGAGAAGATTTTTATTCATTTTTTAATGCAATTCAATGCATTGTTTTTTTTATTTTAATATTAGTTTTGTAATGATGATAGTTTTGTTAATTGATTTTAATTTTACATATGTGTTATTTATTTTAAAGTTGTAAAGGCTTCAATATACTTAATTCATTGTAGAAGGAATCATAATTACTTAATTATTATTATTTTCAAACAACTCTCATTTCACCAAATTATCCAAAAATAACAAATGTTTACAAGCTGCAGATACATTGCAATCTGCATTATATTCATTTTACATCTTTCCTATATTATTACATAAAATATTATAGTTCAGGAAATTCTATAATTAGGGTTGGCCACCCTAAAGCAAATTAGTATTTTATCAGTTTTTGGAAACTTTCTCATATTCCAAAATCTGAAAATTGTATGTTGGTGTGTTTTGGTATGAATCAATGCGAGCTCGCAATCGTTTGTTTGTGTATGTATGTATGTATGAGCAAGTGTTTCGATTTAATATTTGATTTTGAATGATAAGAGTGATTGATTGCTGTTACTGTTATGATTGTGCTGAAATATCGATAGGTTTTTAGAAAATGTTAAATCTTCATTAACATATTCGATTTGTGTTTAGATGCTTAAATAGAAATCTTGAACTATAATTAATTTATTTTCATCGATTATTTATCAATTAAAATTAATTAAACATTTGTTATTTCTTATCTTTTATCCTTTTTTTATTTTAAATTTTCTCAAATAATGGAAATTGTCATCAATATGATTAATTTTCTATTTATTAACTTTTCATTATTACTATATTAGTTTTAAATCTTCTTCAGTGAATGGTGATTTCGTGTCGCCTCGCGATTAATAAGCATGAGTAGTTAGTGACAAATCTAACGTATTTGTCGGCTTTTGCATGATTTTTGCTTTCAGCTGGATCTAACGTATCCACCGTGCCCGAAAATCACTCGAAAGTCGTGCAGAAAGAGTCTTGTATTAAGCAGTCTTAAATTCAACAAGACTTGTTGGTAGACTCTCTATGCATGATTTTAGATTTGTATTAAATAGAGGATGTTTCAGTACCCTTGTCCCCCCCATTGAGCTTATCTCATGGTTTACTTAGTTTTTGATAATGAAATATCCCCGGGATCGTGAGATGGTTGCACACTTTCACGATCCACCCTCAGCCCTCCGTGTTTTCAATTCAATCGTTTATATTTGCATTAAGTTTGTTGTTAAAGTAACTTCAATTTTTCTTAAAGAAATCTTTAGTATTTGATTGGCATTTGGTTCCCTTCACTCCGCCCGTCCGCCGCGAGTCCCCCCTTAACTGTTGCTATGACTATTTTGGGGGTGCCGGTACTTCCGCAGACTAGTCAGTTTTCTGACAGGGTCTCTGCCGGTCCCAACACCTTCCTTCATCCTCTAACCATTTGTCAATTCAATACTTTAGAATTCCCTTCGCTCGGGCGAAGTTTACTGTTAACTTCATTTGGACTTCCTGGTTAAGTTTAGGCATTTAGTATTTAGTATGGATCGAATGAGCTTTTGCTTGGCTCACGATTCACTCCAATTCACTTTTGTTGCTTTGTTTATTTATTTCGAGTGATTCTCCTATCTATTTACTATATATGTCGTTTGTACTAATCCATGTCTGTGGGGATCTAACGTATCCTCACGTGTTTTTCTTTCAGCAGATAAAATTCACCTCTGGACTGTTGCGCTCGATCTGTTCATTTTTGCTGTGAATGTTCAGGTCTTGCTGCTGGGTCGGGCACTTCAGAGGTGGATCAAACAATAGAATTACACAGCAAAAACCATAAACAATAAATACTTAATAAGTTTTGCAATTGATTATCATAAATGTCCAATTAGGCAGTTATGATAATTTCATTGCCAGGGAACTAATTAATACAGTAGAGTGCAATTTACTGTAATAGTTCGTTCCCTTTAGGTTTAGATTAGGTTTAGTTTTATTTGTAATGCGCCCATTTTGTCAATATTCCTCCTAGTTTTAAGTTTACACCCACTCACAAAAAAAACATACCTAATCCGAGGACTCTCCGTCCCCTCCAAGAATCGCGAGTCTCCGGTTCGACTTATCCCTATATTCCTTTCTATATCCTTATTGTGCCCCAAAATTTGAGGAATTAAATGGGTTGTAATTTTTTATAGTTGTAGATTGTTGTAAAGGCGTTCGGCAGCTGCTCAGAGTCTATAGAGTAGTCATAATATGATACAAACAAAATGTCATAATGCCGGATAGCTAATGAACATGCACAATTAGCCTATATTGTGCCGCATTGCATTACATATTGAAAAATTTGAAAAAAAATTAAAAAAATAAATAAATAAAAGAAAAGAAAATATATGTTATAAAAATTATTATGTAACAATAGACAAAAAAATATATATACAAAAAAAAACAAAATAACAATAATAAAAAATATAAACATGAGAAAAGATGAGAGTGAAAAAAGAAAACAATTATTCCTCTCCATAAATTTATATAATGATACTACGTAATGCAATTAATTTTTATTGTAATTGTTGATGTATAGTTTATTTTATATGTGTTATTTGTGTTCTGTTTCAGGTTTGATATAATTTTGTTGTTACTAATCATTGTGTAGTTACTAATCACCCTTTAGGTCACAGCATTTCCTTTAATCCTAAACATTCCTTATTTTCTTTCCGGGTGTGCGGTCATGCGTTTGCTTTCATTTGCTGTGAATGGAAGCAGCGATTTCCACGTGGCCGTATATCCAGGTGCTAATTAAAGGTATGTCATCTTCCTTCGAAGATGGTAACCAGGTATCATTTCAAGCGCAATACACAGCCTCTGGTATGATGCAAGACCGTACACATTTACCTTCTCGAGGTCGCACCTGTTTTATACAAAAATTGTGGCGGATCGCATTTTGATCCACTTGACACTAAACATTAGGACTTTCTTACAGAAAAAAAATACATATACTTATATGGCATGTTTTGATTGTGTAAGTTCACTTTTACTAATTATTATGAATGTTTTTTTTCTTATTGGTTACTTATTTTTTTGTTATTTTTATGGATGCAAGGTATTCTAAATACCAGGTCATTCTATGCGTTTATCACGTCCGCAGTGATACGCATGGGATGGCAAGACCGTCTGTGCTAAAACCTTCTCGAGGTGCATCCGTTGAGGTGGTTGTTCGTATTCGAATATACGAGCAATCAACCGACAGATCACAGCGGATCTAGGGGCTCGCGTTTCCCCGAAATATCAATTTTCTGGACATAAGACAGGCCTTTTATTTGTTTAATTTTCTCATACATATTTGTTTATTGCCAGAGTGTGGCAGATTACAAATAAATCAATAATTAAAAAAAATAAAAAAATATTACAAATTTCTATTTTTTTATATTTATTTCTATTTAATAGTAAAATTGGTTGCATAGCATATATACTTACCACAACAATTTACAAACGTTATGCAAATATATTTTAAATAAATTTAATTAATTAAAGCTAAATTGATGAGTGAAGAAACTCATTTCTCTAAATATTTCTCACTTTTTGTCTTTAATATTAGATATTGAATAGAAATTAAAAAATATTTTCATTAATACTTATTTTGTAGATTTATTTGTGATGTTTTTAAAATAAAACTCGAAAAATTAATAGAAGGAATTACATTATTATTTTTTTAAGATTTCAATAAATTTATTTATTGATTATTTAATAATATTTTTTTAACTGTTTTTCAGGTCTTTATAATTTGCATCTGAAATAAAAATAACGATGTTTAAATAACAATAATATATTTCAATATCCATTTACAAAAGTTTTTTTTTGGTATTTTTTTTCTTTTATTTGTTTAATTATTTTTTGTTTGTTTCTCAATTTGCAATGCATCGTTTCGTTTACTTCCAATAATTGTTTTCCACTTCAGTGAGAATCTACGTTGATGATTATCAATGAAACCAAAAAGAAAATCTGAAAGTACGAGAAAAGAAAAAAGGATAATAAACTGTGCACATTTGATTGACTCCACGTTTGAGCAATTGATTAAGTTTACATCTACGACTAACGGGGGGCATGATATGTATCATTTATTATTTATTCATATTTACAAATGTTATTATTAGGTTTAGTATATACAACACTTTAATTATAGTTTTATACAAAAAAATCAAACGATGTAGTTAATAACGAACTCAAAAAGCAAAAGGGGTTAACCGTTTTTTAAAAAAACAACTGTACATTTCCATCAATAATAACTCAATCAATGAAAATTATTAATGTATGATGAATTAGGAAGATTCCTTACAGATTAACGACTTATAAAATTGAATATCAAAAAACAAACTATGTAGATCACAGAGATATTGTTTGAATTGGGCGCCGTGCTGAGGGCGCTCGCGTGGCAACTCATATCTTCTGGAGGAAGTTGTACTATTGGTATCGTTACGCCCTTGATGGAATCCGTGCATGTGGCTTCCTTCACCAGATCGTTCATCCTCATCGAAGTCTCTACCGGAGCGTCATGGGATTGGAGGCTTTCGCGCATCCATCTTCTCAACCAGTGTCCCAACCAAGCCAGATGACATCCGCATTTGAACGGATTATGAGAAATGGTTAAACCACCTAAAAAAACATCAAATTTTAACTATATCCTAAATTTTGAATTTCTGAAATTACCTGAAATCAGAGTTGTTCCGGCATTTTTCCAAGTCGTGACGTTACCATAGAATATCTCAGGGCTCAAGTAAGAAAGCATGTTATTCCTCAGGTCGATGTTCAGATAGGAGATTTTGTACATGTTTGCGAACAATCCGGCCGGCAATTCCTCAATTTCCGTCCCAGTGATTTTCAATACTAAATCGGGGTTTTTCGAGAACTTCTGGAAGGCATCTCTATCGACGCTCTTCAAATTCTTTCCGGTAATCTCGAGCTGTCGGATTTTCCTGTTCGAAATACAAATTAACTGATCGTCGAGTACAGGATCTTCGACGTGCAGCTTGAGGATACGGATTTGATTGGCGTTTGCCAGCAAGGCGCACAGCTGGGCCTTGAAATTCTCTATTTTAGGCCACGTTTGCAAGGCCAGCGTGTGCAAAATCTTGATGTGCGTGAGCGCCTTCGCATCGAACTTCTGCAATTTGCTCAAACCCTGAATGTTAAGAATTTGTAAATTCTTTAAACCTTGAAAAGTCTCAGCGACAAGTTCCTAAAACATATTACATTAAATATGTATATCAATGAATTAAATTCACTTTATTATATTACCTTTATAGGATTGTTTGATAGATCCAAAGATTTTAGATGAGGTAAATGATTCCAAAGGTGCGAAGGTATTTGCATGACTTTGTTGTTGCTCAAATCGAGATGTTTGAGTCTCAACAGGTCTTGAACTGTGTTTTTGTTCATGTTGTCGATGTTGTTGTTGGATAGATTTAAGTAGACCAAATTAGGTAGAGGAAGGCTTGGGGTTGTGGTGATGCCGCAGTGCGATAGGCGCAGCTCTTTCAGACTTTGAGCGTAATGGAACAGCTCCTTGTAGTTAGCTCTGATATTGTTGTAGCTCAAATCCAATTTTTGAAGCAGCCCGAGACTGGTGAATACGTTGTCGGGTAAAATAGTTAATTTGTTGTTGCCTAGATCGAGGAACTGCAAGTAGGGAATATCGGGGAAGGTGGTGCTGTCGATGTGCTCGATGTTGTTGAATCGCACGTTCAAATGCCTCAACGTCAATCCCACTTCCGACAAGCTCAAGCTGGGAATTACTGCGAATGAATTGGAGCTTAGATCCAGCATTTCAAGTACAGTGTTGCTGAATATATCTTTGGATAGATAGTTGATGTTGTTGTTGCTCAAGTTCAGTATACGCAATCTGGGCATGTTCGAGAATAAGTTGTTGTGCAATTGCGTGATACGATTGCTGGACAAGTCTAATGTTTGCAAGTTTTGTAGACCGAAGAAAGCTCTTCTATTGATATTCCTGATATCGTTCTGCTGAAGCGTTAGCTGCTCCAGCGATGTCAAATGCATGAACGTGTTTTGTTCGAGTACAGTGACGGTATTGAAATCGAGGTAGAGCTTTCTCAGCATCGATATGTTCTCCAAGCATTTCGGTATGGCAGCGATGTTGTTGTAGCGTAAATCTAAAATTTCGATGTTCAATATCTTGTTGTCGGCGTCGCACCGGTTTATCTGATTCCTGCTTAAATTCAGGTGCAGAGGATTGGAAATGTTTGCGAATATTTTAAACGAGAACTCGACGAGCTGATTATTCTGCAAATCAAGTTTACCCAAATTGGGCAAATTAGTGAACGCGTGCACGCTGATGCCGCTGATCTGATTATCGGACAGAATCAATTTCTGCAAATTGGGCAGGTCGCTGAAGCCGTTCCTGGCGATCCCCTTGATGCGATTCGTGGCCAGCAGAACGGTCTCCAAACTCGACAAACCGTGGAACGTGTGAGATCCGATCGAACCGATCTCGTTGTTCGAGAAACGGGCGTCGCGCAGTTTCGAGTGGATCTTGCTCTTCAGCAGATTAACATGAATGCCGTTCAACTTGTTCGATTCGAGATTGATGTACTTGAGTTCTGGTAGATAGTCGAACGCCTCCTCGGGCAGCGAGAAGAAATTATTGTTATCGATCGAGAGCCACTGGAGGTTGGGGATCGGTTTGAAAATTTCATACGGTAGTTCACCGATTTCGATGCCGAAAGACATCTCCAGACTCTCCAGATAATCCAGGCCCATAAACGCTTCCGGATCGATGTAGCGTAACGGGTTGAAGCTGAGACTCAGCTCACGAAGCTCGGAAAGCTCCGCGAAAATCTGCGGCTTCAGACTCGTTATGTGATTGTTGCCCATGATGAGGCTCTTAATATTGTAACCCCAATCGGTGAAGTCGTCCTCGCTGATCTCGTAGATTTCGTTGTAGGCGATGTTGAAGTGTGAGATTTTCGTGCAATTGGCGAGCGCTTCTTTCGGGATCTTGTTCAGGTTGTTGCCGCTGAAACTGACTGCCTTCAGCGATTCGCAGAAACTCTCGAAGATCGTCGGCGGTATTTCGGTGAGAGAATTCGAGGATAGGTACAGATACTTCAGCGATTTGAGCTGGCTGAGGGCATGGGGCACGTGTATGAAGTTGTTGTGATCGAAATCCAGGTATTCGAGGGAGGTTTCGATCCCGTTGAAGGCTTTCGGTTCGACGTTTTCGAGCTGGTTGTGCGAGACGATTATCCTGCCGCACTGCAAGCCGTTGAAGCTGTCCGATGAGATCGTACGGATGTCGTTGAAGGCCAGATTCAGGTCTCGGATGTATACGGAGTTGTTGAACGGCAGTTTGGGCAAAGTTCGCAAGTAGTTCTCGCCCAAATCAATTTTCTCGAGCCAGAGTTTTCGCGGGAAGGTGTGCTCGGGGAAGGAACGGATGTGATTGCCGCGCAAATACAGCCACTGCAAGTGCGGAGACGTGGAAATCACATCGATCGGAAAACTCTCGATGAGATTGTGCGACAGACTGACGGTCTGCAGGCTCATCGGCAGAGAGTGCCTGTGCACTCTGGATATTCGGTTTCCGTCCAGGTTCAACCAAATCAGCGACTTGAATTGCCGAAGGCCGTGGTGCAATTTGCCCGAATGCTCTCCTCCGCCCTCCGAAGGCACTTCGGCTATGTCGTTCTCTCCCAGGAACAGGTTCACTATATTCGTTTTCATATGCGACCAATCCCCCACAATCGAATGAATTTCATTCCTGAAATCAAATACCAAAACACACTTTATATAACTACCCATACTCCATACCACACACACACATAAAATAAAATCCATTTAATTTACATTTCCAATTCATTTTCAATGCGAATGTTTGAATAATTTTGTGAATTAATAAATTAAGTAAATATTATGAGAATACGATATGTAATATCAACAAAACATTTATCAAAACACAAACTAATTATAATATTTAGGGGAGAAATGTTATTTCAATGTTGCTTATTATCTTTGTGTATGTATGGAAAAATCCATATTATAATAACAAATGTTTAAATTTTATTATCATCATTGCTAATGTTTGAATGTAAATAACGAGAGTAAACAGTTTGTATAACATTGCAATTAGGGTTTAAGCAGTAGTGCATTGTTGGAATGTTCACTGTTGCTGGAGCACAATGAGAATGTAAATGCAGTAACTTTATACACAATTGAAAAACAAAGCAACGTGCATTACAGTTCAAGTGTAAAGAAAGAGCAGAAAAAAAGCAGCTTTTCCTTGCGCGAATATTAAATGTATAAATATTATTTTCCTTTCATTATAAATGTGTAGCTAGTAAATGCAATTATTTTGATCCTCTTAAAATATAAAGTTTCTTAAAATTTACATAGGATTAAGTGCAGTCCTCGAAGTACTATTTGCCGTGAAAGTGTATACTGGATGAACGAAAATTAAATGAGAAACTTTGTGCAGTTCAGAAATTAAAGCGTTTCTCTCTATATATTCTTTTTTTACAATTTTTACGTTATTGTTTTTGTACTTATTGTTTTGGATTAAAGAGTTTCTAATGGAAATTTTTACATAAGTAATATTTTGCTGCATCCATACTTTGTGTTGGTTATAATTGATTAATTATGAAACTGTTGCTAATGAAGATATTAATTGTTATATCGATAATATTTTTTTAAATTGAAAAATGTTAAACAATTTTTTAGTTGTTATTAAAAAACTAAAAAAAAAAACATTTTTATGAGACTAAAAATATTAAAAAAGTAAATAATATTTATATTTACTCGAATTTGTTCATTTGTAAACTAAATTCTTAACTTGAAAACTTTATTATGAAACGGTTAAGACAATTGCATTTGTCCTAAATAAATTTATATTACTAAATTACAAAAAAAAATGAGACTGAAGAGGATAATAATGTAAATAATATTTTTGTATATTTCTTATGTTTAAATTAAATTCTTAACTTGAAAATTTCTTAGAAAAAGACAGTAAAATAATTATGAAACTGAACTGAAAGGTACAATTCCATAGCTGTGTCAACTCAAATAAATGTATGTTTAGTTATAAAAATTAAAGAACTAAAGAATATAATTAGTTTAAAATAATTATTTAACTTGAAAATTTGTCAGAAAATGATAGTAAAAAAATAATAATTAAACTGAAATGACAAGTGTAATTCCATAGCTGTGCCAACATAAATAAATGTATGTTTAGTTATAAAAAATAAAGAATTACAAAATAAGTTTAGTTTGTATGAGATAATACTGATCTAAATAATATTTTTGAATATTTGTTATAATTTAAACTAAATTTTTAACTTGAGAAATTGATAAAAAAAACTGACAAATAATAATGTCAGATGCTAATTTATAGCCAACTTAAATGTTTGTACGTTACTGTATTTAGTTACAAAAGTTAAAACACTAGAAAATATGTTTAATTAATATTGGTATAAATAATATTTGTTTTATTTTAAACTAAATTCTGAAATAATAATGAAATTGAAGTTATAGGTGTAATTGTGTATCTGTGCCAAGTTAATTGTATATTTAGTTATAAAAGACTAAAAACTTAATTAATTAATTTAATTAAATTAAAAATATTTGGAGGGTAGAAAATAAAATATGTATGTATTATATGTATAGTGTAGATGCAGCATTAGATTATGTCTGGTACAGAAAGAAAGTCGTGTCCACAAACGTGGATGTTAATGTAAACGCTGAAAGCCCAGAATTTAATTCCAGGATTGTCTGTAGCTACACGTCTCTCTTTCTGTTCGGAAAGCCGCGGAGAGTTCCATCTCTATATGTAATCAACAAATATTAGGGTGTATTAAATTACAGTACTGAAGATCCTTTAATTATACAAGGACCAATTATAAATAACATTGTAACATGCACGAGGAAGAAAGGGATGTAGGCTGTACACGGAGGAGAGGTGTACCCGTATTCGCTGCTACAACTTGTTCTGCTGGTAGTAGTAGTTGTAGTCGTATCATGATGCCAAGAGAGAGAGAGAAGAAGTAGTGAAACGATGGGGAAGTGGGGAAGAAGATACATACCCATGCAAATTTAGCCACTGCAAGTTGCGCAAATCCTTCATAGCCTGGAATGGTACACTGTCTAATTGGTTGTAGCTCAAGTCAAGCGACGACAGCGTTTTCGACATCGAACTGAAACGAAAACCGTTATTTTAATTAAAACTTTAGTCCTATTTGCATACCCTCCGCCGCTGCATTTCGTACACATTTATTCAATACGGGGCTTTAATAATATCAAATATAACATGAACTCGGCCGCATTAAAAGTGAATGCATATTTTTTTTTTTTTTTTTAATTAAAACGTTCCGGGGCGCAATAATAAAAACGGATCTGTTTGTTTATAAATATATCGAAATTAATTGCACTTTAGATGGAATGGGATACAAATAAATAAAAAATAAAATAAAATAAATAACACGCAACAACATCAACCGGTGAAATATCAAATGAAACGGACTGCAGCGACCTGCGTAATCCGAACTAATTAAAACATTGGTGATGCGTGCGTGTTTTCGGTGTCTATTGTTGAAATATTTCGAATGGAATACTCGAATATTTTATACCAAAAATAATTCATATAGGTTTCATACAAGAGGAATGCAAGGATTTTTCTACCAATTCCTGAAAACAACAATTTTTTTTTTAATAATAATAACACATTAACAACATAAATTCAAGGTTTTAAATTTTAGGTATAAATGTATGTTTTTCATGTAAATCTGAGAGTAAAATTTTGCATTGTTGATGGATATTCCATGAAGATTATTGCCAATATTCATGATTATCTGTATTATATAAGTAGTTAAACTTGATGAACTAATCGAATAATATAAGCTCTTTGTTCGTAGTTGAATCCAAATTTAGATCTTGCAAATTGAAATTTCCTATAGTAAAATGTAACAACTTTTTAGATGATTTATTCAAGGAAATAGAAAAAAATATATTAAAATCCTTAAATTTTTAGTTTTGTTGATGTGTAATTCGTAAAGTTACATAATTACACTTAATTATTCAGCAACTAACGTAATTTGCAACAAATATATAGCAAATTTTAAGGAAAGTTGTAATTTTGGTTGATAATATTATTTTTCTTAATTGAAATATTTTTTTATATCAAAAATTGAGAAAAAATTGTTACATCTTTTTTAACTTTAAGAGCATTTAATGGAATAAAAAATATTTAAATTGCGCTGCATTCATACTTTGATTAAAACTGAAAATGTTGCAAAATAAATTTTTAAATTTTAAAGAAAAGTTTCTTTTTTATAGTCAGTTAAATAATAATGAAACTAATATGTACAATATTTAGTTAAGAAAATGAAACAACTACAAAAAATGACAAAAATTATTTTATAAACTTTGTTTGATTAATTTTTCTTAAATATTTTTATTCACTTAATTGATTTTTTTATTATTAAATAACAATTTTGTTAGAATTGAGGAATTATTATGCAAATAAAAGGAAATAGCATTTCTCGATTTGCATTTTATTTTTGCTTAATTCAATTTGCTCCGGTATAGTTTGAAATGTTTCACTACTTTTCTTATGCGAAAACTTTCGACTGAACTCTTTGTATCCGCGCAGAGCAGACATTTCTGACGTCCCAATAATTTCTTAACGAAACTTTTTCCTTACATACACACACATGCACGTACATGTGATTTTAGTTTTAGAACTTCCGGATTCAAGCAAAACAACATATACAAAACTACAAATTGAATAAACTATTTTTTTTTAAATTCTATTTACTTAATAATATTATATAATTCATTTATTAATTACAAATTAAATGTTTTTTAAATTTAGAAATTAGAAATACAAAAATTAGGTATTATTTATATCTTTTTATTTTTGTAAAAATTACGTTAAAAACAAGAAAATATTCAGTTTTTATATATATTTTTTTAAATATTTAATTACTTAATAATATTATGTAATTGACTTATTAATTACAAATTATTATTTTTTTAAATTTAGAATTTTGAAATACAAAAAATGGGTATTATTAATATTAACTTGTATTTTTTTTGTAAGAAACTTTATTAAAAAATATTTATAATGAAAATGGATAAATTTCATAAATTTGCGTAGAAAATAAGAAAATATTATTATTTTTTTATTTTTATATTGTTATAATGTTTTCGAATTTCGGTTAAAACACTATTTATGTTGGTAAATATTGTAATTAGTGGAAATGCGTTCCGCAACGATGAATAATGAATGTTATTAATTTAAATCCATCTATGACATAATGCGGATGATATAATAACGAGTGCAACGGAATTGGCGTTACGATGCGTGAGCTAGATAGAGAGATACGGAGGATTATGGTAGTCTCCTTTTTTTTGTTGTTGTTGTTGTTGTTGAATGGAAGTCGCTGATTGGTTGATAAACAAAGTGCTTTGTAATAGAATAGTAGTGAGAACGGTAATGCGCATCGAATGCACATAAATCCCGTCCAATATGAGTAATTAAAATCAGGGCAAACGGTAATGGGCCTCTAATGGGGGATGTTATAATAAGCAATTAATAACGAGGGATGGAAGGGCGGGACGGTTTCGGTGGGTTGGCAGTTCGCAGATAAGTGTCATACACGGGGTGCAATTAAATAGTATTTAATGTAAGCAATCATAATGTATTTGACGAGGGAATAATGCACAGTGGAGCCCGATGCACGTTGCACCCGCAATCTAGGTAATGATATATGGAATCGATACATCGGCCGGGAAATCGTGCTCGCATTATAAACTGATTCCGACCATTAAATCTGCCGCGATTATTGCACGCCACAAAGAGATCCGCACGTTAAATGCCCATCCGAACAGTAATTTTACGCAGCTACAGCTACTACTTCCACACGAGACGCATCCATTCATTAACTCATGTACACTTTAGTTACATCCACACACTATATTCATGATGAGAGACATTAAACGATACACAATCTTACAAAGTACCACTACGCCATCCAGTTTTTTAATAAGAAGCTGATAGCTATTGGTTTCCGACTTCATAAATTATTTAGTTTTTAGCTATAGTTTATCTATTCTTCAAGTAGGGCACTTTTTGTCGCACAAATCAACATATTTGCTTTTAGTTGTAACGTAATCACAAGGTGACAGCTGTCATTTTGCGACCCATTAAACATTTTAGGACCCAATTTTTGTTTGGAAAACGCTCTGAGAACCACCTAGTTCTTCAACGACAATTAGTACACTACTCCTAAATGTATCACCTACAAAATAAAATTGATCAATTATAGTTTAAATATTCAGATAAAGTTATTACTGACATTATCGGTGTATGAAGTAGAATGACAGTTACACTAAACTGACAAATATGTACACTGTTGCCAACTTATATAAATGTATACAACGATTTTTAGATACTGGTAATAGGGTTTTTTTTTCTCCTATTTGCAATAGACATTGCCATCGAATGTCTAATTTGAGGAATAGTGCGGATGCAGCTTAATATTATATAATACGTATTTATGTGTGTGTGTGTGTATATATATTGTCAAATTGTATCAAGCGTCGTGTATTAAATTATGGAGCCTTATCCCTTCAAAGGATCTCCTGGGCCCTTAATTATCAATTGTATAGTGGAAAGCAGCGGATTATTAAAGTTAATTTAGTCGCTTCAAGGTATGAATGGAGACGGTGTATGAAAATGTTGATTACGTTATTAAGTTCTGCCGTTGATGTGCATGAATTACTTTAAAAGTCTCTCTCTCTATCTTGCACACATACGTATAGTCGCATACTCGGCGAGTCTCGAAGCAGGAGGAGACGCTTATATACATTCTGGAATTACTCGGAGCTACTATTAGTTGCAAACTCCATCCCCTAAACAAAGTGTCGACTTATCAGTGTTTTGGACTACCCTCTAGAAAATTGACACTGGAAGGTTTACTCTCTTTGCCGAACAAAGCGCCCGGGATGTGTTAATGCACGCGTGAGGAACTTTTCGCAGGCTTCCTTTATTTCAGGCATCATCCTCAAAGGCCGATAGAAACGTGAACCGTTTGTGGAATTAATCTATCTTAAATACCCAACAATTTTACTTCTTTTAATATAGTTTTTTCAATAAAATAAATTTTATAAAATTTAAATAATAAACTGCTCTGTTTTAAACTTATAATTGTCTTTTAGAAATTTTCCATTCCCATGCGGGATACAAGATGCTCGACATGAAATATCATATTCGTTGGTATCATGCAAATGTCAGAAGCAGGAAAGAACAGAAACTAGGTTCTGTACATGAATATATTCAACACATAAATGGCTTTCGTCCCCCTCTTTCTATACCTGCATATTCCATGCAACACAAAAAAATATATAAAAAAAACGAACTCTTCCACAAATATCGATTGCGACACCTCAGCGAATGTAAACACTCCCCATTGTTACATACTCGACAAATATCCTATTACATTCGTGTTTCTTTTACACTAAATGTACATTTACTTGTCATTTAAAAATGCTTGTCAAATCAATTTTTGACATGGTAATAATGGTAACTTTAAAATGTACCAACTATGAAATTAAAAAAAATACTAAAGATTATTTAATTATTTTCTAGTAAATTTGTGAAGAACTATGGATTGAGAAATTCACTAAATAATATATGATTAAAAAAATAACCTAAGATAATTAAATTAGTACTGGCGAAATTGTGCTGACATTTTTTATAATTTAATTTAATTTTAAAAATTATGACATATGTCAAATAATTTGTCACATTTAGTAACTTTTAGATGTATACCAACTATGGATTTAGAAAATCACTACTTAATATGTGATTAAAAAAATCTATGTCGTGTTCCAACTCATATTATTTCATTAATAATAAAGCAATATTAAGGACAGAAAGAGTTAGGTCGAAATGTGAAAAAAAATATGATTCAATTAATATTAATTAAAAAAAAGAAGTTGAAGCATGAATGAAATTCTATAAATATTTCGTATGAAATGAGCGTCGATCGATGTGTTATTAAATTGTCCGTCATATGTTCGAATCGATGCATCGTTGTTATGTGTTTCCCCGGAAACGTCAATTCATTTGTATCTCACATGAGATCTATAATGGCGATTGAAATAACAATTGAATTAGTAAGTTGGCCGTTCAGGTCAAAGGAGGCGATGCATAAATTATCCAAGAAAATTGAATTGCTTCGAATAAGTTATGCGCGACGGGTAGTTCCAAAAATAAATCGTTACCGGAACTTCCTCCCATTTAATTGCATTTGAAATAATACCAAAGTTTCGAATAATTTTCAATAAAGCGTGAAGCAACAGAACGGAGGAGACGACGGATCGCTCTTTGCTTCGTAAATTAATTTTGAAATTGATTTTTGATGAAAGAGAAATTAATTATTTCAATCCTATGAAAATTATATATATTTTTAATATTAATATCAATCTCATATAATAATACAATAATTTATGAAAAAAAAAATATAATGAAAATTTAGACAAAAAAAAATATCACAAATTCTAAAATTTAATAAAGTTGACGCTTTAAAATACAATACAATAATAATATAATAATTTATGAAAAAAATAAATATAATGAAAATTTAGACAAAAATTTGTTGATCACAAATTCTAAATTTAATGAAGTTGTCGAAGAGCATCAAAAGTGATGATAATGTGATTGGCTATAAAAAACAGTGAAAAATCTTTATTTTAATTTATTCGAATATTAAATTACTGAGAATTATTTAAATGTCATAAATTAAGTGTTACTGTTTAATAGGTTATGGCCATATTATGTATACCAACTATGAATTGAGAAAATCACTATATTGTTCATAGTCTGTGTTTTTTCTCTCATTAAACAAGAAGTTAAATTTTTTAAATTATATAAAATCATCACAAAAAGTGATGATAACGAGATTGGCTATAAATACTGAAAAATCTGTAGTTTAATTTATTAGAATATTGAGAAAATCACTATATTGTCAATAATATTTGGGGTTATTCATTAAACAAAAAGTTGAAGTTCTACTAAAAATTTCTAAACCAAAAAAAGGAATAGTGAAAATTAAAGATTTTTATTTAAGTTCAATAAATTATATGTCGTGAGTTACACAAGTATATCTATTTTTAGGTAAATGAAAATAGAAAAAAAAAGGAGTTGTATGTGAAAGAACTGTTGTACCATGCACAAGTTTTGTAGAGCCGTATAAAAAAGTATAACATATTGATTCGTGTCTGTGATGGTATCAGGATTATATAGATATAAATATCGGTCGCTATTCATTAGATTCGTTCGAGTCCGTTGCATGCGTCTGGGCATTTAATCTATATTTATACATTTCAATTGGTTGAGAAAAGCAATCAACTCTTGTATCTATCCGCTTCAATGCAACACGGTTATCTTGTTATGCCCCATTTATTATATCATCGTTGTATATGAGCAAAAATGCATTAGGGTCGAACGACGTGTGCACTTTCTTGGCGCCGTACGTTCTTGTTGCTGAAATAAAGGCAGTCCTCGTTAGCGTCCGGGCATAACGAACGTAATAAGTATTCATGCAGGAAACGTATAGTTGTGTAAATAGGAATATGTGCATGAATATGTGCATGTATATACATGGTATTGGTATGAGGATGGAGATGTGGTATATCTACCTGAAAGCTCTCTCGGCCACGTGTTGCAGCCGATTGTTCGAAAGGGTGAGGGAATGCACTTGGCTTCCGGCCAGGCTCTCCGACTCGACTGCTGCCATCCTAGAACCGACAACCTCCAGTTGACTGATGCTTCCCTCTGGCAAGTCTGAAACATCATTCGCATGAGTGCATGAAGCTATGCTGCTAACCACCTCAGAACTGCACCAGCTTGATTAACAAACAATTGTTTGTTAAATTAATTAATACATACAAACGACACAAAACTTCATCGAACACATTCACAAACAATTTAAAAAGTTTTATTTTATAATATATTCAGTACAATTATTTTGAATAAAAAAAAAGAAATTAAGCATCATATGATCACGTTTAACTCTTGTCAATAGGCATTTATGTTAAAAGTACGTATTTAATTGTAAAAATAATTTATTAAGAGCTATTTTTTTCATCTAATTCTGATTGATTACATCGTTATTATTTCTTATAAATAAAACTATATATTAGAAATATTTAATTTCAAGACAATTAATTATTTTTGATGATTTTATAATTAATTTTGCAGAATATATAATAATTTCAAAAAACGAACGTTATGAAAATACTTATTATTTTTTTTTATAATATTGCAAAAATAATTTTTACGATAGAAAAAGTAAATTATTTTCTGACTATATTTTCATTTTAAATTAAATAATTAAATAAAAAATATATTAAACTATGGACCCGGCGCATAAAACATAAATTATAAAATATGAGAAATATGTAACATTTTCACAATAAAAATAATTTAAGTAAAAAAATAATTCTGAGTAAATGATATAAAAAAAGTTTATATAATAGATATAAATAAACTGATCATATATAGGTTTTTATGCCCTTATTTTTATTATATTATAAAAAATATATATAAAAATAAATTATATTTGTAATAGAAAAATTCTTAAAGTTAATAAAAATCAATATAATAAACGGTATAATAATACTTCTTATTTTTTTTATAATATTGAACAAATAATTGCTAAGATAGAAAAAGTATCTATTTATTTTCAAAAATAGAAAATATACGAAACTATAAATCATTTTTAAATGAGATGATTTGAAGACCCGGCGCATCCACCCATTAAAAATTAATTACAAAATATGACGAAAATTTAACATTTTCACAATAAAAGTAATTTAAGTAATTCTGAAATTTATGAAATTTGTATGTATTATATTTATATAAAATAGTTGGACTTTAATTATTTTGTATTCCAACAGGATAATCCTGTTACGAAACTATAAACCTGCAATTTTTATACGAAACACGTTTCGTGTCTTATAGTTTCGCGATGCAAGCTTTTCAAACGTGAGACAATTTTTTCAATTTAATGAAATTATTTTATATTGTATAAAATACATTGTTCCCACATTGACTGCAGAATTTACAAAACAAAATTGTATATTCATGAAATCTATTTGATGTTTCAATTCGAAATGTCCAATAAAATTAACTTTTATAGGTAAATTATTTAATTTTATTATTACACAAATTGGATGTTTTTATTTATTTTTAAAAATACATTTTATTTATTTATATGAAAAATATATACAGAATACATATTTTTACTTTTACAGTTTTCTTTGAAAATGTTCATCTCACGCATCAGAGATATTAACTGCTCTCGAAATGGATTGTGACAACTTTCACACAATGCGCGTATTCTTGCGTCAACATCAATCATACATAAAAAAGTTCCAGCAATACTCGATGAATGCGTGTATATCTATTATATCATCTTTTTTATATTTCTTATAATGTACTTCACATTACTTACATTAGTTTTATTATATTTGAAAAAAAATATAAACAAATTTAATTATTTATTTTGTGAGGTGGATGCGCCTGGTCATACATTTCACTGATTCAAAAATCGTTAATAATTTTGTATATTTTCTACTTTATTTAATATTTTAATAATTAATCTAATATTGATACATTACAATTTTATAAAATGAAGAAATATTAAAAAAAATACTAAACAAAAAAAATAAATTATTATATAATCTTTTCTATAAGATATACTAAAAATTGTTAATGTAAAATGTCAATCCAATTTACTTTATTTTCGTAATTATTTAAGCAAAAGTTTAAAAAATTTACAATATGTAGAAGAAATTGAATATTTGTATTTAAAAATTTCGAATATTTCACCGATTTGTTAAAAAAAATTATTTAAGAAAATTTGTTGATAAATAAAAATATATTATATTTATAATATAAAAAGTTAATAAATTGATAATTTCCAGTGTGTTAATTAATGGTGTGTTTTTAAAAATTTCATTTCAGTAATTCTCTCTTACTTCTAATTACGTAATAAATAAGAGGCGGGAAGTATGCGGAGCCTGCAGATATTAAGCACTAAATAAGCATACTTCCGTTCTATATGGAAAGTAGTGAGTAATGTAATTAGGAAGATGTGTAGGTGGCAAGATGAAAATTTAAGTATCACCTGAGGCCGTTCCACTTCAGCGCATACCATTTTCACCATACAATCAATATACATAATGCATCCATAATATTTGAATATTAGTTTACTAATATTTTGTGTGAAAAATCAGTTTATTAAAATCGAGATTTCATTATTCGATTAAATTAATTAAAAATATGATTACAAAAAAAATGACAAGAAAATGTTAACTTAATAATTTCTTGATAAAAAAAATAGGATTTCAGATGAAATTAATTTATAGTTATTAATAGATCAGTTATGTGATTCGTTTCTAAGTATATTAGAAATCTGTGTAGTGGAGAAGAGTTAACTTAAGAGGTTTTTCGAGGATATGAAGACTAATTGTGGCAGTACGAGCAAAGTGAATTAACTGTAAATTTGGAGTCCTCGGAGCGGCGGCGGCGGTATAGGAGGTGGAGGCGGTTCGGCGTCTGCGGCGATGGCGGAGGCCGTACTTTACGCCAAATTGAGTCCCACACTCGTAAAACATTCCGTCCAGTTTCTAGATCGCCAATTATTTTTAACAAATACCCTTTCAAAAATAAAAAGAAAAGATTTTTTAAGTGAAGAAAATGAATCGTTTAACATAGTTTCCAAAAATTTAACATTTAGATTAATATTAATTTGCAAAGTAGAATCTCACAAATATTTGATACAATTTAAAAAAATAAAATAAAAGTTTAAGTAAAAATTTGAACTTTCGCAAGAAAATTAATCTTTTAATAAATGCATTAAATTGCAAAATAAAAAGTTTCATTAAACACTTGTCCAAATACAATTATGGAAGTATATATAGAAAACATAAGTACTTGAAAAATAGTTAACACATAAAATAAAAAA
The DNA here is from genome assembly GCA_963457615.1 of Nicrophorus investigator. NCBI lineage: Eukaryota > Metazoa > Arthropoda > Insecta > Coleoptera > Silphidae > Nicrophorus > Nicrophorus investigator. Next base: position 6,301,344 of record OY735142.1, on the reverse strand, counting down.
TAAATCAGTAAATAAAAATTATATTAAGTATAAATTATTGTAATTTTCGTAGATTGAAGGTATATCATGTTTCATTAAATACTTGTCCAAATTCAAGTAGTTTTCTATACAAACATTTATACTATGGAACAAAAATACTTGACAAGTAGTATATTTATATAATGATTTAAAAAAATAATTATTTCACGAGAAAACCAATTTTTTATCCATTATGAATATTCCTTGTATAATATTTCAGACGTAAAAAAATACTTATGATTATTCTTTAATTATTAAGAAAAATGTAGTAATTATTTAAAATTATCAACGTGAGTTTTAATTGATTCATAAACTAATTCGAATCGAGACAAGTTGCGCAAGTTTCGATAATGGTTTGGTAATGTATGTGTATACCTAAATATGGTAATATTGTCTGTTTGGTATTGAAATTAGTTAATAAGTATGCATCACCAGGCGCGTCTACAAGTACGTTATAGATAACTAGTAAATCTTGTTGATTTTTTGAGAAAACATAATAAACTATTTTGAGTAAATAGTTTTTGTTCAAATTTATCCATTATTATTATAACAAATATCTCTGAGTATTTAAAAATATATGCAGATTTAAAACGTGATTTCATTTAGATGAAAAAAATTGAAATATTGTTTCGCTTCTATTAAAAGTAGTAAATGTTATATCATCAATTAAGATGAAGATTTTCTTAAAGATATTTTTACTGAGGTACTTAATAGGTTATCTGATGCAGCAAGATAAAAAATATAGGAAGAAACAACGCGGAAATTGTGTAGAGGTAATATTGTTGTTATTTCGCAAAACCACGAGAATCTCATTAAGACCATTCACGAGGCTGGAGATGGGAAGGGAAAAGCGACCCAGGGAATATTAAGCGGCAGATGCTTTTATTTTCCGATTAAGGAAAACTAGTCGCCGGGAAAAATGGTGAGACTGTCTTTCTCTTGCACACGCTCGGGCACAGAGTTTTCCTTTATTATTTCCCTTTTTCTTTTTATATCTATCTAAATTTAAATTATAACAGATTTGCATACAGACGCAGTAAAATTATATGAAACGTGTAATCATTATATCGTGGTGTATCTCTCCGAAAACAAATTGCCGAGAAAGGAAATCGGAGCATCTTCGCGGCGGATTTCCATTCCATTCTTTTAAATTAAACTAGTTTCCGAATCAGGAATGGAAAATAATCTGACTTAATAATCTGCTATTTCCAATTTTCATTTATAATTTCTTATTTTCAGTATTTATTTCTTCAAATATTTACATTTTACGATAATAATTACTTTACCTACCAATATCGGTCAATTTGGATTTTCAACTGATACAAAAATTTATGCGAAATGTAAAAATATGTACTTATATAATCTTAATTTGTACAAAATGTTTGTAAATATAAAATATATTTTTTTTAGATGGAAATCAAAAATAAATAAATATCAATTATTGCATATAAAGTAAATAAATAAAATAAACAAATAAATAATTAATTTGCATGGAATTGAAAGTCTTTAGTAGGAAAGAATAAAGTATTTGTCTTTGAAGAGAAACACAGAAACGATGAAAAATAAAAACGGGTTTGGGAATGCAAGAAAGTAAAAATGTGCAGCTTTGTAGAGAACCAGGGAAAATGAAATATTTAACAAGAGGTGGAAATGAGGCCTCGGCCCTCGGCAAACATTTGTTCAGGTTCGGAAATAAACTGAGGAGGAAAACGCAACAAATAATTAACTAGACGTTTTGTTCTATTCTATTTATAAGAATATTTATGTATATAAAAACTTATTATCTTGCTTTATTATTTAAATGGTAGTCAGTACAGCTTATATAATTCTTTCAATAATGTATTATAATTTTTATAACATTTTTTTAAAATATTTTTTTTATCGTTTTTATAAAAATAAATACATAATTCTAAAGTATTCGCGGGCCGTACAAAATGATTACTGGGACTTATGTGACCCGCGGGCCTCCAGTTTGTAATCATTACTCTATATTAAATGGTTTAATTTTGGTTAATAAATGAAGATTATATAAATATGTTTTTATTTATATTTTTTGTATGATTATTTCAATAATGATGATAATTTTAATAAAAAATTTACAATTGTATAAATATTATATAATAAATGAGTTTATGTTACTTTGAACTGTATTTTCTATAAAAATATGATAAATTATATGCAAACCATATTGAATACTTATGTTTCGAGATGCGGCTGCATGCAAGGGATGTCGGTTCGCCTTTATATTCAAATTTACATTATAACTATATTCGTGAAAGATGTATTCTCGTGCGGGGAGTGGCGTCGCGTGTTTTCCCGTCCGCTATATATATATTTGTGCATCGCATAACCAAAACACGGATTCATGCGAGTATAAAAAAAAATAAAAATATATAAAGAACATAAGAAAAGACTGCAAGGTACACTTTTCCTGCTGGGAAGTGTGTGCTCGGACCACTTACGATGTGTGTCAGCATCCTGAGGTACAATGTGTTTAGCCTCTTCTCTTCTCCCATTAAAATTCCATACCGCAGGATTTCCACGATAAAACCATTTTTTATACCTTAAAGCGATTATATTTGGGATGGCCGGAGGCCACTCGACCGAACGCTCACGTCCTCGTCCTTACACGAGGTAGAAGGAGATGAAGACATTTCTCGTCTGCAGGAGGACAATTATAGGCCAGGAGACGCGTGACCGACTTATAAATGACAGGATACGTCGTTGGCTCGGGATCGCATATGTATGTGGTCCTTCGGAATTGATGGTGTTGCGGCATTGTGGAGGCGCACGGAGCCGTGATTTATTTTCCATCCGAAACGATTAATATCGAGTACAAAAAGGCAACGACAAGAACGGCGAGAACAAAACTGGTATAAAGAGAGAGAGAGAGAGTGAGAGAAAATGGAAAAAATAAGGTTAAAGGCGGAGGAGAACCGCGAGGAAAAGGATTTCGCTGTTCAAAATACAGGGAGGACAACAATCGACCTCTATTAATCTTCGATCAATGATGAATTAAAAGCGCACTCTCCAGTTCCTCCTTTAGTTTTAAGTGTGGAATTTAGAATGAATGTTTCATCCACGATCATGAATAGATATATTTTTGTATTAAGAAAACTAATTAAATTTCTATAGAAAAATCCCAGTTTATTTTCGTTTCTAACAAGAAAACTTACAAAAACTTATTTTTAGTAGTAATATTTACTGTTAAGGTACAATTAAGATTAATAAGTTAGGTTAAGATAAATTAGGTTTTGATTAGTTAGGTTATGAAGTTACCCCATGTACTTTAGGTTAGGTTTATAAATATTATGTTTAAATAAGGAAGATTTGGATTAGTTAAAAATAATTGAATAAATAAGAAATAGTTTGGATAAATTCAAATAAGTATAACTTTATACTTAGGTTAGGTTTTGAAATATATAAATCTTCGACCAATGAGGAAAAAAGTCTTAGTTTTAGATGTATTATTATGTGTAGAAATGGTTGGAATAATGACGTTAGTTTAGGTTAGGTTTAGAAATGTTATGTTAAATTAAGAAAGTTTGGTTAGGATAAGTTAGGTTAAGATAAAATAACGAATAAAATAGTAAAAATGTTTTATGTTCGAAATGGAAGAAATTTATCGAAATTTTATTATATATAATTTTCAATAAATTTTCTAGAAATTTTTATTGAAAAACCAAATTTATTTTTGTTCAAATTTAAAATATGAGTTTATATCAGTTTGTAGATATATTTAGTAGTGTAATTGATGATTTTTATGAATGAAAAATAAAATTGTATATCTTTGTAATATGGTAGAGAAAATGATGAAGTAGAAAGGTTTCTCTCTGTTCAAGACAGAAGTATAAAAATAAACTTTAATTAATCTTCGATCAATGAAGAATTAAAAGCGCGCTCCTCGGTTTAATAATTAAGAATTTCTGGAGATAGAGGCTTCCATTTTCAAGAAAGTTTCCAGCGTATTGCATCATAAAAGGAAACCGAAGAAATGCAGCCACATATCGGAGAGGTAGTAGTAGTAGTATCGGCTTAATACCGCAACTTCCTAACCTATTTATTGAAGGAAAGTTATAGTTTTGAGGAAAAGTTGGAGCGTTCCTTACATGTTTTATTAGTGCCAAACAAATCTGGGCCCGGTAAATCAGGAGAATCGATTCCGCAAAGTTTTCCAAGAAGAAGAAAAAGTAGCGCGGTGTGTATAAATACCCACCTGGATTACATATTTGATGATAAACACGCTCGTTGCGCAATGTAAACTTAATTGAAATTTTACCAAGAGTCTGCGGCCAACGTTTTCAATGCAATATTAAATGCAAACTGCGGTCAACATCAATCAACTATCCTTGCAAAGCGGACGGCACAATATTTAACATCCTGTTTGTATATACAAGAACAAAACGCGCTGCGATCCCTGCAAACTATTACAATGCTTTAATTATTTACTCTGATCAAAATCCGGAACGATTAAGCACACGGAATGGAATAAAGTTGTTGCTGTTTCAGGGAAATTATGCAATTTTACCATATCCATTTCAATTACGAACATTTGATTGCTGCAGCGAAAGCTCCAACTTCTCGTTTACGCTTACGACCATTTATATTAAAATTTTGTTTGTTTAAGGGGAAATTATGTTAAAAATTCAATTAGTATTTTCGACGGTACCACGCACGCACATTTCCATCATAATGGATGTGTTTTGGAGCGACGATGGAATTGAGATACAAGGAGACAGGGCGAAGGAGGAGGAGAGGACTGAATGAGCGTGGGTCGTAATTACGAAGTTCGTAAATTGGCCACGGTTTCAATGGAATATATTGTTGTATCACATCGGGCGAATTTCTGTCACGGTCGCATTTATTAAACATCGTCTTTATGTATGTTAATCTAATTACACATCAGCCCTCATCCAGATTTTCGTATTTACGTTTACCATGAAAGCAGAATACTCTACAATTATACTCCTGTACAAATAAGAGTAATGAATTACAAATAATAATAGGAAGAGAGAATGAACAATATTTATTTACTATTATCTAAATTAAATTAGAAAATCTCAGGAAATAAAGTGAATTTTATTTTACCAATTTTTATTTTAAAAATAAATAATTTTCGTGGTACTTAACAAAATATAAAAAAAACCTTAATCACTATATAGAAAATGATTTTTTCAAGTAAATGTTTTAATATTTTTTCACCAATTTTTTGAAAATATTAAAATTTATTGGAAAATAACGAAATTGACTTTAGTAGAAAAAGTTAAAAAAACTATATTTCTTTTATATATTGCATAATTGATGATTATTCGTATTTTTTGGATATTCTTTACGTCTTCAAAAAAGGGATAAATTCTATATAATAATAAAAAAAAATCAGCATTTTTAAGTTTAATTTTTAAAAATATATTTAAGAATATATGATTGCTTTAGAATGTGTCTTTTTTATTAATTACATTTACTGTTACGTAATGTTAATTATTGATGATTTTTTTGAATATTTTTCACGTCTTCAAATAGGAATAAATTCATTATAAGAATTCAAATATGAGTTTTTTTTAAATTATAGTAAACGTTTACTCGTTTTATTAATAATCTGTTTAAATATTTCATAATATAAAATTGTTAAAAAAGTTAAATTTATTTAAGAATATACTTTTTGCTATATTTTATGATTATATTAGAATGTGTCTTTTTTAAAATTAATTTACTGCTAAAAGTGATGATTTTTCGATATTTTTCATGTCTTCAAATAAGGATAAATTCTTAATAAAAGTTCAAAATGAGCATTCTTTTTTAATTATAGAAAACGTTTGCCCGTTTTATAAATTTTTTAATATAAATATTTCATAAAATAAAATTGTTAAAAAAGTTAAATTTATTTCAGAATATATTGTTTTTTTCTATATTTTATCATTGCATTAGAATGTGTTTTTTTATTAATTATATTTACTGTTACGTAAAATTAATTATTGATAAATTAATTTCACGTCGAAATTCTTAATAAAAATTAAAAAATGAGCATTTTTTTAAATTATAGAAAACGTTCACCCGTTTTAATAATATTGTATTATAAATATTTCATAAAATAAAATTGTTAAATTAATTTCAGAATATACTTTTCTTTCTATATTTTATAATTGCAGTAGAATGTGTTTTTTTAAATTAATTATATTTACTCTTACGTAATATTAATTATTAGGGATAATTTCCTAATAAAAATTAAAAAATGAGCTTTTTTTAAAATTATAGAAAATGTTTGCCTGTTTCATGATTATTCTATTATAAATATTTCATAAAATAAAATTGAATGAATGAGTTTTTTTATTAATTATATTTATTGTTACATAATGTTAATAACTAATAATTTTTTTTTATATTTTTCACAATTATAAAATTACCTTAGTTTTCAATTAATATGAATATACGGTAATTAAATATTTCTTTCTTACATCAACTTTTCTATTCAGATAATTTGAAACGTGTTATGGAATTGTATAAATATGAAATATGAAAGAATTCCATATATATATTTTTTAAATATTTCGGTGTAATTTAACAATAAAATTGCTTTATTTACATCATTAATTTATAGCATTAAAATCGCGATCGACGATTCAAAGACCAGTCGATATATCAATCAATGTCATTTTCATGAATTCCATGACCTTTTGTATTGTTCGGTATGAACGTATTCACAAATGCTCAATAAATAAAGCAAATCGAACGTGGTAGTCCATCGAGCAATTTACGTTTAAACATTAAACAATTAGAGATAAATCTAAATAAAACGAATAAAAAATATTTATTCAACTGCTTTGATTCATGAAAAATCTTATAACTGAAAGAGTTATAATAAATTATTTATTTTTATATTCATATATTTACTTATACTTATGTAGTGTATTTTTTTTTAAATGATTTAAAAATATTATTTAGATATATTCGGTTATCGAACAAAATCCGATGTTCATTGTCCAAACCGTTCGTTAACCGATTTGTAATAATTACTATAATTTAATGTTTAAATACAAAAATATTCGGTTAACGAACAAAATACAAAATCAGAATTATTCGTTAACCGATCATCCAGTCAAATTTTTTGTTCGTTATCCGAACTGTTCGTTAACCGAAATATAATAATGACTAAAATTTCATGTTTATATGCAAATATATTCGGTTAACGAACAAAATTTGTTGTTAGCTATCCTAATTGCTCGTTAACATGCTGTCAAATCTTTTGTTCGTTATCAAAACTGTTCGTTAACCGATATATAATAATGACTAGAAATTAATGTTAACATACAAATATATTCGGTTAACGAACAAAATCTGGTCTTCGCTTTTTGAATTTTTCGGTGAGTTAAAATTGACTTAAAATTAAATAAAATTTATAACTATTTAAATTAATTTCATTTTTCATTTATATTTAGGTTTATATATGTAATCAGTAGTTGATGAAATTTAATTTGAATGTTCTATATAAGATATTGTTTGGGGAAAAAATTGAGTAAAATATGATTATAATAAGGAAAATGAAAATTGCAGCAATTTGATTCCAAAGTAAGTAAGTATATAATAGTCTTTGTAAATGTATTTCCGTGCAGTAAGACGGTGGTACCCTTCTGTGCTTGTTCTCAGCTCTCTCCGCGTTCTCCGAGACCATATTGCCCCCATAACAAATGGGCAAATTAAGAATAACAATTAGCGGCGCAGCAAGCCAGCAGCGGGGGATGGATTAAAAAGGCTACGCTTAATGTAAAGATTAATTTAAGCGTGATAGATGGGCGCACTTTTATTTGCACTTTACATGATTCACGACACCCCCTACCTAATGGAAGAAACGTCGCGTCGGGAACGCCTGAAAAATATGTGCCATTGCTGCAGCACTCTGCTCCTATCACCTAAAATATACACGTTCCCTTCTCTTCAACGCTTCCCTTCAACCCAACTACCATTTTGACAATTTATACCGTTTTGCGACGAAACGCAATTAAATTGATTGAACGGGAAATGGAACCTAAGCAGGATAAATCCGAGACCCGAGCGCAAAGGACTACCGAAATTCTGTACATTAAATCATTTCTACATTCAACATCTTCATTTTAATTGATTTATTTTCTTATTACATAACATTATACTCAGTCGCAACTTAATTAATAATAGAAGACATCAACTTCAAGTATAACGTTGTATTAAAAAAGATTTCCTAAAACCCATTCAAGAACAAATATTGTTTAACTTTCATAATCTCTAATTTTTTAAGTTGCTTTAGAAATTGATTCTATTTATATGAAAAAAAACCGGTCACCCATTTTATTGCTTAACTTTACATTACTGTTAAAACTGAAAAAGGACATTTTTGTAATAAAATCTTCATATTTTTTAAGACAACTTTAATTTCGATATAATAAATCTTAGCCTTAAATTGTCATGAAAAAAAAAATATTATAATAAATCTTTGTGGAAGACGCACGTGCTTAAATTATCATCTTTCTATTAGAAAATGATACTATTTATATGATCAATCAATTTTATTGCTTAACTTTCAATTTCTGTTAAAAAAATAGTAGTAGAACATTTTTGTAAAAAAAATTACAGTCACCAAGTTTAATGCTTAACTTTCAATAACTGTTAAAAATGAAATAGTAATTTTTGTAATGAAAATCTTATTTTTTTTTAAGTTAAAAATATAATCTTTCTAGTAAAAATTGATTCTATTTATATATAAAAAAAATAATGGTCACCCAGTTTGATGCTTAACTTTCAGTAACTGTTAAAAAATAAAAAGGACATCTTAATTTTAACGTATGTGCTTAAATTATCATATTTCTAATAGATATTGTTTCTATTTCGTGACAATTTTAAACGAAAATGAAAATTTTGTAAGAAAAATCTTAACATTATTTAAGATAATCTTAATTTTGATGTAAGAAAAATCTTTAGGAAAAACGCGCGTGTTTAAATTTTGAATGTATCGATTCTTAAAAAAAAAAAATACAAATTAACGCTAATGAACTTTCTTGCAAAAGACGACCTCAATTTTCAATTAGCTTGATATAATTAGAATGCCTCCGACATTTCCAAGAAGAAATTAAAATCTTGCAAGGGTTGTCCTGTCTCTGCTGAACGTTTCGCCCCTTCAGCGTTTTCCGGCTTGATGAGGTCAATTCCAAAATTTCATCCTTGGTTATACATTCGCTTCGTTTAGAAAACCGACAGTCCTCCCATTAACGTCATCTAACAGTGAATAGTTTCCTCCTAAATTCATTATAACTAATATAATTAATCATTTTTATTAAGATAAAAACTTCAACATTCAAACTTGCTTATTAAAATTACATTTTCAATTTCTTAGCAATTAACGTAATTATTTTTGCATTTATTATACATAATAATTGCTCATTTTCGTTGAGGCAAATTATACATATTTTATGGAATATACAAATTATTACAGAGAAATATGACACAAAAAAATATGAAAATAGATTAAATGGATTTCACGTGGGTAAAACAGCATCTGCTTGCATTTTCTATCAAGATCGTAATAGGTACGTGACACAAAAGTATGTTCTACACTTTACATACTTAATTATATATTACGTAATATTTATACAATTTTAACTAATAATAAATTCAATGTTTTTTTAATATTAGTTTTACACTTACACTTACAAATTATTTCTTAAAACTTGTGACTTAAGTTAAAATCAGAATTCCTATACAAATGATAGTTATAACTATTTATTTATTATTTTAGTTAATAAGAAAACTACAGTACATAATAATTAATATTTCAATATAGTTTAGAAATTTCTTTAATGATTGAAGAACCTTAAAATAATTTACGGTAAAGTTAAAAATACGGAGAAAATGTGTGTGACTGCGGAGTAGCAAAACGTTACGTAATTTCGTATGCAAAAGGCGACGGTCTTCGTTATATAATTCAATGTTTACATGTGCGGCTCACTTTGTTATTCGGGTTTAAACCACAATTAAAGCGAGCGCTGCTGCATACGCGCCGGAAAATGCCTGCATTATCACATGATCTAGTTATTGCGGGAAATTTGTATGTACCCCGCATTTACGACCTTCATCTGCTGCGATTGCAATAAATTATGCGCAAGCGAAATATAAAAGAATTTCCATACACACAAGAACTAAATTACAATTAAAAAAATGAAGCTGTTTTCAGATATTTTCAGATCCAACTTCAGCAATGACATATGACAATTAGGAGTGGCAACTGTCATGATGACTGTATAACATAACCTAAAACTGTCATGATGACTGTAAAACATAACCTAAAACTGTCATGATAACTGTAAAACATAACCTAAAACTGTCATGATGACTGTAAAACATAATTTAAACCTATCATGATGACTTTAAAACATAACCTAAAACTGTCATTTTTACAAAGTTGGTTCTATTGATTCCCTAAATTTGTTCATCGGAAAAGAAAATTTGTAATTGCAGCTTAATAAAATATTAAAATTAAACAATTTGAATGATTTTAAACATTTGTAAATTAAATACTTAATGATATTTGCACCATCGAGAGAACAATAGAATTTGCACAGCAGCAGATGTTTACATAATTAATTGAAAATAATGCACAACGCTGAATTGTTTAACATTAGCAGATGCGAATTTATTTCGTGAGTTGATTGAATATTTATTGAAATGACCGTGCCCGAATTTATTTGCTGTTATTGTCAGTTAATAAAGCATTTAGATCGTCAATAATAACCTCCCATTTATTTAATAAACTCGTTCATTTTGCCGAATGCATTGAAAACAATAACAATATTTATTGGAATCGTTATAAACTATACAAAAAAAAAAAAATTATTACGTGCAATTATGGTATGGATGTTCCATCATTATTTACTGCATTCGGTTTAATATTATTACAGTAATTTCAGCTAATTTCAGCTTTTTCATCGACACTATTATTTATATTTGCAATTATACATTATTTTGTCAATTTAATTATATTTCAAATAATAATTTGTATGTAAATTAAACCAATTAAAAATGAACACCATTCAGAAAGTTAAGGATTTAAATAATTTCCATTATATGAGTGTGTTCTCTAATTCTTATTGCACGAACCTTAACTGAAGTTATTCGATACCGTTTCCTTAATCTCGGTTATTATGGTAATATTAATTAACGGCTTCAGAAATAGGGCGGATTTGAAAGGATTAAAAAGTAATTTTCTTCCTTAATTCTGAAGCAACGAGTGCAAAAGTAAAAATAAGAGACATCCAACTTATTCTTTACTTTAATCAACTAAAATTATCTGAAAGTTTATTATACCTAACAATAATAATTGTTAACAACATTAAACATTGTAAAGTAAGTTAAAGTTAAACAACGCAACTTGAATGGAAAACTGATATTTTAACAATAATTGATTCCTTTAATTAACTAATATTAATAATAAATTCTGATAGTTAAGCAACGCAACTTGAATGGAAAACTGATATTTTAACAACAAATAATTCCATTCTTTGATTTAACAGTAATAATTAATTGTGAAAGTTAAGCAACGTAATTTGAATGAAAAACTGATATTTTAACAAAAAAATAATTCCTTTCATTGAAATAATATTAATAATTAATTGTGAAAGTTAAGCAACGTAATTTGAATGGAAAACTGATATTATAACAACAAATAATTCAATTCTTTGACTTAATAGTAATAATTAACAGTGAAAGTTAAGCAACATAATTTGAATGAAAAACTGCTATTTTAACAAAAAAATAATTCCTTTCGTTGAAATAATATTAATAATTAATTGTAAAAGTTAAGCAACGTAATTTGAATGAAAAATTGATATTTTAACAACAAATAATTCCATTCTTTAACTTAAAATTAATAACTAATTGTGAAAGTTAAGCAATGCAACATAAATGGAAAACTGTAAATATTTTAACAACAAATAATTCTATTATTTGACTTATAATTATTAAAAAAAAATATGAAAGTTAAGCAACGCAAGTTGAATGGAAAACTGATATTTTAACCAATGAAAATCGAATTTAATAGTACAACTATTAAAACTAAATATTCTTTCAATAATCTAATTTTTAGAAACAGATTTACATGTTTTTCAATTGAAATTATTAATATTTAAAATGTTTATAAAATTCATCGATTTTTTAACCAAACCGACGTTTTTTTTTAAATATTTAATTATTTACATTTAGTTTTTGGTATTTAAATAAGATAATTAATGAAATATTCATATAAGAAGTTAATGGTCCATTTGCAGTGGAAGGAAGATTTATTTACCGTGCAGGTCATACGTGAAATGCATATAAATATACTGGCAAAATTCATGAATGTAATATAATACGTGAATAAAATTGCTAGCAACATAAGTAGAGAATTTTGATGTGAGTAGTATGAATTAGTTCAAACAAGGGTAGTAAAAAATTTGCATTTTATCTTTGTTAATAAAATATAATATTTTGTATTTTCATAAAATATTTGAATGTTTAAATGAAGGAACTATTTGTGAGTTTTGAATAGATTTAGTACAAAAAAAGATGCGAGGCATTAGTAAACTATTCAAGGGGTTTCGGAGCGCGCATCAAAAAGTTAAATCGTTTCCGTTTGTTTTCCGTTTTCCAAAGCCCGGCGAAACAAAAGCGAACACAGGAAATAAATTATACGCGCTTTTTCTTGCGCGAAAGCAGCGAAAAAGATGTACGTTTTCCCATTTCATTTGTTTGATCCGAACTTATCGTCGGACATAAATCAAGAGCGGAAACGCGGGAGATAGTGAGAACGTTACGTAATTCTGTGCCGCGAGACGCCTCGGAAAATCATATTAGAATGATCGCTGGATTTTCCGGATGGAAGTTGGGTCGGGCCCTCAAAAGCGTGCCTAACATCACTTGAATGCTGATAAGATTCTTCGGCGCAAGGTGCACGAGGTATTTAGCACTGAAACTCCTTTAACCCTTTGCACAGGCTGCCAGCGCTACACAAAGAATGCAAATAAATGTTTTTGTTCCTGCCGGAATGGGACCAGGGATCGCTGGTAGTAGACACCATAAATTATTTCCTCCCCGTTCCTCTCGATCCATATCCCCGGAGGAAGGAAGAAACGCGCTTTGTTTCGCCGTACACACACTTTTTAATTGGTCACGTAACCGTTGATTTGAGTTAAGGGAAAGTAACATTCAATTAGCCGATTCTCGGGGTGATAAGGCGGCAATGCTAAGTGCATTTGGGTCACGTGCATCCGCGTGGACCCGGCGCATTAAAGAGAAGAGAAGTTGCGCCCTTTTGGCACGTCCAATAACAATTAGATTTAATTCGGCGTGCACACACAAGGCCACTTAATTAACTCAACCGCAAGATGGATGTAACGGTCCCAATGGACGGACAATTTGTTTGCTTCCGAACATCACCACACTCCCATGTATATATCTACTCTCCACTTGTACACCTAGATACTGCGCGCCCACTAAACCAAGGTATATCGGTTATGTTTGCGGTCGATAATACCCGACCTATGCTTCTTAATCCCCATATATCAACAATAATGTGTATCCTCGAGTATATCCTTGACTATGTTTATGGCCTGCATCTTCGCCTCCCCCCAATTTCGCAGAGCAAGCAAGATTATGTTTTCATTTCCTAAAGATTGCACACTCTTCCGCTTGTTTGAAAAAATCACAAGAAAAAAAATGTTATTATGAAAAAAAAATCAAACATTAAAATATTTTATAAACATGAATGAAATATTTAAAAAAAAATACAGATTTATGAAACCGGCGGCTTACAAAGCTTTCAACATTGCATAGCGTAAACAATATGAATGTTGGCAGCATTAATATATTTTTTGAAACAGGAAGCACTTGCGACGGAGCTTTTCCATTTTTGCGGATTTTGATTTTGCAACTGCGGTGCGATGTTGGATCAACAAAATGAAAAATAGACCAGTAAAATTGAGTGTATTTTTTCTATGGGAGATTTGGAGCTCGACTGGTTCTCGCATCCAAACGAGGAGACGTTGAATATTTCCTCAGGTAATATAAATTGCTTTTGATGAATTTGGGCGCGAGCGCCGTGCGCTTATGAAAAATTAAAGTGGCGAAGGAAAGTAATTAAAGTTTAAATTGGGGGGCGGCGGCGGCGGTGTTGGAGAGGCTTTGTGTCTCTGGGGAGGGTTTCTGGTGTCGCGTCGCGCGGCGCCCTTTAAGTCTGGCCACGCTCGAAGGGCGCTCGAAGAAATTAGCGGAAAGGGCGACGGCGAAAGGGCGCTCGGCCGCCGCCGCCTCCTCCTCCTCCACCCCTCTCGTGTCGCCGCTTGACCGATCGCGGCGGGTCGAAAAGGGACAGCAATCAGTTCGATGTTTGCATTGCGAAGGGATCGATGTGTGCGCATTTTCCCACGTCTTTCCGCACATTCCGCATTGATTTTGTCGCCAACATATGCATTTTTTGTTATGCAAACATCCTCTCCCACCTCTCGTCCGATTGTCTCTGAATGTGTTTGTATGTACGTGCATGTGTGTATGCGCAGAATTTGATTGATTGATTGTTTAGGGATTTATCGCCGCAAAAATTGTACCGAATCGAAAGCAAACACATGAAACGTGCACGACATATTTTCGTTTCATCTCCAATGTGCGGACAAAAAGATACCGCCTTCCCTTGCCACACGAAAAAAATTTTGCAAATCTACAAAAAACATAATAGAAATATAGTATTTAGAGATTTTTCAGTTTCACTGCTCTATATTATTTTGTTGTGATATGGCGGATATATCCGCCCGTTCAAAAAGTGTTAAGTATGAAAGTAAAATGAACAATAACATAAATAAAAAGTAAAAAAATTGTTCATTTAATTAATTTAATGAAGTTTGAAGTAGATCTGATCAATCTTGCAAAATAATTTAATTGACTGACGGATGAAAGTTTCAGAATCTTTCGCAAACAAGGGAAGAAGTAGAATTACAAGAACTAAGGATGTCTCTTCTAATTCGGTAAGCTTTAATTTCCGGAAGTCTCAAGTTTAGTTTTAAACAACTAATCAATTGTGCAAACGAAAGAATCTTCGTCTTCGTCAGTTCGAATTTCACGAAAACTTCAGTAATGGAAACTAGTAAAAGTAATTTGTCAAACGTTGTTAGTTTAATTTTAAAACGTACAATCTCACTTCTAAAATTTAAATAAATCTCACAAAGATATTTAAAAATAAGTAGTCTTAATATTTTAAAGTAACATTTTTCTTTATATAAATTTAGAAGATAAAATTATATTTAGAAAGTCAATTTATAGCAGAAAGAAAGTGGAAAGTATCAAAAACCTTTTTTTTTTTTCTTGTATCTCTTCCAGTTTATGTTTCGTTTTGTTCATTCAATAGTGGTTTTGGAAACGACTGTGCAGTAATCGTAAACTCGAGAAAATCCAGACTAGGTTGTTTATATTGCAATCCTCGCTCTATCTCTTTAGTACTAAGTACACAGACGGTTTTATTCTTCAGCGTCGAACATGTCTGCGAATAAAGTCGGTGATGGATCAAAACCATTGTCGGCCACTAAAATAAAGTGGTTAAACGCATATTAGCTAAGGTTTCTAAAAACCACACAAGAAACAAATTGAGTTTTTCTAATCATTTAACACAAAATTTCAATATAACAATTAATTTCATAATCAAGATTTTTTTATTTATTTATTTTGTAATAATATATGACTATTATTTATTAAGTAATAAATTTAATACAGAAAATCAAAAGATTTTAGATTGTATTCTTGATGGAAATCTTCCTGAACGTTATAAGTATTAATGTGTACTCCACTCCGTTAATGCATAACAAATGTATTGTTTGTGACTGAAACAAATACAACTGCAGAGGAAAAAATAACGTACATCGTTAACGCATATAAATTATTTGCAGCGGAAAGCGTAGAACGGACGAAAACAACAGCAGATACAAAATACAACAACAACAACAACAAAAAAGGAATCAGAATAAAACGTTAAAAAAAAATGTTGTATGCGGTGAGTTTTGAAATAATCCAATTCTGCACGTTCATTATCTGGGCAACGGAATTACCGCCACTAGGTGTAATTAGAATTTATCAATGAGTTCATATATATATATATAAATCAGTTTCCGTTCGACTCGACGCCACCCTCTGAAACAGACCAACAAACTCGTATGTTGCGTATTTTCCCTCGATTCACTTTGTTCCTGTCATCGCGATTTATGAATTAGATATAACTTTTTCCAATTAATCGTTGCGTAGTTTCAATGATAGCACCGAGGTTGTTTCCCTTTTCCCAAAACGAACAACCGTGAATTTATACGCTGCATAATAACATTTACAAATGTAAATTTAAATTTGATAACGCGACCGCATAAATCACGGAAAACGCAGACACGGACCAACAAAAAATTCGCGTATAAATTCAACTTTGTTTTCACATTATGACAACGCGAATATAATTAAAACGAGTACATATTAGTTTTCACACACATTTTACAATTAATAATAATAATTTAATAAAAAAAAAACACTTTCAAAATTATATAATATTTTCAAAACTGATACGTCAAAGCTTTATCATCAACAAAGATTCATAACTTCAGCTTATTTTATTGCGGACGCAAAAAGTCTAGGCATCTCACTAAGAGTTACCATTGGCGGATATATCCGCCCGTCTTTAAAGTGTTATAACTAATAACCAATAAAAACATACAAATGGCTAAAATACAATTATTAAAACTTCTTGAAATTATATTATTAGTAAGAGTACATTTAGTTACAATACTTTTTTTTAATAATTGGAAAAATTTCTATAAAATAATTACTTATTTCCTTAAAAATATTAATTAATTGATGTTTTTACTGAAATCTTATGAAAATGATTTTGTACGTTTTGATTGCAGGGAATAATGATTGAAATATTTTTTTTGTAACAATAATTCTATACGTACTTTTACCGGTTAATGTATAAATTACCTAAAATTTATGTTTTAGATGATGTAAAAATGTAAATTTGTTTAAAACTTTGAATGTAGAAAGCAAGAATCGATGAATTGAGGACGTATTATTTGTGTGATCGTAATAGTTGTAAATGTTGCAAAAAAAGAAGGTGTGTTCAATCTGGTCTGTACGGATTTATTATGCCGATTCCGAGCGGCGTGCCGGATGATATTTTCGTGGAGAAATGATGGGTTATGCTTTTGTTGGATACGAGAAAAATAGACTTACTTGGCAATTTGTAAAAGGGAACGGACAGACAGGTAATCGAACTGATCGTCCTCGAATCGAGATCGTGTTGGTCCGGGGAGCACTGACACATCGAATTGAAACTGCAGGACGATGTCTGCAGGCCGCTGGTGTCCTTGCTGCACAGCGACAACAGGACCAACGCCGTTATCCACAAAATCATCTCTCTGAAAAATATATAGAAATACACCAAAATATAAATAACATTCGCTGCATGCAGTTTCATTTCCGATTCCGTACGTAAGTGCATACGGGAATACGACGCAAACAGAATTTCATTTTCGATTGTGAATTTATTTATTTTATTTGATAATCTACAGGGTGTACATTTTTATATAAAAACTACATATTCAACTTTTATTTGAAGACGTTTAAACTTTCGTTACTAAATAACTTTATAAAAATGTATTGAAAAATTGAAGAAAAATTACAAATAAATAATGTAATCAAAAATAAGTAAAAATATATTATTTACGAGAATAAAATCTAAGATTAAATCATAAGAAATCAAAAATAAAATTGTAATTTTTAATTCTTCATCAAAAAATATATTTTAAAATAATTTTTTATTTCAATTAAAAATAAAAGTATGTTTAAATTATATTGAATTATTAAATTTATTTTTATTTGTGAATATGCAAATAAAAACATAAATCTTCTAACAACATAATAAAATTGGTCTCGATTTAAACAAACAATAGTAGTTTTTTATCTTATAATACAGAAAAATTAATATCTGATTTTCTTAAAGAAATAGAATATTTATAATTATTTTCTCGAAAACCTAAAAATAAATATGTAATTTTCTTAAAGAAATACAATATTTATAATTATTTTATATAAAATCATTGAAATATATGTAATTTCCAAATTTAAATGATTTAAATTTTCTACAATTTCCACGCATAGATTTAATTTAATATAAAAAAGAAAATAAAATTCGTTATTCTAAAAATATCTTATATTTAATTTATAAAAATCATTTAAATAAATGTAATTTCCAAATTTAAATGATTTCAATTTTCTACAATTTTCACGCTCAGATTAAATTAAATTTAAAAGAGAAAATGAAATTCATTATTCTAAAAATATATTATATTTAATTTATAAACAGTAAGTTTCTCAAAATACTCACTAAATATCTAATTTTCTCAAAAAAATACAATATTCCTTATTATTTTATATAAAATCATTGAAATATACGTAATTTCCAAATGGTTTAAAAAATAATTTAAAATTAATTTAAATAAAAAATAAAATTCGTTATTCTCAAAATACATCATTTTTAATTTATAAACAGTAAGTTTCTCGAAATCTTCCAACTAATATATCATAGATTTATAGTAATTAAATAAATGTATTTTTATCCAAAACTATGAATTATTATGAAAAATTATAAATGGAAATTCGCGGCTATTTAAAACCGAACTTAATCCATTACTTTAAAACCCCACAAAAGAGATTTGACTAAATTCAGAAAAATTATTAGTTATGTTTAAATATAATACATTGTTGTTTTATTTTTTAAAATTTATTTTGCGATTTATAAAAAAAAATATATTTATTTTGGATTTATTATAAATTTCTTTACTTTTTATTTTGTTTTACTTTTCTGAGAAACGTATTGAGTAACTATATTTAGAGTCTTGAATTTATTTATTTTTATTTATATTCGCTGGAAGTTTATTGGAAAGTTTAGATTGGATCTGATTAATGCAGTTATATCGAAGTGTATATATTTTGTGCTTCCATCTGAGAAATGTAATAAGTTCGAGAGGGATGCATGTGCAAGAATATAGATATAAAGATATATATTGTTAATAAGTTTTTGTGTTTTCCTGCTTTGATTGATAGATATAAATGAATCTCGTAAAAGTTTGTTTTTAAGACTCAATCACAAAGTTTACGTCCATAGGGCAGAGCTATAAAATTTATCGAAGTAGCTTTATTTTACTCAATTTATAAGGATTCGCATTCTCGAATCGCATGTATGTATTCATTTATCTACGTTTCTACGTGGTCGATGAAGGAAGGAGCTGCATTCTCTTTGGTAGAAACACAGACCACTTCACTTCACTTCACCAGGCCTTTATTACACGATGAGACATTCCTATGTGTTGTCTCCAATCGAAAGGCAAGGGCATGTCACTCAGTACCTGTTCAGCATCATGGAGTTTCCTCAATGAAAATGTGCACTCGAGTCTCGCATAAAGGGATTTTTCTATATACACTTCCTTTTCGGCACGGAAAACGCCTGCATGCATTTCCCCTTATTCCGAAAACTAAATAAACGCAACCAGGAATTTCATATATGACGCAATTATTTTCACTGCTGAGATAAAAATTTATAGCGCGATTTAATGCGAATATCTTGGGACGTCGTATAATAAAATATTGAGGAGATAATGTAAGAAAACAATGAGATATTTTATGTCGATTCGCAGCAAAGACATTTGTGCTCTCGAAAATTTTATAACCCTCCACGTTTCTATTACATATGGTGGAGGAAAATGAGTTATTCCATATCTTCTCCTCACCTACATCGACCCACACAAAATAACATAACACTTCCCATTTTTTTCTCTCCTTCCTCTACTCGTTGTTTCGTTAATGTAGTAGTTCCATTTCTGTTTTTATTGCGGAATGAAAGCAATTCCAACTGATAAATTGCACCGTGAGAACTGAACCATCCAAAACGCACGCCACACCTGACGCTTGTCTAAATACCTATCAGAAAGACAACTGTGACACCTGAACGAAAATTAATGAAAGAAGAAAAAATATTTTTTGGGGTAATTTAGTGAAGGTGTAGCTCGGAATTTCCATGCGGGTGCGTGTTTCAATGGGGAATCTAAGCTCGTCGTCGAGAGTTTAATAAAAATACGGGACGTGCACTTATTGCATGGGTGTAACTTGCCGTTGAGCCCAGATTTTTATATACTGGAACGTCAGTTTGCTGAACTGGAAAGCTCTTAATATTGCAATCTGTTTAAAACGTCTGTCATTCGCCCTTTTTCCCAAGGACTTTAATCGTAACGCATATTTGATACGTCTACTGTTATTATGTTTGCCAATAACACGCTTCAAACTCAACGCAGTTTCCACTAAATCTCAATGAAAAACTTTACTATAAAACGTTTCCATTAAAAAATTAAAAAAATAATTTGGATTTTTTTTTAACTTTGAAATTAATAATTGTTTTAAAATTTGCGCTGGCCGCATTTTGTTCATCACTTGACGTTTCTCAATATTTTTGCCAAGTAACAATTTGTTTATAATATATATTTAAGTTGAATATGAGATGATGTTAAGATTAGATTTAGTACTTTTCAAACTCAACGCCGTACCCACTAAATCTCAATGAAAAACTTAATTATGTAAAAAACTTTACTATAAAATGTTTCCAATTAAAAAAAATATAATTTGGATTTCTATATACATTTTGCATACGTTTTTAACTTTGATATTAAAAGTTGTTCTTTGCGGACCACATCTGGCCCGCGGGCCATAAATTGTCCATCACTCAATCTTTTTGCTAAGTAACAATATTTTACAATACATATTTTTTTTGACGTATTTATTGCTTGTTTTGGAAACAATAAAAAAACTTTAAGTAGAATAGGAGATGATGTTAAAATTGGATAATATTTGTGATAGATTTGGTAATAGCTGTTTTTGATGAAATTAATTTTATAGTTTCAATTTGTTGGGTGAAAGTTTCAGGAACAATAAAAAAAAGTATTAAGTAATATACGAGAGGATGTTGAGTTCTTCGGTAGTTGTTTCTGATTGGATTCAATATGTTTGTTGGGTGAAAGTCTTAAAAGAAGATTTCAAATAATAAGTTCAGTTTGGTGGTTGTTTTTTTTTCTGGTATTTAGTAATAAGAAAGTGAAATATAATTAGTGTTATGAAGACTTACTTTAATGACTGGTTATCGAGGAGCAATTTTAAAGTGAGAGACTTCTAATTAAAAGTTGTGTGGAAAGGGCGTGAGTTTGTGTATGTCGGAACAAAAGACAGACGTATTGAATTATCTAGTTCCAAGGAATAATGACACTCCGGGGAACTAGTCCAATTCCCGACACACTTGTGTCCCTTTCGCACAGACATCCAGTTTATATTTATTTATTTTTTTCTCCGTCCCTTTTCTTCTTAGTTTCCCAGTCCATTTACGTCTCCCCTCAAACCTCGACAATTGCTCCATTACTTGGACGGGGGTGGTTCGGTTTGGATGGATGGACATATACGCACACATACCGGTTAGGACACTTGTATCCATTCCATCGTCGTCGCGACATTTATCGCCTCCCCGATTTTAATAGAAATGCACCCTTTTACGTCGATTAATTGCACATACCTTCCAGCTCATATGCCATTCGGACATTAATAATGGGAATAGTCGAGATATGACCTTTATTGTTGAATGGTAATTCCATTGTTGTAGCGCTTGAATTATAGACGTGCGACGCGAACCGTACCATTGTCGGCATAATTAAATTAATTAGAGAAAAATGGACAGAAAGCGCAAAAACTAATTTTACCTGCATTCACATCGAAGGATCACAATTTACTGCTGGTAATTCAAAGTGCGCATTTGCATATATTCACTGTTATCAGAGTTTCAATGAAATTTAAATGTGAGAAACGTGTTAACATTAACACAATAACAGTTTTAACATATTTATCTTTTAAAATGTCATTAGCACTAAAGCACTAAATCTGCATCTTTTTTTTTAATACTAAGTTTGATTCAACTTTTAAACTCGAGTTAATTATTACAGTTTAAATCATATTGAAATCCTCTGCAAATTTTCATCCACAGTTGGTGACGTGTCAACAAAGAAACTTAAAATACCTTGAACTGATTTCAGATTGATATGAAAATTCTATAGAAATTTATTAGAATGTAAACTGAGGAGGATGTGTTTTACATTTTTTTTTTGAATAAAAAGTTAGATTCAACTTTTAAACTCGAGTTTCATTAATTATTATGGTTTAAATGTGTCAACGAAGAAACTTAAAAGACCTGGAACTAATTTCAGTTTAATCTGAAAATTCTATAAAAATTGATTAAAATTTTTACCGAAGAAGATGTGCAAATCTGTGTCTTACATTTTTTTTTAATAAGAAGATTGATTCAACTTTTAAACTTGAGTTTTATTAATTATTATAGTTTAAATCATAGACCATGAACTGATTTTACTCTGAAAATTCTATAGAAATTGATTAGAATGTAAACCTAGGAGGATACAACAAAAAAAGATGATTTTGCAAATAAACTTTAATTTCATCAGATTTACAAAAAAACTTCGATATTTTAATACAAAATTAGCAACAAAAATTTTGATATGAATTTTTAATATATTTTATACTAATATATGAATTATGTAAATATTGTTAGATGTTTTCCATATTTTTATTTTGTCGCGTTTCGTGTATTTTATTCATTTCCTTTTTTTCTTTGGGGGGTGGTTTGTGTGTTTAGGAGAGAAACCCAAAATAATTATTCAGTGAACCGTTTTTCTTTGGACCAGTTCTTTCAATATGTGTTTAGGCAACTGCAATCCCTATAGGCAGATGGAACATCCTTCGTAAAAAGTAAACAGACTCCAACTGTATGTTACTAGAATGACAAATGTAAATTTTAATAAAATATGTTAGCAGTATTTGCCTTTGTTAAAGACTCCTCTTTTCTTTGATTTGTTCCTTTCTATTATAAATATTAAATTTACAAAAGACACAATTGGTCACCCATTAAAATAAACATTGACTAATGTAAAGTTTAATGAAATATGAGTGAAATTTTTACGTTTGTTACGAAGTTTCCAACAATATTTTTAATTTGTCTGATTGTACTAATACCAAAAATTGCAAACTATCGGTCACCCATTAAAATATAAGTTGCTTAACTATGAAATGTCGAATACTCGATAAACAAATTATTATGTTGTGACGTATTTTCAAAGATTCATAACCTCAACTTATATTGCTCCAAAAAAAAAACATATGACTATCAATGACATTGACTTTTGACAGTTTTATTCGATGACTGCGTCAAACACAATTTGATGGGAGCGGATATATTTGCCGCTCGTCCACAAATGGTTAATTGAATAAATAAAATGGAAATAAATATTTTACGTAATTGAAACTGTTAGTAAACAATGTAATGAACTAAAAGCATTTTAAATGTATATATTTACGTGTAACGTAAACGTGCAATCAAGTATGAATGGGTAATTATAAAAATGTGGAAAAACAACAAAACAATTAAAATGTTGTAGGTAATATTTTTTATATAATATATTGAAAATGTTGTATCACACTCATACAACTGAAATATGAGTTTTTGAATCGGGTATAATTATGTGTGATGACAGTGTTTGGTAAATTGAACTGCTGTGAGTGGGTCATCAATGCTTAGTCAACCAGAGTCATCAGTCAATTAATCAACCAAGGCCCGGGAAACCAAACAATCGAATAATAGCCACGCATCGCTTCCCAGGATATATTATCTGACCTAATAGTATTTTGCAAATGATATTCTATATAATCCGGATATATACATATAATACAGGAAAATTTATTGATATATTATATAAAATACAATTTACAAACAACACATTTCATCAAAATTGATTAATTTATCTTAAAAAAATCATTAAAAAATTAAACTTTTTATTAAGTTATTTAGTTAATAATTCAATCTATTAATGACAAATCTTGTAACGTATTATATGGTAAAAAAATCTAATTTTTCAAGTTTCGCGTAAAATTTTATATTTTATGGACAAATCTTGTAAATAAAATATTACATAATTGATTTGCAATTTTGTAACAAAAAAATAAAATTTATTTTAAGTTTAGTTTACATAAAGTTATGTACAAAAAAAAGAAACTAAATAAAATAATGTTAAATAATTGATTTTAAATTTTGTACATCTTTAAGTATTTTATATATACAATTTTTTTAAGTTTATTTTAGAAATTTTCATTTAACAATAAATTTACAATGATTATTATAGATTGTAGTTCTATAAAAAATGAAAGTAAATAAATTAATGTTACATAATTGATTTTAAATTTTGTAAATTTTTAAGTATTTTATATATTTTTTTAAAGTTTATATTAGACATTTTCATTGAACAACAAATTTACAATATTTATTATAGATTGTATTAAATCTAGTAAAGTTATGTACAAAAATATATTAATGTTACATAATTGATTTTAAATTTTGTACATTTTTAAGTGTTTTATATATACATTTTTTTTAAGTTAATTTTAGAAATTTTCAATTAACAACAAATTTACAATAATTATTATAGATTATATTAAATCTGTTAAAGTTACGTACAAATATATATTAATGTTACATAATTGATTATAAATTTTGTAAATCTTTAAGTATTTTATATATATAATTTTTTTAAGTTTATTTTATGAGTTTTCATTTAACAAGAAATTTACTATATTTATTAAAGATTGTATTAAATCTGGTAACTTTATGTACAAAAAGAAATTAAATAAATTAATGTTACATAATTGATTTTAAATTTTGTAAGTTTTTATATATTTTATATTAACTATTTTTTTAAAGTTTAGTTTAGAAATTTTTATATAACAACAAATTTGTAATGATTCATATAGATTTTATCAAATCTGGTAACGTTATGTACAAAATTAAATAAATTAATTTTATATAATTGATTTTATATTTTGTAAAAAAAAATTGAAGATTTCAGCATATTTTTAATAATTTTTATATAGATTTGTTTAAAGTTTAATAAAAATTTAATTTCATAACCAATTTACAATGATTAATATAAAATGTATCAAATCTGGTGCTGAAGTTGTACAAAGTCGTATGAAATATTCACGTCTGAAACACATCCAAAATTGTTTCCTTCTGGGCGTGTGCAATAAAATAATGTCACAGGTATAACTCACATCCACCCACGCATATATTTATACATTTATATATAAATAGAAAAGGCGGATGCTTTCGGATGAGACCTGAATATGGATATTAAATATTTCACGTTCGCACATTGTCGAGCAGATGTGCTTGTTTCCTTCGCGTATTTCCACGAGCAGACGCGCCAAAAAGGCATTGCCGGTGGCAAAACGAGACGGTAAACAACGTTATAGCGGGGAAATGGCATATTTAGTCCCAAACGATTCCCATCCACAAGAATGAGATGCAATTTTTCATACGTGTATATTTTTTTGTAATTTCCTTAAGCTTAAGCATATTGAAACGCGATACAAAACATAAGATGAATTTCATTCCCACCAAAATGAAATTCAGCTTCATTTTCTAATCGCAATTTCATAACGTTACCTCTCAGAAATAAGATTCGATATAACAAAGTCCAAGAATTATCTGAAAAAATATCTGAAATTCTCCACAAATTAATTAATATTTTTAGCAAAATTATAAAAAAAACTTGTAGCTTTTCATCTAAAAATAAATTGCGTAATTAATGACATTTTCTTATGCAAGATCACATCTTAATAATCTAATTTTCGCACAGTTATTTAGTTGAAGATAAATCCGATTCTCCTTAATGGACCGATGCACTCTTAATGTCCTTTATCGTCACTTCAATATGTTGTCTTGTTCACTAATACCACCCCATATTTCCGCTCCGTATAATAATGATACACTGGTGCAATTGCTTGGAATTTTACCATTCCAGAGCAAGAATTGGTTGGAAGTTAAATCCACCGAATCGGGCGTACACTTCCTTATCACACTTCGCTTCATTTTAAATTATATTTAGTGTAGATGTATTCAATGAACAATATAATTATATAAATTACTCCACCAATTAAGGTTCTTAGTAATTAGTAATTATTTAATAGAATAGCAGTAAATGAAAATTATCAAAAAGTTGATTTTAATGTAAATTTATTTAAATCTGAATATTAGTGTGCATTTCAATATTTTTAAGTTAATTTATAAAAAAATAACTTCATTTACAAGTGCATGTTAAAAATTGTTACATTAACATTTTTTTTTACAGTTTTTCTATTTATACTTATCGGTTTACTTACTTGTGCTTTTTTTGCAAATATATTTGTTAATGAAGACGCAACATAACACCTCACTCAATAAGTTTGTAAAATGACATATATTCAGATGACGTCTGTCAAAATTTCATGGCAATCTGACGTTTATTTCACAAGTTACAGTGGTTTTAGTAACGCAACTTTTATAATTTTCAATACAATTTGGTACTTCCTAAAAATAGTATGTGTTTGTCGATAGGGGCGACATCTATATGTCATCCTACAAACTAATTGAGTGGATATTAATTAATTGTGGAACATTATGTAATTTTTAAAAGTTGGTAAATCTTTCGTCGTATTAATTGGAATAGTGTGGATGTAGCATTATAACACAATTATTTTTATAGAATGAAACTATTATATGATTCAGTATAGTAGAAGCGAATGAAGTGTTATTGGTGGCATAGATCAACCAAGAAGTTGAGAGTCTTGCAAGTTGTTTTTGTAATAACGTGGATATGAGTTATGGAAATCGTTATTTTAGTGCATGCAGGTTAATGAATTTCCGTCCTGAAACTTTTATAGATATTGCCTAGTTATAGACGATCTGTTAATAAGTGCGGAATTTGTACGTAAATCAATTTCTTGCGCGAAGAGTCTTCCATCGGGCGTACATCGCATCAGCATTCCGGGTGATTTACGTTCCGTATTAAAATTCCCTAGGTAAATTGCGAGGCGTTTAGGAAAAGTAAAGATGAGAAAGAATGCGAAGAGCCAAAAAAAAAAAACACAACAGTTTGTCACTTCACGAGCGTCGCTTATGCAATATGAAAAGCATTCCCATCAGCATTCGGAGCTCCTCGAAACTGAAGTGCTGCACGGCTATTCCATTCAGGAACCAAACCGAACCCGAATTACAAAAAGTCCAGTATACAATTTTCAATTGTTTGCGCCAGAAAGTAATTACTAGGTGAATCCAGGAGTGTAATTAAAGGCGAGAGAATTTTAATTCGGTTCGCTTTAAAAAT
Source organism: Nicrophorus investigator (assembly GCA_963457615.1). Classification (NCBI taxonomy): domain Eukaryota; kingdom Metazoa; phylum Arthropoda; class Insecta; order Coleoptera; family Silphidae; genus Nicrophorus; species Nicrophorus investigator. Next base: position 6,274,015 of record OY735142.1, on the reverse strand, counting down.
CTGAATTTCTTAAGGTTTTCGGCATTACACCGGAGGCTAGGAAATCCGGATCAATCCTGCTGCATTATATTATATAAGGGCCTGATTGACTTTCCTAGAAGGGCGAACGCGTATTTTTTTTTCCAGGGGGGGGAATAAAAAAAAAGGGAAGCGAGAGAAGGGAGGACCGCAGAGGAAAATAATCATGAATCGGTAATAGAATTCCGGTTTAACGTAGAAATGATTTGGAAACTTTTTTCATTTAGCGGTTGGCATTAAGGGGACGACCAAGAATTCAGAGGCGTCGCCTAATGCATTCATGTTATTCACCAAAAAATTATAAAACACCATCATTCCGCTTCAGCACAAAAATGGTTCCTTTCCAAATCTGTTTCGTCAGGACATAACTATGCAACACTGTGAAATACATACAAATGAGGGACATTTATCTAAGCATAAATTACTTCTACCACCACAATTCCTCTCACAGTATAACAGTTTGTTTCAATAATTATATTTAGCAGTTGGTACACCTGACATTCGTTTTCGTATTACATCATGAATAGTGTGAAAGCACCATTTTGTCTATAAAAATTCAGAAACCCATTTTTTAAATTATATCTGATAACCAAATCACAAAGTCACGTAATTATAAACTCATATAAATAAATAAAAATATTCTAATTTAAATTAAATTAAATTTTAAATTAACGCAAAATTTGTTTGTAACTAGAAAACTAATTCAAAATTTACTAAACAGTATTTAATTAAAATTCGCAAACCTCGTTTACAATTATAAAATAATTATTGAATTTATTTAGTATATAAAAATTACTTGAAAACTTTAGAAAAGTTTTAATTTACTTTTTCTTTTTCCATTAACTTTGCTAATTACTTACTGCAAACATTATGAAGTCTTTTTTTCATAATTATTATATTCAATTTTATAAGATCAAGTTTAAATTAAATAAATAGTAAATTTTGCACCACTATTCCGATATAGTGTTTCAAAATAATATTTTTTATGAGGGCCCCAAATGCAATTTGAATGTGGGCCCCACATATTCTTAATCCGTCATTGGTTATTTATTATAAATAATTAATTGTACAAAATATTTTTAAAATTATAAAAAAATATATAATTTATGAATGTAAAGAAAAAATTCAATTTCATTCTACGCAAAATATTAAATTTTTGTTTGTTTTATTTCCGTTCTTCGATAATAGCTGGTACACAAATAGAAGCATTTATAAAATCCATATCGATAAATCTCTCATGAGAATAGTCCATTATTCTCATGCCATTCAAATTGTTAAATCAATTACTTTTTAATTAATAAAATGCACAGCGGCGCTCGCACAAAATAAAATCAGTTAATTCAATCTGCAGGGCGAATAATATTTGGCAGCCATCCGGAATCGAGTTAAGTTACCTATTTTCGAAAAAATAATAATAAAAAAAAAAATGAAACGCAGGTGCGCCTAATGCACTTCCAAGTTAATTAAAATACTATCTGCACTCGCCATGATATCGGGTTAATTTTTTATTTTTATTTTTTTCTATGTGAGGTAAAGTGTACTTCTGGAACTTCCTGCGGACGAAGTTCCGTTTGGAACCGAACTTCCGGTCGCACAATAATATTTGTTGCAGGCGCTGGAAACTTGCGCGAAACGAAAAAGTTACCAAGAGAAAAACATTCTTTGATGTCTTCGTTTCATCTTTCCCTTTTCTGTTTGTTTCCTCCAATTTCAATAAATATATTGGATTCGCAAATTCGTTGCTTCTTTCTAACTAATAAATATAAAAATACAACAACAACCACAACGATAGAAAAAAACATATACAAAATCGATGTTTTAATAGAATTTAATAGAAATTACAAAATTTAAAATTCTTTCTTAATTTCTGAATTTTATATAGAATTTTTTTAAATAAATTGATATTAACATTTATTGAATAGAGATTTTTGCGAATAGAGATTTTTCAAGGACGCATTTGCAAATCTTCAGGGCGGATATATTCGCCATAATATATCCGCCGCTCACCTGTAAAGAATTAAAAACGTAAAAATAAAATTTTGATAAATGTAAATGTAATTCTTCGAAAATGGACTTTCATATAAATATTTCTTTTATTTTTTTTATTTCCTGTAAAACTCGTTGCATTTGTATGGCAAATTGTTTGGTAATTACGTAAATGTGTTGTTCAGATTATAAATATTGGGGCGCATAGAAGGTGAGCGTAACGCCGTGGGCGATTTTGTATAGGTAGTAATTGTTATTGTCCCGCTTTTAAACACCGCTCACAGGACCATTACGGCCCCCAGATAGCATCGCTTTTAATACACCCATTATAGACTGTCATACTGCAATACCGAAGCTACCACCATACTTTTTCCACCCTCTCCCATTTTACGTCTTTTTTTTTTGTTTGCACCCCAGTTCTGCACCGTCGAAACAATTTATTTTATTATTTCGTTTAATTGCGCTCACATTTTTTTTTTGTACAAATTCTTGTTATCCCCAACATTTTCGATCAGTGGGAATTGCCACCGAGCAAAAGCAACGGAATATTTCGAATATTCGATTATTTGCATTGAGCTTTAAATCAAACATACCTGAACAAAAATAATTTAAAAAAAAATGTAAAAACTTGCTTTTAATTACTTTTCTATTCAAATTATTTGTTACAATTCAAACTTTTGTTGTTAGTTTTGGGTTACACCTTTTAAATAAATTTTAATTTTTCGTATATTGAGTTTTAACATAATGAAATACATCTAATTGACTAGTCGGATATATCCGCCACAAAAGAGTACATTTATTCAAAATGAAATGCTAGGTGGCGCAGTCATCAAATCTTAGTTCTAGCGTAACTCTTAGTGAGGCGCCACTAGCATTTTTTGGACGCAGCTGTCAAACGTCATATTAATGAAATAAGTTGAGATTTTGAATCTTTGTTTTTGGTAAAGCTTTGACGTTTTTACTGTTACTGTATAATATACAGCAGTTTTACGTTAGATATTTGCAAAGTGTTAATATTATTTTATAATAATTGAATATTTATTTTCAACTAGCAACATTTTAGTTCTTTAAAATTATCGAAAAACAATCAAACCTAGTTTAGCAATTCCTCGCTTAACGTTTATTCGATATAACGTTCTTCTAACATTATCTATTTGCTATATGTGAATGTGACTTCGTTTAACGCTATTTCCTTTAACTAATTGTATTGTATCTACTTACATAATAAAGCAACTAAAAACGCAGTTGAAAACTAAATTTTACACTGAAGTAACAAAAGTTTGCATGCAGTGCAATTAGTTTGTAAACTATCTTTTAACCTCATCATTTCTATAATTTCATAGCTGGAAACAAAACAAAATAAAGGGTGTATGTCATGCTATGGGTTCTACACGAAAACATTGTAATATAATCTGACATTATGGCTATTAAAAAATAATGAATCATGATGTGTCGTGGAAGAGCGCTGCCGCCGTTTGCTGCACTATCCTATAGAAAAGTTTAATTTAAGTTTTGGTGCAAAGCTCGGAAACAAATTCGAACGAAAGTGGAACACGACAGGAAGTAGTTGCCGTACGTTTTCCCGTTTGTTTCGGCTGACTAATGAACCGACCATTAATTTACTTTTTCACCGATAATTAGCCGCCGCCCGTGCAAATAATAAATTGATTGCAAACCAACCGATATATATATAAAAACACAAACACACACATGTTTCAGAGCGTGTGTTCTCGTTCCATTTTGTTTTCCACGTTTTACAGATTACACGCCACACCACCGGAAACCCATCCTGCAAAACGTCCCTTTTTTACGCCCTTCCACCTCCTACTTCCTTTTCAGCGTAAACTTGCTTCCTCTTTTACAATACAAAATTAATGGTGTTGAAAGTGATGCATTTAAGTACACGGGACGAACATCCAGCTTCAACAATCTTGAATACACCTCACTATCTTCAAACCTGATTAGATCCTATTAAGATATGCACGTTAAGCTATTTTATAAATGTTATAAACTTCCTCGTTTCATCGAACTCATTAAGAGTTAGACATTTGTGAATTATATTCAAAAATAAATTATTTATATTACTATTTTTTTACATTGAACATTGAAAATTAAATTTAGAAAAAAATTAAGAATTAAACAGTTCAAAGCATTTCCTTGAAAATAATACTTACGTCTAAAAAAAAACTAGAGAGCATCCTTAATAACAAATTCATCTTTCTAAACGAACTATTTTTAACATTTATTTTTTAAATTTAGTTTCCTTGAAACATTTCAAACTGGACTATTGTGAATCCGGACTGATGGATGCGTATATATCAAACTAAAAAAGTTTTAAGAATTTTATATCTTTGACACTGCAATTGGAATTAACGATTTGCGGATAATAGGCGGAAATATCCGCCCTATCCTTTATATAGAAGACTTCGCTTTTGGAAAATTGTTTCTAGACCATTGTGAGGCGTAGTTATCGAATTTTCGTCAACTATAGATTTTAGTGAGATGCCAATAGTCATTTTCGGATGGAGCTGTCAAAAGTCATAAATTTAGAAAAAATTAAAAATTAAGCTGTTCAAAGCATTTCCTTGAAAATTGTACTTGCGTAAAAAATAACTAATTTAGCTTTTAAAGGAACTATTTATTAATATTTATTTTTAAAATTTAGTTTCCTTGAAACATTCCAAACTGGACTATTGTGAATCCGGACTTATGTAGGCGTGGATATCAAACTAAAAAAAATAAGAATTTTATATCTTTGACATTGCAGTCGGAATTAACGATATGCGGATAAGAGGCGGATATATCCGCCCTATCATTTATATAGAAGATTTGGCTTTTGAAAAATTGTTTGAAGACCATTGTGATGGCGTGGTTATCGAATTTTAGTCAACTATAGATTTTAGTGAGATGCCAATAGTCATTTTCGGACGGAGCTGTCAAATGTCATAAGTTTTTCTGGGATAGGTTATGAAGGTATTTCGGTTTTAACAGTTGAAATATCTTCATCAGCAAGTAAATAAATCTAAAGCTATTGTCGATTTGTGATTTTAATAGTTTGATATCTAATAATTTACGTATTGGGAAATATTATTTGTGGGATGAAAGCTGATAGATAATGAAATTTATTATAATTAATTAAGCGCGCACGTATTAATAATGTAGGCATGGGCCGAGTATTAATTTTGTAGTGAACGCATTAGAAATTTAAGAGGGTATTAAGTCCCGATATATTATTCTAAAGAGAACCGTAAACCCTATTAGTTTATTGTGTAACCCTTCGATGGAACGGGCGGGCGTTGGATTGCGAAAAGCGGCGGGGGGAGGGGCGAAGGGTGTTCAGGTAATTCAGGAAGGTATTGTTTTGAGGTCAGGGAACCGTCGGCAAGGCCGTACGGTCTTCAGGGGGGTCGGCGGAGCGCGTGAAGTCCACGAATTCTGTTTATTAACGATCTGGGAATAGCCGGCCTTTCCGTTTATTGCTATATTATGCACCGTATAATCTGCTCAGTTGCTAAATACTGGCGGCTATACTGCCGCGCGATAACTCTGCCAGCAGGGCCAGGCTATATGCTATGCGCTATGTGCTTTTCCACCTACGTCCTCTCCTCCAATCCCCACATCATCCCACCCCTCTGGCCCGTGCAAAGCGGCGGCGGCGGCAGCGGCGGAGGCTTTCCGAAACTATTTGAATACATGAATTCCTTTATGGAAATTGACATTGGTTCATGCATCCCTCCCATCAAATCCAACATTACCGAGGTCGAAGCCTCAACTATATTTCCGTCAGGCTTTATCTAATTTACCCGGCAAATATATTAGACGGCGCCACGGCATATCTGGCTGTTGTTATTGTCTCAGCCTCGTTTACGCCACCGCCGCCCCCAGGCCACGGAGGCAGTTCGAGTTCTTGCTGGAATCCGGTTAAGGTTTGTTTCCCATTGATGCAATTACATCATGACACTTCCTTCGATCTTCCACCTCTTGATATGTCTACGTGTTTCGGCAATTATATTACATCTTATTGTTTCATAAAGTCTTAATACCAAATCCCAATATACGTAACGTCAACGTCACATCACAAAAAAAGGCAAAATTTATAAAATATAACAATATATATTTAAGTTATATTATTTCAATTCTCTTAAAATATATGAAATAATATTTGATTATTTTAAATTAAGTAAATGTTATTGATTTACCAATTTATGGCATTAATAATTTAATTAATAAAGATTACTAGTTAATTTTATAACCGTAATAATGGAATATCGGACGGCCGTTAATTAATTAATTTATAAATGGGATCAATTAGAAATGGCAATCCGTCAATAAATCGAACGAAATAAAATTGAAAAGAAAACCGAGAGCTAATTAATAAATTGATAATTGGTGGCTGCAATTTATTACAATGCACCGATTACGCATATATATATCGGAGAAAAATTGATAAATTTTCATTATGTAACATAATTTATGAAATTAATTATTGCTACAAAAATACTTTCATTACAAAAATTGGTGTATTTTCGTAATATAAGTTATAAAATTTCACTTTGTAATTAATGAAAAACTGAAAAATATAATAATAAAATATAATATAATAATAAAAATAATTTTTATTTATAAAAAATGCTGAAAAACTGAAAAATATATTAATTATTTGTAATTGCTGAAAAACTGGAAAATAGATTAAAAAATGTATTTAGATAATGAATTAAACAACATACAAATTTAAATATATTAATTATTTAATACCAAAACCTTTCGCTTCCAAAAATGGCTAAGAAAAAATGGTGGATTTTTGTATTGTAATTTTTATTTATAATATTTCATTTTAAAAATGATGAAAAACTGAAAAATATATTAATTATTTGTAATTGTTGAAAAACTGGAAAATAGATTAAAAAATGTATTTAGATAATGAATTGAACAACATAAAAATTTAAATATATTAATTATTTAATAACAAAACCTTTCGCTTCCAAAAATGCCTAAGAAAAATTGGTGGATTTTTGTATTGTAATTTTTATTTATAATATTTCATTTAAAAAATGATGAAAAACTGAAAAATATATTAATTATTTGTAATTGTTGAAAAACTGGAAAATAGATTAAAAAATGTATTTAGATAATGAATTGTACAACATAAAAATTTAAATATATTAATTATTTAATAACAAAACCTTTCGCTTCCAAAAATGCCTAAGAAAAAATGGTGGATTCTCGTAATGTATTTTTTATTTATAATATTTCATTTTAAAAATTCTGAAAAACTGAAAAATATATTAATTATTGATATTAAAATATTACGATTATCAATGCATCTTTTTTTTGTAAATTTCGCTTTACAATTGCTGAAAAACTGAAAATGGAAAATATGTAAAAAATGCATTTATTTAGTTAATGATTTGAATAAAATGAAAATAGAGAAATGTGTGCTTTTAATAGATTAATTATTGATATTAAAATGTTTTGATTATAAAAATGGTACAAAAAAATTGTTGGATTTTTGTAGTACATTTTTTAAATTAAATTTAACTTTGCAATTACTAAAAAGTCGGAAATAGAAAATACATAAAAAATGCAGTAAAACTTGAGATAATGGTATTTCCGTTACAAAAATGTCGGAGAAAAATTTGTAATAATTTTTTTTTTCAGAAAAATTGACTTTTGCAATTATTTTAATACTGGAAATGGAAAATATGTAAAAAAAAATCAGTAAATTAATTAATTGAGCAAATAAAAACAGAAAAACTGAGAAAAGTTATTTTATTTAATTGTAAAATTTTATTTTTTAATTGATGAAAAACTGGAAATGAAAAATTTCGATTAATAAAATTTTAACTAGAAATGGGACAACTAAGAAAAAAAGTGAACTAATTAATAATTGGACCTTTTCGATATGTAATTTTCATTCTAGTTTTGCAATTAGTGAACAAACGGAAATGTTGAAGACTGAAAAAAAAGGAAACGCTGAAACGTGCATAAGTGAAGTAAGTTTATTTGAAATGCAGTACCGAGTTGTAACATTGTTGTCGGGTGTTAAAATTTCAATAACGATGCTGAAATTAAATTGTACACAACATGTGACAGAAACATGTAATAAGTCGATTCTGGAATTGCGAAGGGAGGGTTGTGCATTAAACAATTTAATAGTCTCGCATTGTTCGTGCACGCAGCCTGTTTTCAGCCACCCCCCCATCCCCATCAAGTCCTCCACTTCTCCACACCCCATCACATCGCATAGGTGTAGTACGTCTGCACTTTCTGGCCGTCTGTCGCAGTTGTAACGAGCCATGTACCTCGGAAACGTTCAAATTTAATTTACCAATTAACACTAAAACCCTTCCGAGCCGCAAAGTCGACGTATTCTGATAGTTAACGTATTGTTTCCGAGCCTTCGAATAACGCTATTCCCTAGTTTTAACGCTCAGATTACAACCATCCCGGTTTCCTATTCCTAACCATGCATTTCGGTAGTCAATCACTCCACCTGACAGACCAACATGTTTGCGGCGAAACTAATTGATAATTACAGCAAAAATAATAACTGTTAGATTACATAACACATTTATTTGATTGATCGACTGATTCTCTCAACATCAATTTATTATAATAAATTTTTTGAAAATATTCATTAGTCAAGATTTGTTAATTAAAATAAATAAAACTTAAAAAATTCAAACGTTACGTCTTTAAAAAATCCATAGCTTCTTTAATAAAATAATTGCAATGATTCGCAAGTTCTAAATTTTTGGATAACAAAGCTGCAGATTTATTATCGTTTTCAGCCATCTGCTGATAAAATTCTTCTATATCCATATTAACCCTTACACTATCCACAGTATCTTCAGCCATATTCAGAAGCTCTTCCATCTTCAACACTATAACCTCCAGATTCCTCGTCCATTTCTTCAAAGTTTTACAGAATACGCTTTCATCATTATCTTCAATCTGCTCTTGAATAACATCCGAACCATGCACGAATGCCCACTTCAACTCGTCAAGCTGCTTCACAATATTTTTCCAATAATTCACTTCCAAACTCACCAACTTCTTCAAACATATCACACCTAAAGTATTGTTAAAAATGCTCATCAAACCTTTTTTTATGTAAGCCTTTTTGCTACTTTTGACATTATAACGTCGCTGACTCTGGTCTAAACGAAGTAACATTTCTTTACGAATATTCGCGCAACTTTCTTCCACAAACATCGACATTGATTCAAGGCAGACGAACAAAGTTTCAATTTTACACATCTTCAGCAGATTACAACTAGTTTTATATAACTGAAAATCTAAATTCTATTTTTACTATCATAAATTTAAGATATAAGTTTCAACTATAGATAAATGATAATTTAACTATCTGAATTTTTTAACTAAAAAATACCATTTTAAGAATACTGCGGATACCACTGTTTAAAACCGTACTAATCTTAGACTTTAAAAGTGAATAAAATCAACTATATGTAAAAAAATAAATAAATTATCTCTAAAAAAAAATTTTCTTTTGCTAATTTAAAATTTACATTTAGGAATCAGAATGTATAATACTTGGATGATTGAAAAAAACCTTTATTTATTTATTATTTATTTTCTATTAAGAATGTCCTGAAAAAAAAAATATTTATAAAATAATGCAAATAAATTATAACGCAATAAATTTTAATCTTGTTCTATTGTGTCGTCATTAATAAAGTTGAATTTTTTTAAATAAGGTCTGGTAATGTTTGATTGTTTATGCATGAATTTCTGTGTTTCAATAAATGTATCATAAAACTCTTCTTCCAGCTCATCGTGATCTTGCATTTTCTCGTAGAAATCTACTTCGGGCATTGCATCATATACAATAGCCTTGCAAAAAGCCGCTATATTCAAATTCTGATGTAAGTTCACTTCTTCGCGCTTTATATCTTCTAATATCGCTGAGAGCCTCTGATGGTGGTCCGGAAATTCATCTCTTTCATACAAAGCGAGATCATTGAATATATAGTTCTTATAGTTAGTAACAATTTCGTTCATGTTTATAGCAACTTTATGCATTTTATTCCAATGCTCGGTTTCTGCGCCGAATCTTTCTTTCCACCAAGCTCTTGTGCCCATGATGCCTGGCGATTTTCCTGGAGGAAAATTCCTGAAGCTGTTTCTAATGTTCTCTAAGCCTTTAGTGTAAGATCTTTCTGTAATACGGTTCATTCTTATATCCCGCATTAAAAGCATGTTTTTTGCTGCATCCTCGATTACCGAATTAAGTTTAAAATACAATTCTAAATCGGCCATTTTAAATAAATTAATTATTATTATTTTTTTGGTTACTGTTCACTAATAATCTTTATTTTGCACATTTTATTATAATATTGGGAATAACTAAATGTGAGTATATTCCCATTTATATTTGTTCCAAATTTTTATACTTTCTTTTTATAGAATATTTTTTACATTATACACAAAACAACTTTTATCGCCTTATATTCTTTGATTATCTATAAGTAAAACACTTCAGTTTGTGGTGATAGTTGCAAATTTCATTCACTTCGAGTATGATTTTTCAGTCAACGTAATTACATAATTTTTCGAAAATAATGAAAATTATGTTAATAATGTTTCCAAAATAATTTAAAAAAATATTCTTTTTCCTTATAATTTTTATAATCATATCGATAAACTCTTTAGTTACAAACGCACTTATTTTCTTAAATAAAAAAAAAATCTTCGACTCTTCCTTAAGTTCATCTACTTTTGACAGAAAGTAATACCAACACTTAATAAGTTCGTAGGATGACATATAGTACCAACCTTCAGACGATGCCTGTCAAAATTTCATGGTAATCTGACGTTTAGTTACCAATTTACAGTGGTTTCACTGACGCTACTTTTGTAATTTTCAAAACAATACAAAAATCTGAATTTGATAAATTTGTCGCTAAAACATTGCTTTTTGATAAGAAGAAATACAGTAGAAGCAAATGGTAGAGAAGTTGTTTTGATAGAGGCGCCATCTACATGTCATCCTACGGACTTATTGAGTGAGATGTTTTGCTAAACAATACAAAAATCTGAATTTGATAAATTTGTTGCTAAAACATTGCTTTTTGATAAGTAGAAATACAGTACAAGCAAATGGTAGAGAAGTTGTTTCGATAGAGGCGCCATCTACATGTCATCCTACGGACTTATTGAGTGAGATGTTTTGCTAAATTTCTATCCCAACAGTTAAAATCTTTGAAAGTTCTTCTATAATCAGCATACTTTCCTTGTGAAAATACCTTGCTTCGTTGAATGATATCAACCTTTTTTTTCAGCAAATTATTTCCACCTTAACTTGTTGTTCCATGAAAGCAAAACTCGAAACCCTTCCCATGAAAAGTAAACTTTTTTTTGAAAAACTCACTTCTGCAACGTTTCTTCAGCTTCATTCAGCTTTACAACTTTACATTTATTCAAACGGTACAAAATTTGTCTTCGAAAGTCATAACGAAATTTTAAAAAGTTTAAAGCTTCAAAAACTAACTTTAAACTGACATAAATGTTTCATTTATCAAACCTTTTACATTTATAAAATAATTAAATTTCAAAATTTCAGCAAAAAAATAAAAATTTAAGCACTTAACTTCAGTGAGGAAAAAGATTTTTATGTGAACTTAATAATAATTTTATTAATATATTTTTATGTGAACTTAATAATAATTTTATTAATATATTATTTTTTGTGATGAATTATTACGAATCAATTTTGTAGTCACAATTAAAATTTTGGAATATTAAAATTTGTGTTATATTTAAAAGAAAAAGAAAATCAGTGTAAGTTTCTGTTATTGAAAATCCCTATGGAATGTACGAAAATATTATAAAGTTTCAATTAGGCCGGTAATTGCGTAACATACAAAGCAAAAATTTAAATATGTATTCAGCGTAATTTAGCAGATTTAATTAACGAATTCGCTCAACAATATTTACAGTGGAATATTAAAATGGTGAAACGGGGAATTAAGTTCGCGCTGCGCGTAAATATTTGATGAGTTGCCTGAATCTTTTCACTTTTCTCCGCTCCGTCCGGGGCCGTCCCCAAAGTTGGAACGAAAATGGAAAAGAAACAACAGTGTAAATAGTTGGAAACAACCCTCTTCCTCGTTTTCGCCCAATTATTAAACTCTGTTCAACTTTTGAAATTACATATTTGCTGCACCTAATTGTATCAATCTAAAATTTTTGTTTATAGTCATACCTCAATTAACGTTACTTTCAGAAAATGAAATATTGATAGTTTTAGCAATGATAAATTCTTTCAGTAAAGTCTACTGTTAAGCTTTAAGTGAAGTAGAGCTGCGTCTCGCCGTTTTCAAAACTTTTCCAGATTCATTTATCAAAAGCAACGGAATTAATACACTGACATGTATATATATCCAAAACTGAAATATTATTTATTAAAAAGTTTCACTACGTCTGGACCGAGAAGAACATTAAAAACAGAACAAAAATAATACGAGAAAAAAGTGGGTAAAGGCTGAAAAGATATTAAGGCTGGCTTTCTGGAATTACACTTTTGCGTCTGGATTGATTGAAATTGCAACTTTTCAATTCGCACGTTCATAAATAATGCTGACTTCTTATTGTTTCTATCTTGTCTAGTCCATTTATAAAACTTTTCTAATTGGATTACTAAAGTAATAAATAAAAATGCGTACACTAATTACTAACAATTTTTCAACGGTTCTTCGTTTCGATATAGGGTGACAGCTGTCATTAAAAATTTCGGCCAGAATAAGACAGTGATGGACTACAACGGCCCGCGGGCCAGTTTAGGCCCGCCCTAGTGACAATCCGGCCCGCAGATATTCAAAATTAGTACATTTCAGTTTGAATCAGATTATGCAGCTTCGTTCATCGAAGTATTATAGAATTTCTAAAATATGCAATTTTTCTTGAGTTTTATAATAATTTTATTATTGTCTTTTTTGGCTTATTCCCTGAAATTAGTAAATTAGTATGTATTAATTGACTATGAAATAAATTTAAAAAACTGAAATTTAATTTTAATTTAATTTAAGTACTTAAAGAAAATCCATACAACATTATAGAAATATTAATTTCTTTGTATAATCTTGTCAAGAAATATGTGATTAATCAAAGAGCATTAAGGGAATGGTATTTCGTAGTAAATTATGTATCGTTATTGAAATTTTCAACTCTCATTCAAGTGATTACTTCTTCGGGCACTCAAATTAATGAAATACCGGCAGTGCAAGGAATCGTGCGCCAGTTAGAAACCAACAGTATACACAAAAAAAAGAAGTAGAGTTCATCTACGGATGGAATTTAATTCGGGACTAATATAGGGAAAAAATCAATCAATTCCAATTCTGTTATCCTCAGATTCTCGTAGATGCTGTTTATTTATTTTTTCATATTTCATCCGTAAATATTCTTTTCGCACTTTTTTTTAATTAAATTTTCCGAGAGTCGAAAAGCGATAGAGCGAGGCAGCAAATCTAGTAATTGCGTTGTGTTATTTAAGATAACTCAGTAATGAGAGCGAAGATAAACTTTTATGGTTTCAATTTGTACGGGAAATAATAGCGGAAACCGGAAAAAAATATCACACAGTCGGAAAAAAAAATAGGAAGGACCTTAAACGCGAACGAAAATAAAAGATAAAATAATAAAACGTTCGATCGATTTCCATCCGAGTTCCAAATATTATTCCATGGACGTTTCCCGACGGTAGTAATATTTCGATTTCGGTGCTTTTTGCGGCGAGGGTCAACACTTTACCGCGTCCGAAAGAAAGAAGCGGAAGTTTTAATTGACTTACCAAAAAAAAAAAAAAAAAACAGTTTATTAATTAACTTGCAGAAATGTTCGCGTAGGTGCGTTTTAGTAATTTCAGTTACACATTTATTTCGGGAATTATCCTGTGCGCTCACCGCCAATAATTCCATCCAAATTGTGTATCGATTTTTTGGGCGAGAATTGGCATGGCCATATCCGACCACTGTGTCAGGATGATTTTTTTTTATTACGGCGGATAAAACGCCTATAATAATATTTCAATTTCACGTCAATCCACGTATGTATATAAATCTGTACGTAATAACGAATAGCCTTTCACCTGGATTATTATTCAAAATAGCCAAATTTTACGCTCTCCTATTTTACGATTACATTTATAAAACAGTACACTCCAAATTTTAATTACAATTTCCATGATTTTTAGCTCAGTGATGAATTATTTTATTTTCTATAGTTAAAATTATTATTTTACTTCAAAATAAAAATTATAATAGTGCCTACACACTATATCAAATAAGCAAAACCACGCCCACATCTACTAATACCGAGAAGCGCGCGCATCATTAAATTTCAGATATTTTTCGCGATGCGCGCGCACATGCTATTTAGGCTATAGTAAATTATTTTTTAAGAATATAATATTTTTTTAATTATAATAAATAAATACACAAACTTGTCTTGAATTTTAAATAATAATTTAGTAAAGATCGTGATAATATTTATGTTGAAAAATATTTGAAGAAAGATGTTTACGAGAATGCATAATGTATGTATAGAAAAATTTTCTTCCCGCTTTGCATCAGTGGACCACTTTGAACAAGAGCCATTGTTAGATGGAGATTTGCGAATGGCAGGAGAAAATGAGAAGCAGAACAATGTGGCGACGAAATTCGTCGTGTCGGGGTTGTTCCTCCTCATACTCTTCCACATCTTGGGGCATTACAAATATGCCGTTTAAAGGGACACGAAGTTCACGAACTATGTGTGCCCCACAAAGGGCACAATCAAATTTCAAACTTGTTTAAAGGTACATCAAATTTTTATTTTCAATTCAACAATATATTTTTTTTACAATATAAATTAAAAAAAGTTTTACTTTAATTTTTGTAATTTACAGATTTTCAGTGATGAATTTGTTAAATAATCTGTAAATATGTCTACAACAAAATTAAAAAGGAAACGGCGAAGATTGAGATACAATTATGGAAAAGCCGGGAAAGTAATTTTAAAATCTGGTTTTTCCTTCTTTTCATTTTTTTTTTATTTTTTTTTTGCAGAACGGAAGATGCCGTCGGTGGAAGTCATTAATAAATGTCAGATGTGTTTTTTATTTTGCGCTCGGTGCTCCGTTATAAAGAAATGTACCTTTTATAATCTGATATATTTACATTGCTATTTTTCATATTTACGGCGTCATTTTACTCTGCTTTTTTTGTTGTATAAATCCGTTTAAAAATTAATATGTTTCGCGTATGGATAATAAACATGTACGTAATTAATTATATTTTTTAGGCATATTAAGTGTTTAATTCATAGATTAATAAATTATTAATTATATTTTGAATAAATAACATTAACCAAAACTTATTGTATTTTTTTTTAGTTAATTACAATGTACGTATCATCGAACGTAAGTTTATTAAAGTCATTAATTGTTTCGTTTTTTGAGATATTTATACGTTTGTGCAATTAGAGCTTAGTTAATTACAATGTGCGTATCATCGAACGTAAGTTTATTAAAGTCATTAATTGATCAGAAGTTTCGTTTTCTGAGATATTTTACGTTAATTCAGTTAGAGATTAGTTAATTACAATGTGCGTATCATCGAATGTAAGTTTATTAAAGTCATTAATTGTTTCGTTTTTTGAGATATTTATACGTTTGTGCAATTAGAGCTTAGTTAATTACAATGTGCGTATCATCGAACGTAAGTTTATTAAAGTCATTAATTGATCAGAAGTTTCGTTTTCTGAGATATTTTACGTTAATTCAGTTAGAGATTAGTTAATTACAATGTGCGTATCATCGAATGTAAGTTGAAAGGATATACGTCATTAATTGAACCGAATGATATTTGCTGTCTGAGATATTTTACATTAGTTCAGTTAGAGTTTAGTTAATTTACAATGTACGTATCATCGAACGTAAGTTGATTAAAGTCATTAATTGATAATTTTCTGAGATATTTGTACGTTAATGCAGTTTGATTTTAGTAAATTACTATGTATGTATCATCGAATAAACTAATATAAAAATAAATCCAAATACATTAATTTAGACAGAAATATTAAAAAAATGTTCTTTATGAAGGAAAACTATACTAATCCGTAAATAATGAAAACTAACGTTATTTTGCAGTACGTAAATGTAATAATAAAGTTTGAAACTAATAACAATACGGAAATTTGAAAACATGTTTGTGCATTTAATATGATTAAATTTAAATGAATATAATAACATAATGCGAATTAAAAAACAGCGATTACTGTTTTAATATTCACGATAATACGAGCTGAGTAATAGTTGGTAAAGTGTTTGGTCATTTGTGGTGAAACAAGAGGAGCTCTGTTAAAACTCGCATAAAGCATTTAGGAAGCTCCCAAAGTTTCCATTGTAAGTAAACTTCACGTCTGCGGCGAGGTTTTATATAATATATCTTTATTTTTAAAGACATATTTGCGTTTCCTCTTTGCGAATGCGCTTAAACATTTAACTTTCCAGTCGATAAATCATACGCGAAAACCTGTATTAATCATATCGAGAGTATAAGAATGAAAAAAAAAAAGCGTGAAAATATAATGAAAGATTAATTAATGCACGAGATTCATTATATATGGAACTATTAATTATTATATTATCAATAATGAATGATGCGATGAGGAGAGAAAATCCATTGCAAACTCGGGGCTCAATTAATCAATTCACCAAGAGATGATGATGGCACGAGAGGTGTTATTATATCTCAACTCGATCTTCATCATCTACACTTTTTCTCTTTCTCTTTCTCTTCCGTTGTTCACTAATAAAAGCAATTTATATAAATAACAGCATCAAAAAAACAACAACAAGAACAACAACAACAACAAAAATGGAGCTGCTATTGCCGAAAACATCAAATAAATACCGTTGCTAGAGGTGAAGATATAATGGCAATCTCGCGTGCTGTGCGAAAAAGGGAGAAAAAGAAAAAAATAAAAACGAAGACGCGAAGGAGAAATGAGAAACCATTGAGGCGAGTTATAAATTTGCGATAGAACCTGAAAATGTATACTTCACGTCTCGTGTCTAACGAGACAATCCAATATTTTATAAACGAATACCGGCTGATGTGATTTATATTTTGCAAACTTTCTTATTCTTTCTTCTACGCTCTGCAGAGAAAATGCGCGAAGTAAAAGGAAACGCGCCGAAGAAAACATAATGAGTGTAACATATATCCAGAGCAACAGCAGATGCCGCCGCCGCCGCCTCTCTTCCTGCTTCAGGTCAGCGTAAGAGCACAAGAAAGTAACAAGTTTCTTTTTAACGACAACGTAATGGAACTAAAATTATATAATCTCTAAAGGTATTCTTGCAGCAATACTTGTAGTAATAAAATAAAGACAAGAAAAAAATATTTAAAATACAATTTTATTTTCAAAAAATAATATTTAATAAAATAATATAATCAAAAAATGCAAATATTTTAAGAAAATTAATAGAAAAGTACAGAAATTAAAAAAACAATTTTATATTTTTGTAGTATCGATTTATTGCGATGCATTAACTTTTTACAATTATAGAAATAATCAGTATTAAATAATAAAATGGATGTGTACACTTTGAAACTAGTAAAAAGTCGCAAGTTTTAGCTTACATAATTAATGGGTTAAAGTTTCAGTCTGTGTCACATCCCTTTTGAAATTAAATGAAATACATTAGTTACTCTTAAAAAAGCGGACAGATTATAATCATTTATACCAGATTTAAAGCTTTCTATAAGAAGAAAAAATTCTCTAAAAAAATATTACAAATAAAATTGAAAAAAAAATCATTATGTAAGCAATTTTTAATTAATATTTATTTCCAATAATACGTTAATATTTATGATATTTCATGTAATAAAAATAATTTAGTTTATCTTAAAAAAACAGTTAAAGAAGAAAAAAATGCTCTGAAAAT
This sequence comes from Nicrophorus investigator, assembly GCA_963457615.1. NCBI lineage: Eukaryota > Metazoa > Arthropoda > Insecta > Coleoptera > Silphidae > Nicrophorus > Nicrophorus investigator. The sequence continues at coordinate 6,256,056 of OY735142.1, read as the reverse complement.
ATGAAAAATCGTGATGTAACAAATTTGGAATTATTATTTCTTTACAATAAAACCTTTTATATTTCATGTTACAAAAAAAAATACATGTTTGTAGGGTCTATACGCATATTCATCTTCCAAAGTAATATTATATAATAATTCAAAGAAAATTTTATAAAATTAAAATTTGATTTAAACAAATTCGTGATGTAACAAATTCGGAATTATTATTTCTTTACAATAAAACCTTTTATATTTCATGTTACAAAAAAAAAATACATGTTTGTAGGGACTATACGCATATTCATCTTCTAAAGTAATATTATATAATAATTCAAAGAAAATTTTATAAAATTAAAATTTGATTTAAAAAAATTGATGTATTGTATTTTTAATGTTTTCAAATAATTACACTATTTAATATTCACTATTTCTTTATGGAATAACTTACAAGTAAAACTATATAGAATTTTATAGGGATTGGAGAATAATTCATAAGATTAACACATCTGGTTTGAAAAAAGTTGTAAAATTACTTTTTGTTGATTTACAAATACGTTTTTTGATGAAATGCAGTTACGAAAATAACATTAATTAGCATTTAAGAAATTTCTATATCTTTCATATATTTAGATTCCAATTATTTAGTAATAATATAAGATTTATAAGTAAAATAACCTTTGTATATGACAGCGTTATTTATAGTTGTACTGCCAACAATCTTTCTAATAATATGACAGCTGTCAAAGTTGTGTCACAACTTTGACAGCTGTCATTACAAATTAAAGGCTAATTTTTGATCACAATCAAATATATCATTTATAGATTTTTATATATTTTTTTTTGTTAAAATATTTTCACCAGGTTTATAAAATTAAGCCGTTACAATGCTAAAAATTTGCATTTTTCAATCGTAATAATAGGGATGAAATGGAAAAACAATAAATGTCGGTAATTATTTGCCATTGATTGTAATTTTATATTCCATTAAAAACGGATGATTTTATTGTGCAATTTAATTAACGTTCCAATACCGATCAATTCGAATATACTTGTTTACTTTTTATTGTAATTTAATCACCGTTATTTATATATTACATAATCTCTTTTTAATCATCAACAAACGTAGGATAATATAAAAACTCGATTTAGATCGTTTTTTCTATTTATAATTAATATTAGTAATGCAATATTCTATATTCTTTGGGCTGTAATAAGCTTATAAACTGTATTTTATGGTCAAAAATACATAATTATTATAGTTATTTATTATTTGAAATAATTTAGACTAATTATGGAATACCGTGGCCCGCGGGCCATATTAAGCCCGTCTAAAGGTTCTATCCGGCCCGTCGCAGATTTTGCTACAATTGTATAAAAAAAACATTTAATTTCACTTTTTCTAACTAAATAGTATTCTTACAATATTTATTGAGGTAAAACTTAATTTGTATACACTTTTACTGAAATATTTATGTAAAGCATAAAGGTTTATATCTTTATGTCACAAACACACTTCGGCTTCATAGATTATGGAGAAAAAGTGTAGGGGCGGTAGGAACAACAAAAAAAAATATAAAATAAATCCGCGCGCACACCAAAAGAACTTTTTAATTAACTAATTAACTTATATGCCGGACCAAGAATCGAGGAAAATAAAACGGGGTAGAAAATTACGGCGCAACGCCCCCTCACACTCTTTACTCCCTTTTTGCGTTGTTGTCGTTTCACATTCGCTTTCTCCCTTTCCGTATTCTAACGTGCCGTGCAAAAGTATTTAACCGAAAGTTCATCATTTTTAATTACGCAACTTTGCGTTTTCGTTTCCCCTTTATCTGTCCGTCTCTCTCTGTGTGTGTATGTACAATGTTTTTATTATCTTTATTTTTGTTGTCATATTTCTGTTTCGTGCGTCAACTAATAATATCCTTTGATATGGTAGGAAGGTTAGGGATGCGGGCGAAGGGTTTTCGAGTGCCAGAACGACGGCGGGCGGGCATTATCCTGCGTCGTTGGAATATCGGGGACTCGGGCATAAATTTGAATAAAACAACGGTACGGGCGAGCCTCTGAACATAATCGCGTGAAAAATTCATTTCGAAAAGTACCTCCACCAGAGTAGAGATGCGAGTGGATTGGATGATGACAATGGATCCAACGTTAAACCCACCGCAACCACCACCAACAACAACGCTCTCCTCTATTCAGCAGAAATATTGCAAGCATCACTACTTAAAGTCTTCTGTAAATAATTTCCAAAGTTCACCTACTCTAAAGATCAAAAAGTAGTTTAGTAGAATTTTAGATTAACACTAAACATTTACATAATAATTCATATTTTATTCATATTGTTTATAACGTTATTCGATTGATGACGTGGCATATGTTTTATACGTACTGTATTTGATGAGAGAAAGTTTAACAGTTTTGTAGCTGTTGTAGTTATTGACTATACGATTCAGAGGAGTTGAGTGAAAGCATTAGGTGGAGCTTAAAATAAAGACCGGAAATGGGTTTCTTCTAAGTGACGTATTTGATGGACAGGCGGCGGCGTGGAATGTATTTGCATGAAATTCCGTGCGTTAAAGTAGTGTCTGAAAGAGAAGGTTCCCGTTTATACACAGGGCGTCGCGACGGAACTGCTAATTTACACGACGCTGTATCGTTAGCAGTCTTCAATTAATGGAGCTCCGGCAGGTTCGGCACGCGAAGCACGTCCGACCTTTATTATTTCCAAAACGTACACCCGGAACACGCAAAACTACCTTCAAACCCATCCTCACACTATCTACGTGACAATCACTAGATTACAGGAACATATGCTGCTAACGCTTTTTACCGCTGTAGTGGCCAGACAACAACCAACAAAAAAAAACATCAATTTTCCTCATATATTTTTACTCAAATCTTACTGAAGCAACATTTTTATTATCTCATAATCCGGGTAATTCGTTCCGCCAATAACCGGACTAACGGAGGACTAAGAAAAAACTATTTTTTAGAATTTATTTCCTTTGTTTATTTTTTGATAGTCCTCCTCTACAATCCATTATCTCAAATGTATAACTATTATTTTTATTTCTATCGAATTATTTTGTATTATTTCAATTATTACAACTTTATTTTTGATCATACAATTCAGCCTAAGTTTATTGCAGCCCACAACTAATACCATAACTATATTTAATTATAAATACAGGTCTAATTAAAGTTTTTATATAATGTAGTTAATTTATAAATTAATTCAGAAACTATTTCCAAACAGATTATGCAACAATATTATTTTATATAGAAAAACCTCGCTTAGTCCGGATAATTCGTTGTGCCAATATCCGATAACATACTGATCTAAACCGCACTATGCGAGATTTTACTGTAATAATATTTATCAAAGAAAATAAATAAAGTTTTTTTGTAATAATAGTGAAATCTTTAATTATAATTTTCATGATAAATAAAGAATTTGAACTATATTACCTTTAGTAAATTTGAATTTTATTTTGGTTGAGAGATAATGATAAAATTATAGATATTGGAGCGAAATAATACTGAGATAAATTTGATTATCAGACGAAATGCACAGAGTTTTAAACCTCTTCCTCCATTGTTCAATACAAAATCAATACTCTATTACGCAAATACAACTTGTCTGAATTGTCTTAATGTTTTCTGCTCGCCCACTAAAAGACCGAACGGCATCGACTGAAGGAGAAAAAAGAAACGAGGAAACGAACAAAGGAATGAGAAAAAAAAAAGATAGAGAACTTCGGAAAGAAATAAGAGGTGGAGGATACGAATACGAAGAAGTAGTCGAGCACAAGAAAAGACCCATTGGCAAAGTATTCATTCTCATACGGCGCTCGGCGAAAATGTGGGGTTAATAGGGGGATGTTCTCTAGGCGTGTATGTGCAGTTACGTCAGTGGCTTTAACTACTCCTGCTGCGAAATACTTTCAGTGTAATTCTGGTAGGGGAGGAAAATTAGCGCTGATGAGGAGATAACATTAGGATATTTTGAATGCGGATGGAGCTGTAATGTCTTAACATTAGATACCCGGAATTTCGCATGATTTACGTAATATATTAATATAAATGCTGACAATATCGAATAGTTTCAATCGCCTAATATAATTTTATATAAGTTACGTGTAAATCGAATTCGCGTAAGTCGGAGTACAACTTTTTTAAAGATTTACAAAAATTATAAAAAAAAAACTCTTAACTTTCGTCGATCGCAAGATAAACACTTTAGATAACAATTTAAAACGAGTTCACGTATTATAAACGTTTTTTTTTTTAATATTAGGTAATTTACTAAAAAATGAATCTATGAAGTAATTTATGTAAAATCAATATTTTTTTTACTAATACATTTCATATTTTGTGGCTTCGATCAGTGCGGATTAATAAAATTAAAAAATATTTTAGTGACAAAATTATTATTTTTATAAATTTAAAAACTTTATGTTTTAAAGTCCAGTTCGACTGTATTCTATGTGAGGTATTTATTTAGTAAATATATACAGAAATTAGTGTAGATTGAATTCGATACGCTCGGGTGCGTAATGCAAGCGCCGTGCTTAATGAATTCCGTCCCTTATATTGGTTTACTGCCAAATCTGTAGTTCCTTTAGTTCTTGTTTCATATTAAATAAAACATTACGCGCCCTTTTCCAGTTAAGTAAATTGGAATCCGGCTGTGTTGAAGCTTCAAACGTGAGTTGAATGGGTTCCAAATCCTCGCTTAATGTATTTACTATCGGCATGTTACGTTTTTCTCGCGCTATTTTAATCCAAATCCCTCACAAAATTACGTTTAATCATTTTATCTGCCAATATATGAAATTACTAAATTCAACAAATTCATTCATTCAATAATTTAAATTTGAAATTTATAAAATGAAAAAAAAAATTATTACGAAATAACGAGAAGATGTTTTGATTAAATTTAAAAATTATTGTGAAAATCTGGCTTGATATGTAGTGTATAAATGTATTTAAGTGAAAAATGTCTAACAATAAACAAGGACACTGCGACGGCGGTAAATCAGATTGTACAAATTTGTAAATCCAATTAGTGATCGTACGAGAGAATGTTAATCCACCTGCAGCACTACCATAAATCACAGTAATGGAATTAGCTTCAATGAATGCGTGTCAGATGTCTCCGATCTCCAGAAAAAAAAAGGACATTTTAGAAGTGTAGGAAACAGCGTTATAAGTAATTACACACTCACAACAATTTCCAACCAAAAAAAAAAAATACATTCAAAATAAATATTTTTATAGACAACGAGAATTTTATGGGAAGATTAGGAATATTGTATGAAAAATCATAGATTTATGCACAATTTAGGAAAATTGATAGATTTTTTTTAGTTATAAAATTTGAGTGAAAAAATCGATATAAAAATTCATGTTTTATAATTATTTAATTATTATTGACTAAAATAATTAAATAAAGTAAATAAATTAGTACTTATATTTAATTATAATTTTTTTGTTTGGGTATGAAATGGAATAAGTTAAGTAAGTGGAAAACTCTTCATTCGAATGAGATGAATAGCGAAATGTTTATTTTTACTTTCGTGTTATTCGCAACTTATTTTTCGTAGGCGCAAATGAAAATGTCAACTTTTTTTTTTACTTCTAATGTATTTTAGTTAGTTGCTTTCTTCAGCCGCTCCCGAATTTACCCTTCTTAAGGCGAGGCGGAAATTTACGGCGTCTCGAGCTCAAACAAATGAATTACGTCTCTTGCACACACACACACACACACATGGATACACACACACAAATACATATAATGATATAAACTTACACATACAATGAAGCTATTTTGCGACAAGCTTTTTCAGGCTATTTTGCGTCGTGCACCTAAGGAAGGAAAATTTATTTATTTTCCAGTGTGCAAGGGAAAAGCCAAAGGAATAAGGAAATCATTTCCGTGCATTTAGACGGGATTCACCGCCGATGAAATTTACGGCGCCGTTTCGTTTTATTTACATCGAAATCACCCGAAATATTTACCTGAAATTAAGTCGCGCGCGCGATTCCGTGTTCCGGTCGCTCAGGTGTTATGCAATGGGACGGCGCGAATTTCCCACCAGAAAACTAATGAATCTATGTAATATGCTAATTCCCATTTGCATGATTTGCAATTAAATCGGCAGAATCCTCGCATTAATACTTTATGATCTCTGCACATGCCCATCCATTTTCTTAAAGAAAATTGTTCGGTCGCATGCACGAAATAAGAATCAATTCATTAAATAATGAAAATATGAAAGAACAAAATGCTTTTTTTTAATTAAGAAATTGCATACAAGCGGCGGATATATCCGCCAACTTAATAATACACATCAGTTTCGTTTTTGACAGTATATATGCTATTTTCTTTATCACTAGTCGTCTAAGAGCGCATAAATTAGGTCTTTTTATACATTATTTAGTTATATAATATAAAGCCAACAACGTCATCTATTATTTTATTGGAAAACTTTACAATTCTCTCTCTATTAAACTGCAATAAGCAGAGCGAAGAAAACGTGAGTAGTATAAAAATATTTTACTTAAAGAATGCATGATTATCGATCGTGTATTAAATAAATTAGTTGACCTCGAAATAAATAACTTAATATTCCATTGAAAGCTTTCAACAAATCCACAATAGAATGTTTGAAGAAAATGATGGATTGTATAAATAAATAAATGAGCATTGTGCCGGGACAGATACATTATGTATCGGGTGGGTTATATTAAGTGCTGTCAATAAGTTTCCGGTCCTCGGGACGCCAAGAGGAAACGGATTGAATCAACCAGTGGTATATTTATAACCGTTTTTATTTGGTCAATCCACCTGTTTATCAGTGTTTCCCTTCGCCTTTTGCCATTCACCTTGTCTTGCAAAACCCTTCCCACATTAATCTCACCGCAATCTGACGGATGGAAACCAAGGAAGCAGCACCACTTTAATATTCCATTTCCTTCATTTTCTCCAGTTTCCACCGTTTTGACTTGACGTATTTTTCTTTCCTTTTTTTTCCTATGCATAATTTTTTTTCTATATACTTTATTAACATTTTTAATAAATTTCTACATGTTTTCTGAAATCTTTTTTCTAACATCTTAAATATCAGATTTTCAAATAGGCGGATATATCCGCCATATCCTTATGCAAAACCATTGCAGTGGCGCAGTCATCAAATATCTTTTTCAGACGGACCTGTCAAACGTCATACGTTTTTATGTGATTAAATATAAAAAATAATATAAAAACTATAATTGCATACAAATTTAAATCGGTTAACTTTCGTCCAAGATTTTACTGCATAGAAAAATTATGTCTCATGTTTAAATAAAATACAAATATAAAATTTCTCACTGTTAAATATCAGATTTTCAACTAGGCGGATATATCCGCCATATCCTTTACGTATGAGACTACACTGTATGCAAAACCGTTGCAGTGGTGCAGTCATCAAATATTAGTTCAACAGTAGTTCTTAGTGAGTCGCCACTAGTATTTTTCAGACGTACCTGTCAAATGTCATAACCCAATAAAATAAGGTTATACTTATGTAATATGGATTTTTTTAAATTCGGATGTAGGTACAGGATTATATTTTACAGAATTTGACTAACTGTAAAACTGTGTCCATACTTCATGTATAAATTATAGTAAACATTTCCCCAGTTCGTTGAAACTCCTTTTCCTGCGTTACGAACGACAACGTAAATAAACGCCATGTAATTTTTTCCAACGACAAACCGTCATAAATAACGGCACGTCATTATAATAGCGTTTGGAAAAAGTTGGGAATTGATTTCAGATTATGCCCACTTATGCGCACTGAACAACACTCTCTCGCATACACCGTGACTCTTGCATATTAGTTTTTTTCTTGTGTCCATAAATTACGACATGCACATACTGAAATAATAAACGGAAACTTTGAGATCGTGACACAGGTTGAAGAGTAAAACGAAAACCATTACGATTCTGTAATGCAGGTGTCGATAGGTGTTTCGTCTGTGCTGTTACTGACGCAAATTAATTAATTAATTAATTAATCTCTGTGACATGAAGGTACCAAAAACCCGGCGGTGGTTTTAACACGCCCAACAGAGTTCTATATCACAGGGATACAAGAAACGAAAAAATCGAAACATCACACGTTTCTGGATAAAGGCTATAATGCTTTTATTAATTTACAAACCCCAACCCTCGCTCTGTGTGTTTTTACAAACCCTTCTTTTGTTTCATGCGATTTTTTTCCTATTTAATTTTATGTGCAAACGAGACAAAATCCACGCCGAAAAATACCCTTTCATCCTTTATTAAAAGCGAATTCCTTATTGAAATATTTTTCAATGCAAATTTGTCAAACATTCATTTTATTAATACTTTGTCCTATACTTCTTTTCAACATATATAAATTGATTTTTTTTTAAGTTTATGAAAAATATACCCTTTATTACATCATTATTTGTAATCACAAGTAAAATTAATAAATGTTCTGACCACCAATTCAATTATAATCTGTACTAAGCATTGCTTAACTTATTTATATGATTTAAGTCGGTTAACTTTTGTCCAAGATTTTTCAGTATTACAAATTATGATGTCTCATGTTTAAATAAAATACAAATGTAAATTTTCTCACTGTTAAATATCAGATTTTCAAATAGGCGGATATATCCGCCATATCCTTTACATTGTATGCAAGCCCACTATAGTGACGCAGTCATCAAATATTAATTCAACGTTAGCTCTTAGTGAGTCGCCACTAGTTTTTTTCAGACGGACCTGTCAAACGTCATATTTTTTTATATGATTAAATATAAAAAATAATATAAAAACTATATTTGCATACAATTAAGTCGATTAACTTTTGTCCTATGTCTCATGTTTAAATAAAACACAAATATAAAATTTCAGTAAATTTCAGTAAAAATAAACGTGTGTTCTCTTCACAGTTGAATCAAGACAGATAAAGAGTGAGTGTGACAAAAAAAAAGTCAAAGATGTCAGAGGGCAGAAAGAAGTTTATTGCATCAGGGAAATGGCCAGGGTTCGGGGAATTTGCGTTGGAAACTTTTCAAGAACACATATGCTACATGCATGCAATCCCAATAGAAATTCGAATGCTCTCATTCCAGTTTTTCAGTTCGGTTGAAGGTATTTTTCAAAAAAGTTATATAAGTTTCAATTATACATATCCCCAGATTTAGTCTATATTTTATTTAAACTATTTCAATTTTTAAAATTCGCTTTTAATACGATTTACACTGTTTTCTGATGAATCTTCAGTGTCAATCAGGAGATGAATCTACTTATACCTTTATAAATTTATCATTTTGTTATACGTTGATGACTGAATTATTACGTAACAAAATCCATTTTTTTTCAAAAATTTTGTATTGCTTTGTATTAATCTTGTATTACTTTAAAAATTATTTATAATTAATTAAAGTAATTAATTTTACTGTGGGATCAAAGTACGAATTATGTAATAATTGTTATTTGAAATTTATTTGTGTCGTATTAATTACTAATAATTTTGTAAAAACGTATATTTACCAATTTTGTATTTCTAACAGAAGACTTATTATGTGTAAATAAAAAGAAAATTTAACATTAATATCAATTAGCAAAATATAATTATTTTAATAAAAAATTGAACTTTATATATTTTGAATTTCAATAATGTGGATATTTGTGGATAAAATTGTGGAGAAGATTTGAATGAGAATTTTGTGTGGAAATATTTATGCGCAGGAAATTTGGGTCGGAGACGTAACAGGACCTCTAAGTGCCAGGGAATGTATTTACAAACCACGAAGGATCAAAGGGACATGCTAGGTAAATACACGACGAGGATTCCCATAAAGCTAGCAAATTACTGTTAAGCACTAGTTCAGGATGATAATACTAATGTAGGGAAACATGCATTACAGCACTTTACCGCTGACAAGTTATGTCATACACAGAAGCAATTCAAAAACTGAAAATATTATTACCAAAAAAAAAATAATTTTTAATATCAATTAAATAATTTATTATTGCTATAAATAAATTTGATTATGTAATTATTTTCATTGTATCAAATTCGTGTATTTTCATATTCGCGTATTTTGTGTCGTGTAATTTCGAAATACGGCGCACTTGTAAAATAAATATTTCACGGAATGCTACAATAATTACATTACAATGAACGAAAATTGGGTCCGAAACGGAACAATAATTCATTTGCGAACAATTTCCATTAGGTCCGAAGCTGCATCGAAAAAGAATAAATAAAATAAAAATGAGAGAACTGTTTGATATTTACGTGCATGCATGTATTATGGAAATGACATTACACGGTACATGCAATTACGTCGTGCAATAAATACAAGATACAGGTAGTGTGCCTACATTGACATGTTTTAATTATGGAATTTTACTGCAATTTTCTCTACAATTTTTTTTAAAAATATATTCATATTCATACATGTAGGAATGAATATAATTAAAGTTATTTTTAAGATTTAATTAATTTAATTTATATTATAAACATAAAAAAATATTTTTTGATTCATTTTCATATTTTTTTTTACATTTATCTTTCATTTATCGTACACACAATTTTTGTATGAAAATTAATTTTAAGCACTCACATTTATAAATATAAAAACCAAATTTATTATAATTTTTCTCTCATTTTTTTTTGTATAAAATTTATTTAGACATGAATTCATGGCAGTAAAATATATAAATATATAAACCTAATTTAATATCGTTTTAACATGTACTTTTTATTATTTTTTTGATATTTTTATATTAAATTTGTAAAATGTATAGAGCGTTTAATTACATTAATTTAAGGCAATTTCATAATGATTTTACATTTAGTTTTTGATTTTTATTTGTATTTTAATAAAATTTATAGAGCATTAGATGAAACATAAAAAATATATAAATTTAAAAACTGAATTTCATAACGATTTTACATGTACTATTTATATTTTTTTTGTTATTTTTATTTAAAAGTTTTATACATATGAGTAGTCGCTCTTAGAAATTTTAAAATTTAATTTCATAATGATTTTACATTTACTTTTTGTTTTTTTTTAGTATTTTTAGAAAACAGTTTTAAAATGTATAGGAGCGTCTAATTAGAAATTTTTAAATTTAATTTCATAATGATTTTACATTTACTTTTTGATTTTTTTTAAATATTTTTAGAGAAAAGTTATAAAATGTATAGAGCGACTAATTATATGAATTTAGGTTTTTTTTTAGGTATTTTAAGACAAAATTATTATAATTTATAAAGCGTATAAAAACTAATGATTTTACATTTAATTTTTGGTATTTTTAGAGAATAGTTGTAAAATTACATCTAATTACATGAATTTAAGGCAATAAAAAATATAAAATTAAAAACCCAATTACATAATGATTTTATATGTACTTTTTGATCATTTTTTGGAATATTAAGAATAATTAAGTAAACATAAGACAAGAAAATATAAAAACATTATTTTTTTTTAATGATTTTTAATGATACATGTAAATTTTTTGATATTTTTTATTCTAAAGTACTAAAATTTTAAATTTTATTTTTTAAGGTAATGAAATATATAAAAATAAAAATCGAATTTCACAACGATTTTATACATGCACTTTATCATATATATATTTTGACAAAAGTTATAAAATTTATAGAGCGTCTAATTACATGAATTTAAGGCAATAAAATTAATAAATAAATATTAAAAAAAAAATAACCGAATGAGCATGAAACGTATATATCCATGTCCAAACACGAGAAACATAAAAGTTTTTATTATTAACACACGTCCGACCCATTTTTACGGACTTTATATTGGCTGTATATTATTTACAGCGCACTTTTTAAAAGCAAAGCCCCTGCATTGTTGGATGCTGCTGCATCCATGGATACAATCATTTTTTTAAGAGCCAAAAATTACGACCTATAAGTATCGCACATAAAAATTGATCCCATAACACACGCACACAAAAAAAACATTTCATTTCATAAAAATTTATTTATAATACAATAAATGTCAATATTTTTTTTCTCTTTTTAATATAGTTATAAATATCACTTTAATTTTTAATAAAATCAAAAATTAAATAATAAAAAATAATTAGGAATTAATGAAATTATGAAAATTAAGATATTATTTTTCGAAAAGACTAATTTTTATTTTATTTTTTAAGATTAATTAATTTCTTGCGCTTAATTATAGTTATGTAATCATAATTAATTAAACAATTTTTTTTTATTATTTTTTACTTTTACATTTAATTACACATTAACCACGCAAACTAATTACATCATAAAGTATGCAAATTAAATATAAAACTATGACTTTTTTCATATATTTAATTGTAAATTTTGAACGAATTATCCTATAAAATTGCGAAAATCAATTGCAAAAAAAATATTTTATACATAATAAAAGCAAATATTTTTAAAAAAATAAGTAATTCTAAATAACAAGATTTTTTTTTTGTTATAAAAACTAAAATATTAGTATCATATATAAATCTAATGATGGAATCACAGCGTCTCCGAAAATAGGTAATTTTACTTGAAGCGAGAATCGATAATGGACGAATTGGGGTGAAGAAAATAAAATCAGCACGTGATATTTTTGCGATGAAGCAGGATTTTCGTCCTCCAGTAAAGATTAACAATTTAGTAAAACCTAAATCAATCAAAATAAGACATTTATGTACGCACTTAAATATATATAATTAAGTAATAACACAAACCTACATTTATTAAGTTTTAATTAAAATCTCAATTTCTTATTGTATAAAAGTTTGATAAATTATTGAATATTTATTCAGATTACATTAAAAAATCATATATGATTTTCGAACTATATTTAATTGTGTTAAAGTTATAATCGGTTCCAGATTGTAATTATAAAATTTTGATATAAAAGCAACAATAATTATTTTATAAAAAAATATTAAAAATTTAAACGATTTTTTTTTCTTCAGATTTTAATAAATTGTAATTTATAATGTTGCTACTTATAGAGAAGTAAATAAAGATTAGAATTATTGTAGTTTTACCACAAGGAACGAATCGTATCGTTGGAAACAACAAATATTTCATCGATTTAGTCCACAGCGTTTATTTCCTTTGCCCCAATTCCATTTTATTGTATTTCCAAACGATAACAGCGGAAAGCGCGTAAATCACAGGTAAGACTTGTATAGTGACCGACGACAGCCCTTATCGTCGCAGCATACATTTCGAGTTTTTTTTTTGGGGGATGTAGGATGAAGCGTTTTTTTGGGGGGATGATTTCAATAAACGCGAAAGCGACCCATTGATTCCCGCCAATGCGTTGAAAATGATGTATGCAAATGGAATTTGTTTTGAATGAGTTAATCCTCCAATTGTTTCAATAACCAAATTAACATTTATCGATTGATTTTAATTAGGGCTTCAGGTGAACCGACGGTTTTATAGTCGCATTCCATTTATGCAACACGATTTTCATTAACGGAAAATTTCCAATTCAAAACACTATCCGGGATAAATGTGCAAATTTCAGGATATACCCGTTTCCCTCGCGCAAACATCCATGAAAATAGTCCACTATCTATATATATATATATATATATATATATATATATATACAACACACCCACACAAAAAAAAATTCTTTTTTATTTTATTTTTGTTGGTCGATTCGTTTAACGTTGTTTTTTTTTTTCACTAGTTGGTATTCGACAGGGCGATCGATTATGTTATTAAAAGACAATTAAATAAATTTCGTTTTTCGATCAATTAGAGTGTGAAATTAATTTTCTGCCGATGGCAGATACAGTTTGTTATAAACTGCACGTTGCGCAATTTCGAGTTATCGTCTGGACAACGGTTGTTGTTAATCAATTGCCATTCAAAACAAACGGCTCCGAAAAATACTGCACCCATTCACAACCTTCAACCCATCAAATTTAACACTGAAAATTTTGTAAAACATTTATAATTTTTTTATGCAACTAATGATCCAAAAATCAAGTGTTATCGATACTTAAAATGCAATTCATCAATAAAGTATTAGAAATTATATATTTATTAATTATTTTTAATTAATTTGAAGTAATTTATGCAATAAGTTATAAGATCATCAATAAAATGTACAACTGAACAAATACTAATCTGCAAATCAGTAACAAACTTATAACTAGTTATTTATTAATTAACTAATTTTATGCAATTTATGCAATATTATAAGAAAATTAATAAAATTTACAACAAATACAAAACTGCACATCAGTAAATAAGTTGTAACTAGTTATTAGTTAATTATTGTTAACTAATTTTATGTAACTTTTGAAATATTATAAGAAAATCAATGAAATTTACAACAAATACAAAACTGCAAATCAGTAAAGAACATAACTAGTTTTTTACAAATTATTGGTAACTAATTTTATGTAACTTTTCAAATATTATAAGAAAATCAATAAAATTTACGACTAATTCTACGATTAAACTGATTAAATATAAATTTACAAATTAGTAAAGAACTTATAACTACTTATTTACTAATTATTGGTAAATAATTTTATGTAAAATATTATAAAAAATTAACGAAATTTACAACTGAACAAATATAAATCTAGAAAGAAAGAAAAGTACTTGTAACTAGTTATTTACTAATTACTAGTAACAAATTTTATGAAACTTATAAACTGCAACTCATCAAATACAAATCTGCAAATCAGCAAAGAATTTATAATTTAGTTGCTAGCAATTTACTAATTTTTAGTAACTTATGTAATATTATAAGAAAATCAATGAAAATTATTCAACTAATCATATACAAATCTACGAATCAGTAAACTATTTATAACTATTTATTTACTAATTATTTGTAACTAATTTTTTGAATCTTACTTAAATTATATAATATTACTATGAAATCATTGAAATTTGAAAGTTTCAACTAATTTTTAAATCAAATACAATTTTTTGAGATCATAAATAGTTATTTACTAATTATTATGAACTAATTTTACGTAACTTATGTAATTTTATTGCAAAATCACTTAAATTTATAACCCTCAACTGATTCACCTATCAAATATAATTCTACACATCAGCAATTAATTATTTATTAAATATTTGTAAATAATTTCATTTCACTTTCTATAATTATGCAACATATTGTATTATATAAAATTTTCAATTAATAAACTCATCAAATACAAATGTGTGTATCACAAAAGTATTTTATAATTAATTAATTTTTATGTAACTTAAATTATTATAAAATCAAAGATTTTTTTAAAATTCAATTATATAGAATTTTTTTTGTAATATCTAATTATATCTAATTCTAAATTGAGTAAGAAAAATAAATAATATTATAATTGAAACATCTTCAAAGAAATAAGAAGGAAAAAAAAATACACAAATGGCTCAGATACAGAAAGTTTTTCTTCAAACTTTTCCACTTTGAATATATCAATATTCAAGTGTATTTGCTGAATTAAAGAAAAGTTCGTCCCTTAATAATCCCTTATTGCGAACATCCTTTAAGTAAACAAATGTACATTATTTTAATAAAATATACGAAATCAATTGATCATTAATAATTTAAAGTGAAATGTAATTTATATTCTCCTAAGTTAAAATCTATAGAGAAAATATTAATTAAGGACGAAAAAAAAAATAATTTAATACAAAACTTATATAATCTGAGCTAAAATAACTTTTGTGACCAATGTATGATGGAATTAATAATAAAATTAATTAATTACACCGAATAACACACTGACATAACATGAAACTTTAGTGAAACTTATGTCATAACATTTGCGGCAAAGGACAACAAAATTAATCCCTTGCGACTAATAACATTTCCAAAGTAAAAGAAAAATTAAATTATTTATTAAAAACTTGATAAAAAATATGTAAAAGTCTATTTCCTTTCAATTCACAAAACCGTAAATGATGCACAATCTTTTTATACATAATAAATGACTATTAAAAGCAAAGAATTTGAGGTTCTAAATGGAGCCATTCGGAGTTCCTCGTGTGTAATGCAATAAACGGTAAAAAGAAATTCAAAAACAATTCAAGAAACGGCGAAAACGTTTCTCCGGAACAGCTTTAAGTTGAATTCGCTCAGAATAATAAGGAATCTACAAGAAATAATCTTTTTACAGTATAAAGTCTCAATTTTATCGTCCGCTTTAGTATAAAAGAATTTGTAAAATATTTAAACTTTAGAAAATTCAAAAGAAATCAAATATATTTGATGACTCACAGCTTAAAAGTTAAGCAACGTTCATCAAATATATTATTAGGATGAATTAATAAAAAAATACGTTTACACTTAGGGGCCTTTCAAAAGGGGCCAAAATATAAATTTAAATAATATTTTTTAGGGGCCCTAAATTAACATTATTTAGGCGCTCCTTAATAGATTGGGCCCTTGGTTTCAACCCATAAAAAATATGCCCCTATTCACAATGTTCAATATTTGTATAAAAAAAATAACAGTACAAATAAAATCTATAAATATTAAATAATTAATTTAATTAAGTTCTGAACAAAAGTCATGATTTGATTAAAGCATTTTTTTTACAAATATCATATAAAAATATTTTATAAAATATATTTCATCCAATTCATATTTATTTGCGTAAATACCGCTTCGTTCGAGTTTGCAAACAAATATATCTTTTTTTTTTGCAAAACTAAAATCTGAATGAAAACTGTACAAATCAAACAGCAATAACAGATTTGAATACACAATTGCAACTGTAATGAAAAAAAAAAATTTAAAAAAAAATAATAAAAATATATTTAATTTACTTTTCCTGAGCAAATACTGATACAGTTCCATTATTATTTATATTTCGCAGCTGAAATAAATTACTTTTTTAATTCAATATTTAGTTTATTAGTTTTTATGTGAAATATTCAATTTAATTGACAATTTTAATTAGTAATTAATGTAAAGCCATTAAAGACTCAAACGTTATTTTAATGTAATAAATTTTTGATTATTAGAAATACAAGTTTATTTTTTTTTATAAAAACATTTCTTAAAAATTCTGTACAAAAATCTAAAATTTTCTAATTTTTTTAAGATTAGTTTTAGTTAGGAAATTTAGTTAAAATTAAGAATGAAAAAATGTTATTAAATTAAATTTATAAAATTAGAAATTAACAAAAAAAAAACTAATTTATCTGCTGATGTTGAGATTTGGGTCAGGTTCTGTTGAGCATAGCTTTTGCATCCGGTTTGGTGGGATAGGGTCAGGTAATGAATATAGGACAGTCCGGCATTGTTAATACATGACATGCGGGCGACCCAGACAAGATAAACTCTAAATTAAATAACATTCCTGATTAAAAATGTAGGTCGTCGGCGAAGCTCATTAATCATTAATTCCACCACAGAATTGGCCCTGCGCTTCATATCTTTGCACGTGAAATATGGACCAACTTCCAACGCTTGAAGCACTAAAAGTGCAGTTGGCGAATTCGGTATTTAAGACTGGATGAAACGTGCAAGTGTATGTCGAAAGTTACAAATTAACTTTGTCAGGGGATGCGAGACAGCCATAAAGCGAAGAGCAAACGTTTAATAATAACCGGCAACCTTGAATAAGTACATTTGATATCTCCTCACGAGCACCACTCGTTCATAATTCAGCTCGGAATATAATAAACTGCATAGAAATACGAATCCCAACTATTGGTCTAAGGATAATATTTATCTAGTTATACCGGTTTCCGCACGAGAATATTCTACAACCAGTAAGTCATTAATTTAACAAGAAGTTATCTCTCCTACATATTTACATCGTCAATTAATTATATAATATTTGTTTGATGCAGTTTCATTCCTCATCTCTTATATAAAGAAAGTTTTTCATTCCACTTCTTCCAATATAAATTTCGAATTACATAAATGAAAAATATATCAATCTATTAATTAATATTATTTTTAGAAAATTGTAATAATTTGATTCTCAAAATCAATGTTTTTGTGTTACGTATAGACATAAAATAGTATAGAAAATAAATTTGCATTTTTGTAGCTGGAAATTATTGGTGAATCGTTAATGCAGAATTTGCGTAGAATATTGAAAACGGGAAAAGGGACAAAAGGGCCGATTGAAATGCAAAACGTAAATGACAAGCGTTTCGCAATTAAATCGCTAAAATATTTCCCGTGCGTGCGGTAATTCCGAAACTTGCAATAAATATAAATCAAGCATTCGCAAACAATAATAAAAAAAAAACAACAACGTCGAATCGTTTCTTCTTTGTTTCTCGAAACGGAACTTTGTTGGCGGGTGTTATTAAAAAAAAAAGTGGAGGAAAAAGGATGCCTCAAGCATGAATAAATGCGGCATCCCCCGAAGGTTTTCCCTTTATTTTATGAGCGCCGAACGTGTGCGTGCTCTTCGTCTCGTGGATCTTTATGATATAACAGGGATGAGAGATAGAGAGAGAAAAAAAATAAACGAAGCAATATATTCGCGCAAACTATTTTTTGCTGGGAATTAATTGGCAAAAAAGTATAGGACCCTTCTTTTATTAGATCATAAGTTAAGTGGAAAATATGCCCTTAATCCTTGCATCAATGGAGTCATAAATTGGAAGTAACATTATATAAGTTTACTAACTGCAGCGAAATACCTAATCTACAATCAGTGGCGTTTAGTTGGGCCCACGATCAAATAGAGAAAAAGTTGTTTTTTATTTTTAACATTTGGAAACAAGACAAAATTTTACATGTGGCCCACATATTCAAATTTGTTTGGGGCCCACAAATTAAAACAGAGCACGCAGGAACATCCATTTCTTGATAAGTTTCTAAATTTTGGGATGCAATGCAACCAGCCCAAACTGCACTAAAATTGCATTACAATTTTCTCTGTACTAAACAGCTATTTTTGTAAGGATTGAGTAATTTGACGCGTTCTGCAGTAAATTACAAAATAGAAGTGTTACTACAAAATAAAATACATAAATTTTGAAAATAATTTTGTACCGGAGGGGCTGCAGCATAAGTAATCAAAAGATTGAATATAATTAATACATGATAGAATTTTGTACTAAATTAATAAATAAATAGAAATTTTCATTTTATGGGCTGCATCTGCGCAGCCCTTAGGTATGAGCTGTTAGTGTCTACAGCAAATAATAGATATTGTTATATAACATACTAAAGTTGCAAAGGAATGAAAATATCTGTATTCTTTTCCCTGCGGTTTCGCCCCCAGGTGTATGCAAATTTTAATATTAAATTTAATAAATATTTGATATGGCCTTACTTGCTTTCAGTTCGTGTCTGTTTGTTTATTTGTTTCTGCCGTTTGTTTCCGCTGCATCCGGGGGGGGGGGGGGGGGTGTTCTTGCTTTATATTTTAAATGCGATGCATCCGAGTGCCGGGCAAAGACGCCGGCAATAAAACAAAGTGTAAATAAGTAAAGAGCGAACGCTTATTTCCGGTTATTACAAAGACACGACGAAACGATCCGGACCTTCTTCATTTTTCTCATCCACCGGCTCACATTTAAATATTTCATGCCTCTTAATTATTCAGTACGTGTTGGTGTGGGGCGGGCGGTGGGCCGGAATAAAAAGCAATTTGAAAAATTAAGCCAATTCTTTATTGCGAGGAAAAGAAACCCCCGGATGAATGAGAACGACTGTTATTCTTCATTGTTAATCTCATTTCCGAAGACGAGAAAGCATTTGCACGGCATGCATTCTCGTAATCCTCGAGCAGATCTATTTCCCTGTTAACATTCACATTCAGTCTCTTGTAAATATTGCATTTCATATGCATACATTTCAACATTATATAACAACATTATTAATTTAATTAGTATTAATTACTGGCATTATTTCTCTTCATAAACAAATTTGCAATGCTTTTATAAATATTTCAAAAATAAATCATGAAGTTTCATGAAAAACTGTATCTTTTTATTTAAAAAAAAAACACGTTTCGTCTGCATCATAAAGTGTCAAGTTCATAAAAGTTGTTCGAGTGTAAAACATCTTTTGAAACTCTGTTAAACCATGCTACAGTAAACGGTTTGAATTACGTTGAAACTTGTTACATAATTGCGTATTTTTAATGAAATTATTAATTTGATGAATGAAAATATTATCCTCTAATTATTTTATTGAAAATGCAGACTTTCCGCCTGTAATTAACATTAATTCTAATATTGAAAAAATAATTGCGATATCGAAAATTACAATTTATAATGTAAATAATATTAGGTACAAAAGTACATATTAGCAATTAGTACACACATTTTTTTTTTCATAAATTCAATACTTTTTTGAAATTTGATATTTGTACAATAGATGGCGTTTTTGGAAACTTATGTTAAAGCAACATTTGTTGCATATCAGATACAAGTTGCTATAACCATATTAGCATTTTTTACTATTACTATGACAACCATATTTTAAATTCTATTAAATTCGTTTATTTGAGGTATAGTCGAAGTATTTGCATAGATTGTATAGGAAGTTTATATAACTGCATGCAGTTGAAAATCGGTGACAAATCATCGTGCATGACGGTGTAAGCAGAAAGCACCTGGCTGCAATTAGTATCCGATTGACAAGCTTAATGCCATCGATCAAAGTTATTCATAGACATGTCAAGCTCCCTGACAGCGATTATGTTTGATCCTGCAATTAGCCTATATTTTTTTAAACTATTTACAGATTTAAAGTGAAAATACACATTTGCTTAAAACAATATAGAGTAAAATGTTGTTCGTTTAAACATAAAAAAAAAACTGGGAAAGAGAAAAAAATTGTCTGAATAATTTCAATTTTTCGGTGATAACGTCACCGCGAAATTTATGTTCCCTAGTTTTGCGAGTGTTTCGGAATGGCCCGTAAAAAAATATCTATTGTTTAGGCAATTTCAATTGCCACCCCTTGACAGAGGCCCCATATTTTTATACCCTTTACCGAGTTTTCAATATTCACGATATGACAAAAGTTCGGGGGGTTGAAGTTTTTTTTTTTTTTTAATAATAATCCTGGATACAACAATCCCATCCGATATTACTTATCGTTAATGGTATCATCCTCCTCTTTTTTTCTTTGTCCTATTGGTGTATCGTTTATGGTCGTTTTTTTTTTGTTAATAAAAGGGCGACAGTCCGAACGATCGGATTAATGCCTGTTTGGTTGTTCGCCATTGGTTGTGCCGTTGCTGAAAATCCGGTCACATTTCATCGACCATGGCGTGTCTTTTTATTTTCAGCATAAAAAAACTGCAATTGTTATTGGACTGACGGGCTTAATACTTGGAATGGCATCGATTAGTTGTATTCAGCGAGATGCGTGACACGAGAAATGAGTCGATCCAGATTGATCCTTTTGGAAAGGAAGAAAGACACTTTGCAGCCCCTAACAGATTACTGTCTGTCTGTCTGTCTTTTATTGCATAACACAATGAAACCAATAACAAAATCAATTACACTATAATATTCTAAACATTATTATTTCATCTTGACCTTGAAATAATATTACATTCGATATGTCCTAACACGTCAATTCGCAGCATTTTCTATGTGAAATGTTTAATTCCTAAAATATTGAATAAATTTATTAACAGTATTTTATATATTAATAATCCGGATTAATCGAGGAACTAAATAAATACAAATAATAATAAGACCTTGAAATAAAATAATATACAAATATTAAATATTGATGTGAAATTTAATTTTTGAAATATTGAAAACATTTCCTGACAATAGATTATACAGCAATAGTCCGGATAATCGATTCCGTCATTATTTTTGTCTGTTTAAAACCGGAATAATCGAGGAACTAAATACATACAACTTATAAACCACACGTAAAGAGACAGTTGACTTTCATTGCATAACACTTTGAAACCAATAACGATAACAATTATTTCACTACAATTTTTTTAGATTTATTATTTAATCTTGACCATGAAATAATATTATTTACAAATATCTCCTTTAACACTACTTCAGGCATCAATTCAATGTGAAATGTGTAATATCTGAAATATTGAAAACATTTCCTGAGAATAGATTATCCAACAATACCTCATCTTTTATTCTTTAAAACCGGACTAATTGAGGAATTAAATACATAGAAAAAATAAATCACACATAAAGAGACGATTAACTTTAATTGTATGACATATTCAGTAAAATTTTGTTCGTTTAAACAAAAACAGAGAGAAAGAAAATTTTGACCTTGAAATAATATTATATACAAATATCTCATATGATACATCAATTCGATGCATTTTCAATGTGAAATACCTCACATAGTCCGGATAATATATTCAGTCATTATTTTTTGACTGTTTAAAACCGGACTAATCGAGGAATTATGTATTAAAGGAATTTTGATTGATTTATTACATAATTTTGTTAATAAATATTATTTTCAGTAATAAAAACGATTTTTTTAGTCATAATATAAGAAAACTTATAAATTTTAAATTATATTTTATATGATCATTTCTTTTTATATTCTTCATTTATTCATTGCAATATAAAAAAAGTAAAACCTGAAAAGAATTAATGTCAGTCTTAAGCCATCAAATTTATTATTTAACAACGAGGGGGAGACTGAAATTTAAATGTAAATGATAATTATTTCATAATTACATTTGATCTTGGATTAGCGAAGCAAATCCAACATCGAATGTACGTTTTACTTCCCCTTACATATTTTTTTTATTACGTTCTGTTTTCGCTCTTTCCTTCCTTCCTTCCCTTATTTTTTTAGTCTCATTCAGACGGCAGTCTGAGAATGGGGGAGGATTTAAATAAAGTCGTGGACGTGACACGCTTTTATATATATTATGAAAATCATGAAGAGACATTCGCAGAATTGAATTGAAACAGTCCCGTCACTTTACACAGGAAAACAATATTTAATAAAAAAACTGTTTCTTTTTGGGGGTGGATAGCAAATTCCATTTTCATAAAATTATTTAAATTTTCATTTAGTTTCTCGATTAGTAGTAGATTCAAACATTGTTTAATTATGTAATTATTTTTTGGTAAAATTTACTGAATAAATGTAATTAAAATTATTTTTTTACGTAAAAAATTTGTTAAAATTTAAATAAAAATTTATCAATACAAAAAAAACTATTTTGAAATTATTGGAATTTCTTTGTGTAACTGAATGTTAAATGTTATATAACATTTTTAAATTACTGAAGAAATGAGCCAGATAATTTTATTATTTTATTTTAGTAAAAGTTGATTACTTTATAAATATAGTAGGTAAAGGGGCTAGGCGAAATTCAGCTACTAAGAACTCAGAGCCGGAACAAACTTCTGGCAATGAAGCAAGTTATCAGGCAAATAAGATAGACATTGTGAAATGTCCGCAATGTGCTGCAATTTACGTTAATGGACAGCAAATTATGCTTGTTGGCCAATTGCGTCCTATTGAAGCATTACGGCTATCTACATACAGTTTATTCTTACTCGATTGTTCATTGTCTAGTTTACTACTCCGGTAAAGTTCATTTCCAACCCAATAAACACATCAACAATTATATAAAAATGTATAAAAAAATAATTTGGCGGATATATCCGCCGCTCTTTCGAAAAAGTTTTTGAGCCATCACAATAGTCTTCCACATATTTTTTTACAAATATAGCGTGTGGTAAATAATTGGGCGAATATATCCGCCGTTCATTCGAAAAGTTTTTTTAGTAAAATGATCCTTATTTATAAAGAAAACTCATCAATAATATACATAGTCCACCATTATATAATATTTGCAACACTTGACCAATATTTAAGTATAATATCAAGAATAATGTGAATGTAACAAAATATAATATTAACATTTATTAATTATTAAAGATCGTTCAAATATGTATTCAAACGAGTTCAGCGTTAATTGATATACAAAGAAAACGAAATGAAATTAAACTTCCAATTAGAGCAACGGCAATACACAAGAATACTCTAATTAATTATTCCTTTACTCCATTACTTTAACTACTGCTAACATCAATAGAATACGGATAGCGAAAGCCGCTGCAATGATTACGTTATAGTTGAGAACCCCACCGCATACATAGTTGAAAATTAAAACTAAAACAATTCAATACAAAACTCGCAGCATCTGTAACTAATTTTGAAAATGACACAAAAACGTTAATAATTATTTGAATTATTTAGTTTGTTCTTTTTAAAATTTATTATTTACAATTATTATTAGTTTTAGGTAAGTTTTTATGAAAGTTGTAATTAAAATTTTGTAGAAAATAAGTCATTATTTTTATGTATCTAATTAGTTTTAATTGTTATATATTATTAGAATAATATAGAATGATGTGTTATTAACTGATAATAAAGAAAGAAATGAAATTTTAATAAAAAAATAAAATAGAGCAGATTTTAATATTCCCGCGAATACTTGCGAGGGTTTTCTGAAGAGACACCTGAACAATTTCAATATAAAGTAAAGGCGAAATTTCGCAGAAACCCTTCTTTTTAACATAATAATATGGTCAAAGTAAATATCGCCTCGCAAAGTGCCGTAATCAAGTATTCCGAGGGCGGATCTCGAGTTGCTCCTTTTAAAATCCAGAATTATTAAACCTTCCCCTCGAACACCTCCAAAAAAAAAAAAACCGCACCAAACCACCCTGAACCGCAATCTTAACCATCGTTCGCGGCGACGAAATGGCACTGAAATATTTAATTGGAATTTATTGGACCGCGGCTAATTAAAATAAAAATTGAATACTTAATAAACTTTCGAACACTTAACCTCAGCCCAGCTATTTGTCTTCGCTCCAACCCAACGATTTGAATTAATATTCCTTTTCATTCAATAAAACTTCTATACTTCAGACAATTCATTGTTTCTCTTTATTGTTTAAATATTACGTGCGTATCTTAATCATAAATATAAAAATAACTCGTATAGTCCGGTTGTGATTTTACTATAGTTTTATAATTTAAATTACAATTTGTTTAATTATTTCAAGTATACAATTTTAGTATTTATTATATTTACTAAACATAGTAGTGAATATATCAATAATTAGTATAAAAAGATCGATAAAATTGTACTTTATTTTATTCACCTAATTCCTCGTTTTAAACAATTTATGCTTAATTATTAATCTTAAAATGTTTAAAAACAAAATTTCAGGATTTCATGTATGAATGGTAGAAAATCAGTAAAAAAATCACTATTATATTTTTTTATTCTATAAATTTAAGTTAAGATTTTATATAAAAAAAATAGTAAAACTATTTGATGTTGAAAAATTTGGACTGTTCAAGGAAATGTTAGAAAAAACTTACTTTATTTGAAATTTTAAGTAAGTAATCTCGTCCATTTTTACCACAAACATATTTGTTTCATTTTCAATAAAGTAATCCTCCTACTAAGCTCCACGAAATGACTATTTCCCTTTTCGTCGCGTCGCGTCGCCTCCTTATTGTCTTGCTTTTACGCGAGCGAATTTGAAAATA
Organism: Nicrophorus investigator; assembly: GCA_963457615.1. Classification (NCBI taxonomy): domain Eukaryota; kingdom Metazoa; phylum Arthropoda; class Insecta; order Coleoptera; family Silphidae; genus Nicrophorus; species Nicrophorus investigator. The sequence goes on along the minus strand of OY735142.1, from coordinate 6,230,526 downwards.
ATATTTTACGTTCAGCACTTTTTATACTTGAAACAGCAACAAATGTATTATAGGAACGCATAAAATCCTTCCGTACCGCCTCCACTTTTTTTATATCTTCCGACTATAATCCTCCCGGTGTAATAAAATAGATGGAACCGTGCAGGGAGGAAAATTAGAGAGGAAGGCCGGAGGGAAAGTTTTCAAAATTCTTCCTGTTAGAGAGGACATCTGCGAGGATCGCGCGAGCGCACACACCACCCACACTTATATTCCGGCCAAAAATTGCGCACATATTTTTCCCGTCCGTCCAAAACATATAACATAATTGGTTGTTACTTTCCCAACTAATACTTTGTTGTTTCAGTTTACGGTGCGCAGTAAAAACCATACAGAATCCTGAAGACGTCCTAATTTGCCAAGATCATATCTATAATGTCACCTTCATTCTTTATTTCAATGTATGTTATCAAACATTTAATTTTATCATTTTCATGAGTTTTTTAACTACTTTTATATTAATTACTAAATTCTTAAGGAAAAAGTTTTCTAAATATTATTTCAACACAAAAAAAAGTGTATTAAATTATTTGGCAAAAATGGCACGCCAAAGATTTTACAACAGTATTTATAGTTGCGTTTCCAAAATATACTATTTTTGAGTGATTTTTTTATTGTGATTTATTAGACATTTTATTGGGCCATTTTGTTTTTTCTGGCCATTTCTAAAATAAATTGCACAACGTTGAAATAGACCATAGAAATAATAGATCTGAAAGATATTTGTGGCTTATTTCAGGAAAGGACATTACTTATCATTTTCATAAGTTTTTCAACTGCCTAAATTATTTCTTATTTAATTAAAATTAATTTTAATGATTAATCCAGCATAATATGGCCCCTGGTCCAGATGCGTCACGCTCACAGGTTCCATCAGGCCCGCCAATGATTTTAGTACAGTATTTATAGTTGCGTTTCAAAAATATACAATTTTTGAGTCTTTATTGTGATTTATTAGAAATTTGATTGGGCCATTTTTTTTTGGCCATTTCTAAAATAAATTGCTCAGCGCTGAAATAGACCATAAGATATTTATGTTTTATTTCAAGAATAGTGTAAAAGGACATTAATTTAAAGTTACTGGATAAATTTGTTAGCAATATCTTACAAAATAGTTTGATTTATTTCGAAAAATGTTCAATATTTGTATTGTGAATGTGTTAGATTGATTTTGGATGTTATATCGGTGCGAGACTGGAATCTATCTATTCTGATGCTTTGCGGCGTTCGTGCTAAGAACTTTCAAACAATTTTAATGATGCGTGCTGCGTAGGTGTTAAAAGCAAAACGATGTAGTGCAATAGCTTAACGTCCATTATTAAACAGGGAATATAAGAGCATTTCGTAGTGTACTTAATATTCCAGATCCTCCCGGTAGCGAAGCAAAAAATAAAACAACTACCGAACACATAGAGAGTGCGAGAGCGAGAGGGATGAAAAAAAAAGTGAGATAGAGAGAGGAAGGAAGAGGTAGTGCAGATGGCCTCTCTGTGCAAACAGAGTCCGTCCAATTTATTTTGTAAAAGTTTGGCGCAATGTGACGACAGACCATCCCAGATAGTCCCTCCATTTTCTGAAAGTATACCGGGAAATGAGAGCGAGAAAGATAAAAGCGGAAATAGTTATTCCGCCCTTGTTTCTCCGCTGCACTAAACTAGCTTTTGCGTTTCACTACACACCTCTTCCTCTCCCTTGGAGATGCTTGTACCGAGGAGAATCCTTCCATTGTCTGCAGCAATTCGATACATCACTATTCTCATAGATGCTGCTGGAAGATTAAAGCCGACGGATTAATCCTAACCTATTTTTTTCATCCCTCTATCCGTCTTTATCTCCATCTCTCGTAAACAAACAGACATCCTCACTATATCCGTTTGTTCGTTATGCAAGTCTCGTTTGGTGCAAAACTTCACGGAGCGTTACAGAATGCATGTAATATTTAAAGAAGTCGCTCTCCAATTAACACCGGCGGTCTACGGTTTTGCTTATAAACACGTGCGCAATTAGTCGCACGGCGGAATTTCAATGCATGCACAATGTTATCTGGCTTCATTAAATTGCGTAATTAGCGACGGAAAGTAAACACGACCTTCAGCCTAGGAGGAAAGTCCTGTCGCGACGGATTTGCAGCAAACAAAGGAAAGCAATTACGTCCGGTTTTACACGATAATTATTTCATTTCGTATACAAACGGAAATTATGGATTTCAATTACAATGATTAATATTAATCATAATTTCACTAACAAGAAAATTATTTTATAAAATAATACACAAATTCAAAAATTACTTTTTTAATTATTAATAGATTTATTAAAATTTATTAATAAGATTTTTTAATAATGCACAAAATTAAAATAGAAAATAATATTATATTTTTTGAATGTTTGAAATTTACTTTAAAATTTAATTAAAAAAAAAACATTTAATATTTAAAAATGCACAACCTTAATTTTTAAGTGGAATTTCTGGAAGCTTCTTCACTCAATAATTTAAAAAAAAGACTATATATTTTATTACATTATTAATTTTGCTATAAATTAATTACAACTTTGGCTTGATTGTGTCCAATAAATTTGTCCCAATTAAAAATATCATTACATACAAAAATTAACAGTCAGTTTATTTTTTTTTATAATTATTTTTGTTAGAAATTTACTTAATAAAATCTTACATAATTTGTAAAAGTGAGAAAAAGTTACTTATTCGATATTTAAATAAAATAGAAAAAAAAATACCCGGCGCATCCGCAATTTTTTGTAGTAGATTTTCTGGAAACTTCTTATTTTACTTTATAAAAAATCCTAAATTTTTAAAATTTATTTAATATATAGTTTTATATTACGTAAGTAAACTCATAGGACTTATTATTTATAATTATTAGGTATTATTGTAATTAAATAAAAGTGAAACAAAAAATTCAATTTCAATTAAATAAAAACCTAGTAAATAGTAAAAATGTTATGAATTAATTGTGTTAATGTTAAGTAATAATATAAAGTTTGATGGACTAGTTTTTGCGAGGCAATACTTGTGTAAGGGTGATATTTAATGTACATCCCATATTCCATCAACGAAAATGAATGTGTAAATAATTTAAAATTTCAGTCTGCAATTAAATTTGCCACCGGACTCGCAGACGCCCCACGAGTCTACTAACGGTGCCCGACTTGTTCCACGTCAGCAGACCATTAAATAACCAATACCCAAATCAATACAGCATCATGCAGTTAGTTCATGACCGTTACATTTCAACAAATAAAATAAATTTATTTATCAACAAATACAATTTATAATACTTTATAAAAATGTACGTTATTTGATGAATTATGTAATATAATCTACTCTTATTATACAATCAAAATCTTAATTAAATTTCATTAAAAAAAATATATATTTTTGATTTTTAATTAATTTTTGTGAAATTTGGATCTTTTTTTTATCAATTTTTCATTGTAAGTCTGTGATATTATTTTTTTTTTTAATAATCTTATGTAATTTTAATATAATAAAAAAATATTAGAATTATTAAGTTATAAAATATTCATAATTTTATGAATTATGTAATAATCTACTGTTATTATATTAATATCTTCTTAACTTCCATTCTACACTCAAGATCTTAAGTAAATTTCATATAAAAAATATATTTTCTGATTTTTAATTAACTACAAATACTTTGAAATATATTTGGATTTTATGTAATTAAAATATAATAAAAAAAATAATCAGTTATAAATATTTTTTTTATTAATATTTTGATGTAACTATTATGGATAGAATTAAATAATTTCTGAGATTGTCTTTATTAAGTAAGTACTAATATAAAGTAGACATAAACTTATTTTTATGATATGTTCATTGAGTTATTACTGAAAGCGAGGGTTGAGTAACAATAAATTTCGCCCATTACTCCACGTACGTTTAGGCTTTCATCTATTAAAGTAATTAAGTTTAATGCATACTTTTATTACATTGTTTTTTTTTATATTGCTTTCTGGAATCCACGTAAAACCTTTACCACATCGAGATTGAAGATAAATACCGACGAAGATGGAGCAAAAAAAAACATATAACATAGCGAAAATAATGGATTACAACGAAATTAAACTCACGTTTCTATTTTTGGTCGAGAAAAACGTTAATCAAAAGAAGTGTATTCATCGGATTTTTGTTCGCACGAAATATTATAAAACGAAAATAAAAAAAAATAGAGAGTATATAAAAGAATGAGAGAAGAAGACGCATTTGCGATGCTTTAGTTTTCCGCAAATGCGATTTTCGTGCAATCCACGTGTATCAAAGGCGGAAATATGATGAGAAATTTAGTATTGCGACGTCACATTTACTCTCGACATTATTAAAATTGCTCCGCATATAGACACACGTTTCGACTCTCTCTTTCTCCACACAATATTTACTCGGCCCTTTGATTTTTTCTTCGCTCAAAAAAGAAAAAAATATATACAGAGTAAAAGAAAATGAAAAAATGAATGAAAATGAAATGATCCGCAGTATTTTCATTAATTACTAAAAAAGTACGACCATTTCATACCAGAAATATTTGCTTTTATATATTTTTAATAATCAAATAAAAATGCATACTTAAATAATTTCATGTTTTTGATATTTTTCTTTGAAAAAAAAAATAAGAAAAATGTAATACCTAAAAATAATTAATATTAGTTTTTTTTAAATATTTTAAAGCAACAGTTTGGTTTTATGTTGCAAACACGGCACAATAGAAGAAGTAAATAGAATAATAAAAATCATCTAACAAGATATAGAAGAAAAAAATATAAAGAAAATTTTGAAAAAATTGTTAACTTACAGCTCAAAAAATTCAGAATATCAGAATTATGATTTAAATAAATTATTAATATTCTTAAATAAAATAATGATAAATATCTAACGGGACAGTAAATAAAATGATTACGACATAAAAAAATACATTATATTATTTATACATTTTATAAAATAATAGTATGAAAATACATAAAATATTGTCATCAAAATAATAAAAAGTTATGTAACAACAGAAATAAATAATTTTTATAAACGTACCTAAATAGACGAAAAAGTTGTATTTTATTTTTCTTTATAAATGAAGTCAATTGGAAACTACAAGATGAAATCATATCTTTAAGAAGAAACTCCTGATTTAATTGAAGCTTTATTGTCCGTTTCATGGAAGCTATGTGAAGTTTTGAAATTGGAAGATCTCCGCCGCTCAAAGGAGGACCAATTATAATTCTTTATGGCCAGACTTATTTTAGTTGGAGAAAAGAGAGAGCGAGCTTTGCAGACTGCTCCGAATTGTAATTGGAAAAAAAAAACACTAGTTCAATAATATCCATTTACAAAGTTATTTCATACACATATTTATTAACAACAAATTATATTTATTTGTATTTTTTTTAGCTAACATTTACTAAATGTTTTTTATTTAAATTATAATTTTATTTTTTTTCTATACAATTATTTTGATTAAGAAATGGGATATATTCCAGGAAATTAATTCATTTTCAGAGGCAAAAAATGTATATTTTCTTTTTCAGTATTTTCATCCATTTGGATATTTGAATAATTTCATATCTAATTTTGCTGAAATTTGAAATGAAATATCAAAACCTCATTTTTGAAGGTAATAATTTTAATCATGTAATCACATTTTCTGTAATGATGAACTATGGAAATGTGTAATAACTATAATTTAGTATTTTTTTGTGTGAAAAAAACGGGGGATGTTTTTGTAAGGATATGAAGGGTAGTAAACACGTTTTTAGACCAGGTGACCCCTAATACTAGCACCTGCAGAATACGTGGGCGTCAGCTGCGGAGAACATCTAAGGTTATTAAGGCCAAAACCGTACGCGTGCTTTATCACTTTATATTACAAAATACGAAAACAAAGCTGCAATACATTTGCGGCTCGTGGTGGATAATCGATAGAGGCATTCGCATTCGATTAATGTTTTATATTTGATATATCGGCATTGACAGACAACGCGAAAATTGTCATAAATCACATTTTCAATAGATACACATTGTTGGTTTGCAACAATAAAATATTAAACTTTGTAATTTCATTGTATGACAATTTGGGATGATTACGCAATCACATTAACACCGTCTCAGATGACCGGTTCGGCCAATACAAATGCATTAAGCATCTACTGGTGAAGACGAAACCTAGCTTAAACTATTGTCCTTCAGGTGGTGCCGGTCGATATCATGCAAACAAAGGGACTCAAGCGTCCTGGAATCCTTGAAGTGGCGGCCGACAAGCGTTTGCAGCAATGCTCCGGTATTTGACAGAGGCCAACGAAAATTGGAGACACGTCGAGCCAGGATAATTAAAACCGTTGCATTTCAACTACATTACCAATTGGACTTTTGTTAATATACAAATAATATATGCGTAACTTATTTAAATCTAGAAAAAATTGAAATTTTGTTATTAATAAAATGGAAATAAAGCTTTTAGCCAGAATTTAGCTGAAAACCATTCCTTTTAATTCATATTATATAATAATTTAATAAATTGATTCATGTAAATTTCAATTAAAAAAAATGAATGAAAATTTAAAGAAGATTAAATTTTTCCATTTACTAAATTTATTATAAATTTTTAAATTTTAATTCAAAATAAAATTTCCTTTTTCGCTTTATTGAAAATTTTTTAATTCACTTAAAAAAATGTACTGGTTTTGAATTAAATTCGGTAAATTAATTAATATTGTATAATAATTTAATAAATTGATTCAAATAAATTTCAATTCAAAAATATGAATGAAAATTTTAAAAAAATAAAAAATTTACATTTTTTTATTTATTATAAATTTTTAAATATTTCTTCAAAATATATTTCCTTCTTCGCTATATTGAACATTTTTAATTCACTTAATAATAAATATACGGTTTTTGAATTAAATTTTTGCGTTTTTCGCTTTGTAAAAGATTAATTTCTCGTCTTCAGTCATGCTTTAATAACATTCACACCCTGATCAAAAAAAGTAGCATACATTACCTAATATGTACTTCATAAACAACAAACTTCAACATTTCGAGACTTATCCGAAAATTGCAGTTATTTTCTAAAATTAAGTTTACTGTCATTAAATTTAAATTTTAAAAAAATAATGGATTTTTTTTTCCTATTATAAAATTTACTTTTACTTAACACAACAATTAAATATCAGGCGAAAACTCTATATTTATTACATATTTATACAGTAAGACCTCGTTTGGCACTTAAGATGCTTGCATAGGCGCTAAAAGAAACGAAAATTAGGTCACAAAATCAGATAGTAAATAAATAAATGTTGATATTTTTAGGTTTCCGCAGTCTTTTCGCCTATATATAATTATTATATAAGAACTTTGAAATTAATGTTACTTAATCTTATATAAAACGTTCAATAATAATCAAATACTTTTTATAAAATTGAAATTTATTGTCACATAATTTTCTACTTTTTTTATGAGAATCTTAACTTTTTATTAATTACTTTAAAATATATTAATTAAGTAAAATGTTATAAAAGAATAATATTTTTTTATTTAATATTTATAATTAGCTGAATTTCTAACAAAATTGACTGCGTTTAATTTTATTAAATTCAAATTTTTCATGAAAATAAATTGGATATAAAAAAAAACGATTGTGTTGTTTCATATCGAAATATATCACTTCTTAATAATTCGAGCGGTGGAAGAAGATTTTAATGTAAATATAAAATTCGGAGCACGTCATAAAAAGATGCCAGATGGTTTCTGGGGCGGTAAAAATATTTCAGGAATGGAAAACTGTATCAAAAAAGTGCTACTTTTAAAAACCTCTGGGAGCGCGCCAAGAGTCCAATTAATATCTCAACAAATTTTTATACATATGCAGAAGGAAAACTCGTTATTCAATATAATCTATAAAATTATTAATAATAATTTGAAAAAAAAATTCCATTTATCGGTGAATGTAAATTCAAACTATTGTTATTTGTCCTGCAAATATGCATTATGTTCATTATTTGCACTATATTTGCAGTTTATTAAAATAAAATTCAATAAAGCAAACATTTAGATTAATATTTATTGAACAAAATGAAAAGCAAATTATTCATAGATTCTGCGAATCCAATGAAATATGTATTGTTGTTGTTGTTATTATTATTATATTTATTATTATTGCCTCCTGGTTTTAGGTTATATTTGCACGAAAAGCATTCGGGCGAAATTATCATCATAAACCCCTAAAGGGATTTGATTTCCGAACTGTATATTTAGCAAGTGCGGTGGTGGTCGGCCCAGGCTTTGCTAAGTTGCAGATCTTATCTAATCACGGTTAGCATCCCCCAAATCCAAGTCCATATCACGAACTTTCCGTACCGAATCCGAGTTAAAATCAGTTCTAAACATGTTACGAATCCGAGAAATAATAAGAAAAAAAATATTACAGTTCCTAATTTTTTTTTTTGATATTGCTACAAAATATATATTTTATAAATTTATAAAATGTTTAATTTATATTTATTTTACTAACAATTCATCCTCAAAAAAGTATATTATTCTGTATATGATTGAATAATTGTTGAAGAATGTTATGAAATTATGGTCTGCACGCCAAAAGAAGATAAACTATGACGAAACACATGTTTTGTCGTTTATCATGATTAATGGAGTAATTATCTGTTTTCGTTCAAGCTTCCATTAAATGCCTAATAATTAATGTGATCAGTATTTAAAGAGACTGAATGTAAATTTCAAACGGAATTTTGAATCAGTATAATCAAATAAATATCATTAAAAAATATACAAGAATCACTTCAGATTTCCATTTTTCATTAAATTTGACTTTAACTAAGAAATAATTTGAAATTATAATAAAGCAAACGAAGTAATATTTCTAGATGATTTTGAAATATTCGATTGGTTTATTTAATTTATAAAAAGAAATAAAGAAAATTTGAAGAAGATAAAAAATTTAATAATAACTCTTTCAAAATAATATAAATTAATATTAAAATTTAGTTCAGAAAGTGCAATTAAAGCAATTGGTTTCCCAGGATGGACCATTTTCTTTAATTAATAAACATACTTTTTGGTCTGTGAAATGAAAAAATATATTTTAGGATGAGTAAATAAAATATTTTTTTTATTTGTAGATTTTTATCTCATTTATTTTTTATATAATTACCAAATATTATTCTATTAAATTTATAGTATGGAATAATATGTATAAATCTATAAGAAGTATTTGGTTAAATCAATCTCTAATTATTTACTTTGAATCTTCTAAAAAGTTTATTATAAAATTTTCATACAGAAAATGAGCTGACTTTTTTCCTCAGAGCCAAAATTAAATATATTTTAGTTTACTCTAATCTTTTAACAAAAATAATACAATTTTCATGAAAATTTGTACTTGATGATAATTTTTATAGAAAATTAACATTTTTTTCCCAAAATTTAAAATATTTTCATTTCTGTATTAAATATTTTAACTTTCATGAATATTTTTCATAAAACTAATATTTATTTCTAAAGTTCAATATATTACAGTTAATTACTTTATATGATTAAATATTTCAGCTTTCATACCAATTTTTTACAGAATATTAACATTTTTTCCCTAAAATTCAAAATATTATATTTGATTTCATTATATGTAAACACATTAATTTTTTTAAACATTTGAAATTTCTTGTATAATTTTATAAAAACTCATATTTATTTCCAAAATTCAATGTATTATTTACTTCATATTCTTAAATATTTCAACTTTCAGAAAATTAGATAAATCTTCCTTTCTCAGATCCAAAATTAATAATCAATAGATTCAATAGACGTGTAAGAATTTCAGTTATATTGTAGTCGCACCACTAAATTCCAAGATTATAAAATTTATTAAATCTTTAAATCTTTTTTTTAATTGCTCAATACATTAATTAAAAAAAATGTATTAAATTCATAACAAAATAAATATTTTTTTGAAATAACACCAATAATATTATGGTAATAATGTAAACTGCGGAATTCGCAATTTAAAATCCCATCGGTTGTCTGAAATGCAATACAATTAATTGTGCGATCGTTCGCGCAATATCAAACAATAATACACAGGGATGGATGGGGGAGGATGGAGTTTCACGGAATTAATAACGAATTCTATTCGGACGGCGTGGAATTGTAATTGAAATTAATTGCGTTCCGAAGTGCATTTTAAAAATCACCTCACAATTATTATAACCAACGTGCGTTATTTTTATAAAAACATACAGAATTTTAAAACAATATTTAATGATAAATACATCTCATTATCTTGTTGGTCTATAGAAGAGTTCGGAAATTTTGTTGGCCTGGGAGCAAAAAAGAGCCACATGCGGCTCCGCAGCTATGCATTTTAACAGCTCGCCAATTGGAGTATTTTCTATTATTATTTTCACGTAAATAGTTCGGATTCTCATGGGAAATCTCATTTATATAATTATTCTGAAATATTTACTCCAGTTATTAAATGTTTATTATTTATTAAATATGTTTCTTGTTTCCCATAAATATTTAAAAAATCAAATTGAAAACTGCAGTATTTGCATAAGCTTATAAAGTGAAACATCGATTAAAAAGGTAAGTGATTCCCAAGTCCATTAGAACTTTATTAAGAAGTGTTTATAAGAGCATTGCTACTACTGTTGTGCATGCATGTTTTTGCGAGCATCTCCGTTCCGAGCGTTTAGCGCTAATGAACGCCAAAACAAAGAGCCCTTTTGACTGCATTCAAATACTTTGGAGCGAAGCACCTAAGTTCGTGGACCTTTCTTTGGAGCTTTCCTCCCCGGAGATAGTCTCATGCCTTCGCTGCGTTTATCGCGCATATAGATTCAAATTTCTGAGAATCGCAAGAATTAAGAAATACATCCGAAGTTTCCTAACGACGCTCTTCTCCATGCAAGCAACTTTTAATAACATACTGAATAGTTGCAAATTTTGCTTAAGCAAACACATATTCACTACAGCTTTAAGTTAATTGATTTTTCTTTTGCGAACATATTTTCAAAACACATTTCCTCAATTAAATAAAATATATTTTAGTTTAATTCAATTTTAACAAAAATAAAATAAAATTTCTCTATTAAATATTTCAATTTTTACATCAAAGTGATATTTATTTACAAAATTCTATATATTAAATATTTCAACTATCATGACACCAATTTTTATAGAAAATGTTTTTTTTTCCAGAATTCAAAATATTTTATTTAAAAATTTCATTTTACTTGAAAATTCATTTTCCTCTGAAATTCAAAATATTTTATTTGATTTCTTCATTATATTTAAACAAATTATATATTTTTTATCGTTTCATTCTGTATTAAATATTTCAAATTTCTTGAATAATTTTATTGAGAAAACTCAGTTGATTACTTCAGATTCTTAATTATTAATACTTTCATGACAATTTTTACAGAAAATTAACATTTTTTCCCCAAAATTCAAAATATTTTATTAAATTTGTTCATAATATTTAAACAATTTTTTTTTTATTTTCAACATTTTCTTGAATATTTTTATAGAAAACTGTTATTTATTTCCAAAATTCAATATATTATTGATTACTTCATTCTAACTTCCATGATATTTTTTTCCCAAAATTCAAAATATTTTATTTAATTACTTCATTATATTTAAACAAATTATTGTTCTATCATTTTATTCTATTTGAAATTTCTTGAATATTTTTATATAAAACTTTTATTTCTTTCATAAAAAAATCAATATATTAACTGGATTACTTCATTTTATGAAATATTTCAATTTTCGTGACAATTTTTTACGCAAAATCATATTAAATTATTTCAATACTTCATTATATTTATTAGACAAATTTATTGTTGTAAGAAATAATAAAACCTTTTGACAGAAAAATAACATTATTTTCCCAAAATTCATTAGAAAAAAAATATTTCTATTTTAAAAATTTCAACTTATTTTTGAAAGAAAACTAGTTTTACCCATAAATTTTATTATCTAAATGCATTATAAATTCGTCAGAATCTAAGAAGTGATTATAATATTATTAAAAAGTAATAAAAAAAACCCTAAATTTTATACCTGAAATTATATAATTCTTAAAACGGTAACAAAATAAAATTTAAGCAAAAATAGTATATATAAGAAGTAGCACTTTGAAAACGTAGTGATTGTGAAATTGAAGTTAAACATGTCTCGTTTTCCAAAATTGTCGCTGCAACTGAAATCATTAGACACGTGTACAAGTGAAAACATGTTTAAATTCGATCAAAAGATGAAGATTCGTATGAATCAGTGGAAAACATTTAAAATCGTAGAAGAAATGAGATCCGTCTATTTTGAAGATTTCGAAGCAGATAAACAGGAGATAACGGAGTGGTGGAATGAGAGATGCAAAATTGAAAAGAAAAATTGGGAAGATTTGCATCTAATTTCGGTCAATATGGATACAAGTATTAACAGCTTTATGAAAGCTTTGATGGAAGAAATTGGCGAATGCGAAGACGAGGATCATAAGAAAGTTTTCCAATCTTGGTCAAAAGATACACTATTTTCTGCAAATGTTATTGCAAAAGATCTTACGAGCATGACGGAAGAGTACAAGATTGTAATAAATCAAGGTATGACTCAAGACGAGTTAATTGATAGCTTGCTGGAACATGATTTAAAATTTGTTGATTTCCATGATAAATTCATGGATTTGCAGACTTTGCTCGAAAAACTTTTTTTGAGCAAAAACAGCCTTATTTAAATAATGTGCTTTTAATTATTAATTAAGTTAATTGCATTGACTGAATATTCTAAACTGTAATCTTTCCCAAAAGTAATCGGATACATTTTTGGATTGCAAAAAATATCGTAGTTTTGTTATATTTTTTTTTGGTAAATTGTAAAAATAATATACTTGAAATCACAGTTCAACGAATATTGGAAGTATCACAACAACGACGTGTGTCCTTTTTGATTATTGTGCACTAAAAGACATGAACCAGGTATAAAAAAAAAATCAATAACAATTCAATTTTTAAATTCTATTTTTTTTATTAAATAATCTAAATTAAATGTAGTAGTTATTACGTAAAACTAAAACAGTTTATCAGATATTCCAGATTAAATTAAACAGGTTAATGATGGCCTCGACATTCAACGTGTTTAAAGTCGTCAAGATAATAAAAGAACGAGTGAAAGAACGTGAATACTGCAATACTGTAGAGGAAAGGAAAGCCAAATATTTTAGCGATCCGCTGACATATGCAAGATTTATTCGATATACAGTAGACAACGGGGACACTAGGACCTGGTGGAGCAATAGATACCAAAAGGAAAATATCAGTTGGAACTATTTGCACCTAATAGCGAAAGATATGAACAACATTTTTCTTAAGATTAAGCACATGATTTTGAAGGCAGCAAATGAGTTATCAGTATCGTTTGTGACATTGAGTGCGTGGTTAAAGGAACCAATAACTTATTTGCATAATACATTCAAAGCAATTCTGGAGATGACGGAAAATAATAGGACCGCTTTGAAGGAAGGTATGATCCACAGCGATTTACTTCAAAAAATGCGTGAGCAAGATGCTCAAATTGACGTGTATTATGATAAATTTCTGGATTTACATCATTACTTCCAGATTGTCTCTAACTTAATTGAAACTTATGTAGAAGACAACACCAAAGAAATTTTATTCCCCAAAGTCCAATAACTTTATAATTACCAAATTGTTAATTTCGAGATGTGAATAGAAAGAGTTTGTTCTGTATGTAAAATGTGGTAAATCATTCGATTAACTTATGTGTATCTTTTAAAATATTTTATGAATAAAGTATAGTGAAATTGTATTTAGTTAACTTATCTCTTAGTTTGCTTGAGTAAAAAAGGTATGATAAAGCAATAATCTATCGCTCAGTACGAATTTAGCAGTCGAGCTCTAAATATCCAGCTAGAATATACGGAAGATGTCGACGGTACAAACTTTATACGAGTGCATTCAAACAATGTCGTTTTTTTTGGAACAGAGTTGCTGTAACATTCGGAAAGAAATGTTGACTCGTTTAGAGCAGTTCTATTGTCGCAAAAAGATGAAACAATACCAAAATGCAATTACGAACAGCAAGCAGTTAGAGTCCTCAAACCCGATGTTAATCGAGTGGATGATAAATATGGAAGTTGACTTTTGGAAAACGATGGTTAAAGAGATTGAGGCGTTGCGTAAGGCTTACGCGTTTGGTGTGGATATTATTAAGAAGCAGATGCAGTCCTCTGCCAACGAGGATACTGCATTCTGGAAAACGGTGGAGATGTGGACGGAAAATCTGAACGTAATAATGATGATTATGAAAGGGCTAGTGATCATGTCGAATAATTTCGTGAGCAGCGTGCACGACAAAATGTTTCTGAATCAATTGTATGATCAGATGGCTGAAAACGACGATAAATGCGCTACGTTGCTGCAGCAAATCGTGGAGCTTGCAGATAAAACCAATTTAGTATTTAAAGACGCTATGGTTTTCTTAAATACATACTAAACGAAGCGAAGATAAAAGTAAATATTTAATATCATTTATATACAAATAAATACTAATTTTATTATATTTCAGGGATGAAACACCTAAAATGAAATAGCTGCGATAATTAATGCAAATGTGTACAGGATTTGGATCAGTGTAATTAGTTCATCAAAGAAGTTATTGGTTTTTGAACGTAGATTAAATTAATTGAGAGAAACCAAGTCTTTGATCATTTTAATTTGTAATAACCAAGTTTATGTATTTCTTTAAATATATAATTTTACTATAAAACTATTATTAATTATATTAATAAAGTCCAAAATATTTTTATTTTGTTATGATGTAATTTTGCTCAGTTGAAGTTATTCAAATATGAATTATTTAGTACAGTCATATAATAGTTTAATTCAAATCCTTGACTGTAGATGACACCTAAGTTTCTTCAGGTATACCAACTGTTATTTTATTAACTGTTTATCATGAAATCAGTAATATACTATGATTTAATGATCTGTAATAGTTGATCTACTAAAGAATCGTTCAGTTAAGTCATTGATTGTAGATGACAATTAGCTAACCAATGCCTGTCAGATATGCCAACTGCTATTTCATATAAAAATTAAGATCTGCTAGAGAATCTTCAGTTTTGTCATATAGTAGTTTTGTAGTGATAGTTGATTGTAGACTATATCTAAATTTCTAAATATGAATGTGTATCAAAATTCCTTTTTGTTTAATAATGGATTGAAAAATGCAAGCTAAGTTGCATACTTCCATTTTTGGAAGTTACACAACAGAACAGAATGTGTATTAGGTATACCAACTTTATTTTTCATGAAGTCAGAAAAGTTGGTACTATTAATAATTCATAATGATCTTCTAAAGATTCACTAGCAATGATTTTTGACAACGCCTAAATTATTCAAATATGAATGGTTTTCAAAAACTTTGCGTAGGCACCACACGTGACTTTGCGGTACTATGGGTTTCGTACCCACTAAAACTTCTCTTCTTCATCAGCATGCAGGTCGCATTTGATGTATTTCATTGCAAACTTTAATGTCTAATATGATTTAATGATCTGTAATGTAGTTGTTACATGTTTTTTTTTTTGTAAATTTTGATCCTTTGTTTGAATCGTTGTGGGTCGTTGCAGAATTGGCTGCGTCAATTTAATATAGTTGTCAGTTTTTGCGTGGGCGACGAAGATTTGCGAAATGAGGCGCTTCAAGTAGTTTCTGTAGTAATTCGGGCATTAGTTCGTTGGCATAATAAATCACCGGCGTGGGAGACGTGTGAAACGTCCGTCGTTATTCATACATTTGCTTTCGGTGTCCATAAGCTCAATTTCCCTTCTGCATGACGTGTCCCGAGACTTTAATGTGTGTTTGGAATTAAGGGAGTCGGAATTCGGCGGCCGGCGCCACCCTCACTCACTCACCCTCGCACACACACACAACCATTGTACTATAAATTTCAGCAGAAATGTAACTCCAAACTTTGTACACGGACTCCTTTTATTTTATTTTTATTATTTTTTTTGTTAAACCCGCGGGGATTTAGTGTTTTATATCCAGGAATATGTATATTCATACACGCGAAAAAAATATATTAACAGAAGAACGAACAGAAAAAAAAACAGAAAATAATAAAAAAAAAAAGATTGCGGAAGGTACGTACGTACGGAGGGGAGCGGCAGAAACATTACGGAGCGCGCTTTTTAATTGGCGGAATTAAATTTTATACAGGCTTAATTTGGCTTTCATGGAATGCCTCGCCATTTTCCTCCCCGCTGGGTTTGCAAAATCTTGTCTGCTACTGCATAAACATGCGTTCACATAGAAACGTTTTATGTTTGTAACGCTGCAACCATACTATCCCTGATATAAAACAAACTTTACTGTCAAACATTATATTTCGC
The DNA here is from genome assembly GCA_963457615.1 of Nicrophorus investigator. Classification (NCBI taxonomy): domain Eukaryota; kingdom Metazoa; phylum Arthropoda; class Insecta; order Coleoptera; family Silphidae; genus Nicrophorus; species Nicrophorus investigator. Next base: position 6,214,030 of record OY735142.1, on the reverse strand, counting down.
AAACTACACATACACATTCTGATTGCCCATCAACCATTAATTATTTCTTATATTGAGTTATTCAGAGAATTATATTGAAAAATGTGTAAAAATTACATTAGATTAAATGATATATTGAAGAAATTGTTAAAATTTACGAATTTGTATCGTAAAAAATAATTTTCAGATGATCGGCGAATATATCCGCCCTATGCTTTACACAGGAGATTTCGCTTAAGCAAAATTGTATGTGGTGGAGCTAAGGCCATTAGTATTTTTCTGACGCATGTGTCAAACGTCATTGTCATTGATAGCTTTTAACAGTTGAAAATGACGTTCCTATGGATATCGAGTACGTTCGTGTGAAATTGTTAAGTACGTTAACTGAGCGCTAACTGTATCATGTTGAACAAGCAAACATTTTTCTATGTTTCACATTGATGATGTAGTTTAAAGGAAAAGGGTAAAAAAACAGTATAAGCATGAGTGAATGAATGGTCAAGGGATGTAGTGGAGTCGGATGCTTTTGTCCTGTGCACGCTGTTGATGGTTCGGTTCTGAGAGCACAATTAAATTGCGAACCACCACCACGTTGATTGGGGAAAAGTGAATGCTGAAAGTTTTGCGATGTCAAAACCGAAATCCACTTGTTAAACTCCAGATGGGAAATTCGCGTTAATTTTCAAAGACGCGACCGCATCGAGTTCAACCTCCGAACTCGTTAAGTAGCCCTTTGATATTTCACACAATTCCGAATAAAACTTGCATTTCTATTTATATACATGCATCTACTTAGATATATAAATGCATTACCTCAGTGGATGTATTAAATCTTTCGAAATTCATGTCTGCAAAACTATCCGCTTTATGGAAACAAATCAACAAAAAAATAACTTGGTATGGAAATTAGTGTAGACTTAGAGCGCTGCTATAATTACGGTAAGCAAGTTACGTACATGTAAATTCACTTCTAAAGCTCATCAACCCCTACTCTATGTGGGGTAAATTGAAATTAAGCCATCCGCCAAATGAATACCATTAAAATCTTTTCTATTCATTCATTACTATAAATACCATAATCATAATTTAGTTAAAACTATCTAAAATCAACAAACTAATTTAATCATTTAATTAATAAACTAGTGAAAATAATCAATATTTATTATTAATAATTCATAAAAAAAATTACATTACATATTTTATAATATTAATAGGATATAAGTGGACGATCAACAAACTAGTTTGTAATGGGACCAGTCGTAAACTGTTTTGTATTGTGTTGGATATCAGCCAAATGCAAAGCATTTGGTTTTAATACGAAACGCGTACTGTACTTTATAGGTCTTAACTGAATTTGCTAAACATTAGTCTTGCAATTAAGATTAAAATAGTGATGTTCTACAAGAATCCGTACTAAGTAGAACATTAATAACAAACCTTAGAAAAATAAATTATTTTAAAAATATTGAAGCAATTGTATAGCAAATATCTTTAATTGAAAATTTATTAACAATTTTTATTGTACTTTTAGAATGAAAAAATAATAAAAAATTGAACAAATTGTTAAAATTTACGAATTTGTATCGTGAAAAATAATTTGCATATGCGCGGCGAATATATCCGGCCTATCCTTTATACAAGAGATTTCGCTTAAGCAAAATTGTATACATTTTTTAATAAGTCAAAATATAATAAAATTCTTTCTCTACATTTACTCAAATTTTTCAGAGTCTATTTTTAAGCAAATATAAATGGACTAAAATATTGTCTAAAGTCATAGAGATTTGCGATGGAATTTGAATGGAAGTTTGAATACAAAATTTTGTTAATTATTATTTTTGAAGTTTTTATACATAAAAAGTAATGTCTTTCTAATTAGTAGTAAATGAAGTAATTTCTTCCTGAAATCTCTACATTTGTTCATATTTTTCAATTTTCTATAATGTAGGAGAGTAATTTTTTTTAAGCAAATACAATTAGACTAAAATATTGACTTAAATAAATGAGTCATAGTGATTTGCGATGGAATTTGATTGGACGTTTGTAAAAAAAATTGTTAATTATTATTTTTTAAATTTTAATACATAAATTTATAATAAATTAAATTATATTTGATGAAAAAAATTCAATTTTAGTTTAGTTCTGAAAATTGAAAAATAAAATATAATAAATAGAATTGATTTATTTATGAAAAAGATATATTATATTAAAATGTACAAGAGTCAATTTTCTTAAGCAAATATAGTTGAAATAAAATATTGACTTAAATGAAATGACTTAAGTCATTTTCGATGGAATTTGATTGGAAGTTTGAAAACAAAATTGTTAATTATTAATTTTTAAGTTTTAATACATAGATTTATAATAAATTAAATTATATTTGATATAAATAATTATGATTGTTAAATAAAATATAATAAATAGAATTGGTTTATTTTATTTGGGAAAAGATGTATTATGTTAAAAATATGAACATCTGTTGGTAAGATATGATTCAGATGAGTGGAAGTGCTGAAAGAGAGAAAATGATAATAGAAAAGAATATGTTTTCGTAGAAAGTAGTTGTACACCTGAGTGGTGAGCGCTGCACACATAAATTTTTGTAGGAAACTTGAAAATTTTAAATAAATATATAAGCTTCGAGGACGAGCATAAATAAAGCTCGCAGAGAGAAATGATTAAATTTGAAAAATGCATAGAAACAAAACAGACGGAAGCTCTGAAATAAATAGAAATATTCGTTTCGTATCGTTTATAATTGTGAATGTTTTAATTGTGGGGCAAGGGCTTCGGTTCGGACTATTCATTATTGTCAGTATTAATTTTTAATTAGCTTTCAAAAGAATAATGCGCGTCTCCATAATACAATTATACGTTCTTAATGGATGCTCGGAGTGGTCCGAATTCAAAGGCAGCGCCGATAACAATGGGGCATCATAATGAATTCTACATTCATTTCTGGTATAAAATGCGCTGTCACTCGAATCTTTCGAAAGACGACGGAATTGCTCGAAGTGCTTGCTTGCTTGCTGGCTGCCGGCATCCACTCGCATGCAACGTGGCATCTATTTAATTGGAACGCGATAATTGCATTACACTGCACCGATTAATTACCCGAACGATGGCAATCATCAGGTATTAATGTACGGTATTCCCAAGATTAAAATCAACTTTATTGACACAGTTTCATTCAAATTATAATTGTACATAAATAGAAGTTAAACGCATATTTTATTGTTTATTGTCAATTATATATTTGTTAACGCGCCAATAGCTTCAAGGAACACTGGTGTATATGAATGTATTTCATATAATCATTAAGAAAAGAGTGGAAAAAAACTTATTATGGATAAGGCGGATATATCCGCCGATCGACCAGTTATGTATAGACACAACGCTACACACGTTATTATTATTTTTTTTCTGGATTTTTTTGCTACGATTGCAGATAATAATTATTTTTGCGTCCTTTTTTCTTCTATTCGCAATTGCTCTGGATTCGAGCTGAGGTGGTTGGATTTTTTTTTAATGATCTTCCTTTAATGCGAGTGTACACACAAAAGGAAGAACAGAAAAGTATGCGGAAAGCCTTGGCTTCGGTGGAGCTGTCGGCGTGGAACTAAAGGTCATTTGCAGGATGCGGGCGAGCCATTGTCTTGCAGGACATGCACGATATCTTCGTGATTTATCGATCCTCCGCAGACTAGAAATCCTATTATCTGCATTTATGAATAGGCATTTGACGAAAATGTATTCCGCCCCTACGCTCCGGCGATATTACTCAGAATGTAAATACCGATATTAGGCGATCAATGATCAAAACCTATAAATTCAACAATAACACTGTTTAATTCCAATAGACCCATTATCAGGGGTAAAAGGTTGTTTCTTAATGAACTTATTGAAACCAAATCACTAATATCATAAATAATTACTAGAATATAAAAAATATTTTCCCTAATTTGTACCCAAATAAATTAAAGAAAATTTAATTTAGTAAAAAAAAATTGTATTAAAAATAAATTAAATATATTTTATTAATAAAAAATACATTTTCCATAAAAAAAACAAATATCAATTTAGGTTGGAAAACTTACAATTTTTAAATTAAATATTGTACTTTTAGAATTAAAAAAAAAATACAATAAAAAATTCTAATTAATTTATCGAACCTTTTTTCATAAGTCAAAATAAAAGAAAGTAAGGTTCTTCCTGAAATTTGCTTATATTTTTCAGTTTTTTTTTATAATGTAAAAGTCAATTTTTTTTAAGTAAATATAATTGGACTAAAATATTGACTTAAATTAATGACTTAAGTAATAGTGAAAACAAAATTTGTTAATTATTAAACTTTAAGTTTTAACGAATAAAAAATAAAATATCTTTCGATATCTGTTAAATTTATAATGGATTAAATAATATTTGATTACTTCTGTTGCAATTGTTAAACAAATTTAAATAAATTAAAGAAAATTTAATTTAGTAAAAAAATAAGTTTTTATAATAATTTTTTGATTGATTAAAATCTTTGTGAAATCGATCTAATATAGTTATATAATATTAATTTAAAGATAAAAGTAATCGTTAAATGTTGAAATAAATAGAATTAACTTAGAGAAGAAGGAAAAAATTAAAATATTAAAATGAAAAAAAATACTTTAACTAATTTTTCTTAAATGCTGTATAAATATTAATATAAACTGATTAAAAAAAATAATAAGAAATTATATAATAAATGTTATAATTCATTGTGTGTAGAAATTATTGAAGTAGATTAATGGGTAGGAATATTGTTAATTGTAATTTAAATACAAGAGTTTCGTAAACTTATTTACGAACACGCACAAAGTTTTCACAACTCTTAGAATTTGAAAGGAATTCGACGTAAGAAACAAGTTTTTGTAACCATAGCAACTAAATATTATCGTGTTGTCGTGATTAATTTTAACATGAAACTAACAAATATTTAAAGATTCCAGACAAAATAAATCAAGAAAATATAAAATCAGAACTTACAAATCAGAATATAAAATGAAAATAATAAATGTCTAAATAATTTTACAATTTACTTAAAAATAGTAAATAATTATAAAAATAATTTTATTTTTAAGGCAAAATATTGGTGGAGGTGCCGGGCAAAATATTTCTCAACACTAATTTTTATGATTTTTCACTAAATACATTTTTATAACTTTCACGTAATTTGCAGAGTATAAGCAATTATAATGATTCTGATTCAAAGTTATGTAAGAGTTTAAAAATATTAGAAATAAACAGTAAAATGCACTTTTGCCGATTTAATTGACAATAAATTTGATGCTTTGCGGTGTCAAAACAATGCAGAAAAAAAATAGAAGCGAGTGGAGTAATCGTAAAATTTTATTTTTGTGTCGCGGACTCGGTTAACCCCGCAAGGGCTTAACCGGAACCCGCATAATGCCGTATTTAAACCGAAAACCTCAGGACGGAGGAGACTAAACGTTTAATCGTCCGCAATCTGCATTTCGTGGATAAAACCATTTATAATTAATAAAAATATACGTGTACAAAAAAAACATACATAAATCTGAAATGATATGATAATATAAAAAAATTGGCGTGAAAAATTCAGTTTATAAATTTTTTTTAAATTTTACAAAAAAAAACATTTTCTACTTGAATTAAATAAAGAAAATTTAATTACGAAATTACGTGATAACTGAATCAAAATAAAATAAAAATCATTTAAAATTTAAAAAATGTTTCCAAAATATGTAAAGTAAAAATACAAAGAAATTTAATCATGAAATGATGTAATAATTGATTGTAAAGAAAGTAAATAAAATTGGGTTAATCGATGTTTAAAATTGAAAATTTGGAACGAAAACAGTTTTCGATCGTTGTTATTTCGCGACTACGGTGAATTACGAACGGTTCGTGCAAACTGATTTGTTCCGTTAAGCGTGTTACGCACGGGGAATTAATTACTCCACAAAACTAGATAATTAGATTGATACCGGCCATCCAATTACTCATTCCGTGCCCTCGCGAAACGCAATAAATATAAGAGTGTGTGTTGTGTATTCGCGTGGTGAGCAAAAATTTTACCTCGCTCCTCTCCACCCAAAAACACCCCATTCACTTATTCATATTTTTTTTTGCTTCTTTTTTATCCTCTTGTTTTACGCTAATTTATATCTAGAGGGAAATGGGTTTTAATTGCCTCATTAGACGCGATATTCATCTTCGCCACTTCTTTCATTATTATCTTTTTTTATATTATGAACAAAAAAAAAACAAGTATATTTATAAAAATTTACTAAATCTTCTAAAAAGATAGATATAAGAGGCATTATAAAATTTAGTCATTTATATTGTGTAAATTATAACAAAATAAATAATTATGAATTTTACTTTAATAATTTGTGAAAAATCTATTAGAAAAATAGACTTTAAAATCACAACGAAACCGGTTTTAGAATTTTCACAAAAAAATGGAAATGACAACTTATTTTTAATACTTTTCAATTTATTAAAAATTCATAAATTGATTATTACATAAAACTATAAATTATAAAGAAAAGGAAATTTACTTTGTAGAAAATCATAAAGAAATAACTATACACATTTTATTATTATTATTAAATATAAAATATTATTTTATTTTTTATAATAAAATATTTTATCAAAAAGCTAGATGTATAAGTGCAGTCTCGAAAACCAAATTTCCAAATTTCGTAAAAACCGGTTTTCCAAATGCGACAAAACCTAATTATAATAATATATAATAATTGCAACTTTGTAATAGTTCACAATTATTGTGAATAATTGAAATTTTCTATATTTTTTTTTATTTGAAATAAATTTTTTTTTTTTCCTTTTAAATTTTTAAAGTCAATGCAATTATTTCGTTTCATGCAATTATCTAGGCTATTTTTTTATAGAAATATATTTAATTTTATGAAATTTATTGATTTTTACATAAAATTAAAAATAAAATGTAATTAAATTCTCATTATTATTTTTTTAGCGATTTGTGACTATAGCTTAAAATAAGCAATATAAAAAATATGTTGTGATTGTTAATATTTTTTAATGTGATTGATAAATATAATATGAAAAGTCAGCAACAAAACTGTACGCATTAATACATCATTTTAGAAGAAGTTGCGTAGGATATTTCATTACAGGTGTCGTAAAGAGAAAGGGAACGATCCATCACCGTGAATTTTAATATAAATCTGAGCAAGCATTTTTTTTTCTGTATTCCTGCAGTGCACGAGGTTAGGCAGGCATAAAAAGGGTGGAAAGGAGGAGCGAGAAAAAGGATAAGGGCGATCCAGATTTCTGAGCGATGATATAACTATGCAAAGTGTTCGTATTAGTTATTTTGTAATTTCGATAAAATCTTCGCCGTCGTTTTAGGAGAGTTACCTGACATGAAAGTGAAGCTGTTTGCCATTTCAACCCCCTGCAGTATGACAACCCCTGTTTTGTGATAGAGATGCCGACGACGATGACGACGTATCCTTCCTTCCTTGCTGCCTGCTGCTGCCGGCGCCTGGTCGGTCCTCGGGTATACATCGTTAAAGTGGCTCAGGGTACGTAATTGTGCGCTTAATATTCAAAAGCACCACGAATCTACCAACCATCCGACGGCCTTTGTGACTCTCCCGAGGTCTACTTTTAATTGTTAATAGAATATTAAGTCCGCTCGCAGACGACACCCTTCGCGACACACGCGCTCCCCGTGTCTCGAAACACTTTTGCATACACCTACACTAACCATGCCTTCGTATACTCATATACTCACATATTCCCCCCCATATAGATATATAGTAGATACCCCGTCCGGACGGTTGGCAGCTTACAGCTTTCGGTTTTACTACCACACTTTCTGCCTGCCGCACGTGATACACGCTTTTACGAGGCGATGCTTATTACATATTTTATATAATATGTATATGCTATTATTATATAGCTCAAAACTTTTACATAACACACCCAACATTTATACACACAAAAAATATATTTTCATTTTCGCAGGAAATGATACCAAACTTTTATAAATTGAAACTTTAAAACAAAACTTAAATTCAAATAAACTAAAACTTCAATCTTTTGCAATAGTTTTTATGAATCTTGATAATTACTATATAGTTGTCATTTTATTAAAAATATATATTTAGGAGGTCTGAACTAATACAATATGTATTTTAATTAAGTTTGGGGGCCCACAGCCAATACGTTTGGGGTTCTCGATTAAAATTGTTTTGGGCCCTCAACTAATACAGTGTGGGGCCCCTGATTAACACTTTTCGAGGACTTGGACTAATACTCTTTTGAGCTCTACCCAATTAGACAAAGTTGGAGTAAGTTGCCCTTTTATAAATTGAAACTTTAAAACAAAACCTAAATTCAAATAAACTAAAACTTCAATCTTTCGCAATAGTTTTTATGAATACGAATTACATACATTTATTTAATTTTATAGATTATAATCAAATATTTATAATCTACTCATAAATAACTAATTGCAAGCATTTAAAAAAAGTTGTGATTTTTTTTTTTTGGAACAAAACAAGGAACAATTTCGAATAATTAGTTAAACTATGTTTGAACATAATAGGGTCATATATTATATAGACGCGCTGTCGGCACCGGGGAATACCTTAGAACTAAACCAAACCCCCCACAGACTGGGGTTCTCATATCTCAACAAAGAGATATAGAATACTTAATGGATAAAACCCTTACTTTAACCCCTGCGTTACATAATGATGTTCTCTACGTATCATTAAAATTTTAGATTAATTACCAGAAATTCCATACATTTTCTCCATACTTTATTATATTAGCATAAAATATTAGTTGTTTTTGTACAAAAAATAAATAGTTAATGTTACTTTTTATTATTTATTTAATAAAAAATATATATGGAATTATGCAATAATTTTAAAAAAATCTATATAATACTAATGAAATGTATTGGTAAATAAATGCAATAGATTTGAATGTATTAATGCATGGCTTTCAGGAAATATTTGCATAAGTGTCAAAAATTAACCGGATATGCCTCGAATATGCCGTTTCCATAAACCATTACTCCATAGTCGATGGATGATAAATGGAAAATGGAAGAAAAATAATGCATATAAAAAAAAAACAGCAATTATTTCATCACCATCACTAGTATAGTTTTGCTCGTGACAGGGGATGAACGTTTAGTTTCTATGATTTCATTTATATTTTAATCGGTGATGGAAAATCGCTTTGCTAAATGTTGCGTAAAGAAATATATAGGATGTTTCATTTAGAGGTCAACATTTTTTTTTAAATAAAATTTCATTTTTTTAAATAAATATTCCAATATAAATTGAAAACATGTAATTTTTTATCAACTTTAAGCAGATTTTGGTGACTTCAATGTTGACTACTTTTTAGATCTTTTTTCAATAAAATGATGCTACTTGTCATAGAAGTGGTGAAGTTAACAGTTTCTTATAATCTAATTTTGTTAGTAGCTTAATAGCAAACATGAATTGGCTACTAATATCATGGAATTTAACTACTTTAAACTTATTTCTTTGGGGTGATTTTGAAATCTATACCAATAAACCAGAGATATTATGAAAAAGAAAGGCCTTATTTTTGCGAAAAATCGAGAAAAGATTTATGCAAGAATTATATTAAAAAATCTACATTTTTCTAGTTTATATCAGAATAAATAAAAAAGAATCTTGATAATTACTATATAGTTGTCATTTTATTAAAAAAAAATAGGAAGTCTTAACTAACACTATGTATTTTAATTAAGTTTGGGGGCCCACAGCCAATACGTTTGGGGATCTCGATTAAAATTGTTTGGGGCCCTCAACTAATACAGTGTGGGGCCCCTGATTAACACTTTTCGAGGTCTTGGACTAATACTCTTTTGAGCCCTACCCAATTAGACAAAGTTGGAGTAAGTTGCCCAGGGCTGCAACCCATAAAAACCATGCTTAAACCCACCCCATAATTAAACACTTTTTACTTATTTTCTGATCCATTTCATGGTGATAAAATTCTTGTAATTAGACAGATTTATTTACTCATTCATTTATCATTATTAAAACTTTACCTATTTATTAATAAATATTCATATATTAATAACAACAAATATTTATAATTAAATATTAAAAATATTAACAATTTATTTATTTTTAATGTTTTATAATTTCTACCAAGTTTTCTTAAAAACTTTTTTTGTTAAAGAAGTTTAAGATTAATAATGAATCAATTGTAATTCTCAACTATGTTTGAATGTATGAAGTATTTCAAGTACAGTAAATTGAAAAATGGTTGGCGATCTTTTTTTTTTTTTTGAATAAATATTTGAAATCCCACCGGCGAGCGGCTCTGAAAAGCGAAAGATTAGATATTCCCATGCATATTAAAATCGGCCGCGTGTCCGGGTCAAGTCGAGGATAGAATGATGAGAGAGAGAGATGCAGAACAAGAGAGGAAAAGGGATGGAATGGAATCAAGATTAAAGGAGGAGTGCAAAGAGAATACTTCATCATTATTTGCATGGAAAAATCATATTTTAGTTTTAAGATGATGAAACTATGTTATGTACTCGGCTCCGCGGGTAATTTATGCCGCAGATAAATCATACAAATTAACCGAGGGTAATTAACGAAGTGGAATTAAACAAACTGAAACGATCTGCATAATTGGGAAGGGCGGAACGGTGCTCGAATATATTTGTATTCGATTCCCGAGTTCACTGATCTTCGCTTGCCAACAGTTTTCCTTATTTCCTATTTGTATAATAAGTGTGTGAGATTCGATCTGCGTCCTTGCGCTTGTAATCATTAAGGAAACTTGGCGGTAATTTAACGTAACACGTCGACATTATGTAAATGGCGCGCGCTCGTTGTTGTCGTTTCTTTGTTCCTTGTTTTCATAATATTTTTTTATTATTATTGTTGTTGTTGTTGATGTCGTCGGTGGATAAAATGAGAGGGCTTCAACTTGTCGCATAATTACGTAAACTATACGCATTTGCCGTTGCGGATAAATTTTGGTTCGTGGATAAATTCCGTAAATTCGCGTATTACGACCGACGGTCATCTGACACGTAATATACGACGAAAGGTGGGCTGCTATAAATCATCGTGTATGTGTTCATATGTATACACACACACACATATTTGCGTGTGCATTTTGAAGCTCGAATGTTTTGAAGTCAATGCATACATCATTAATTTGAACTTCAAAGTCGCTGCACGCATTATCAACTTAGCTTCAAAGGGACTAGCGTTTGCCAATTTGTTGCGCAAACGGCGTACCTCAATTTAGTCGAGCATACACCAAAAAAAAAATTCGTAAAAACGTTTAACAAGAATTTTATCATCCTAAGCATCTAATTGTACGAAATTCAATAACAAATACAACGAATTAAATATTTATATTGGATTGTTCGGAAAATAATTTCGTATTTTGCGTTAACTGGAAATATTTGAAATTTTTCACAATTTATGTTTCGCTCCAAAAAGTATATTTTAGATTGCTATATCTTAAATTTCAATATTTACATATAAAAAAGACATTTTGCACATGAATTTGATCTATTTTTAATATAAACTTCACCTATTATAAAATCGAATTATTTTTCTCTAAAAGCAATATTTTATTAAATAAAAAAAAATTAATATTGAATAATAAATACAACGAAATAAATATTAATATTAGATCGTTGGGAAAATTATTTCGTATTTTACGGATAAATGCGTTAACTGGAAATATTGTAAAATTTTGAGTACTTGCACTTTTTTTTTTCAAAAAAATAATATTTTCTAGCATATTTTAAATTTATGTACCTTAAACTTTAATAAAAATACTTTGATAATATTTGATTTTAATTTTTGAAAATTTTTACTATTTTTTAATATAAACATCACCTATTGTAAAATCGAATTATTTTACTTTAAAAACAAAGTATTATTCAATTAAAAACAATATTTAAAAATAATATTGAATAAAAAATACAACAAAACAAATATTAATATTAGATTCTTCGCAAAATAATTTCGTATTTTAAGGATAAATATTTTAAATATTTTTTGACTAGTATTTTTTTTTTTCAAAAAGATAATGTTTTCCTAAATATTTTTTAGATTGTGGTACAAAATAATTTTTGTACATTATAATATAATATATTTATTTTTTTTAAATTTTCAATTTTGTAAAATCGAATTATTTTACTTTGAAAATATTGTTTTACTCAATTAAAATCAACAATTAAATGTAATATAGAATAAAAAATTACAACGAAATAAATATTACTATTACTTTGTTCGGAAAATAATTTCGTATTTCATAATATTCAATAATTTTCAAACTATGTAATTTTTTTTCTTTAATCATCAATTTTTTGGAATTTGTACAGCAACTAATGCAATGGATTGTATAAAGAATATATTTGTATTAATTTTTGTACAAAGATTAAAAATATGTTTGTAAATTGATTGAAAGTAAAATAATTTTTTGAAACAATTATCTTTATTTTTTACTAAAAAAAGGTAAATTTAAACAACATTATTTATTAATAATTATTATAATGAAATTTAAGAACTTTTCTTGTAGAAAATTTCTCATTTCCATTGAACATACATTATGAATCCAACAATTTTTTTTTTCTATATGGTTTGTGAATGTCTATATGTGAATTATCAACCGCAGTACGACCGAAACCAATTGCGAACAGTGCATTATTAAATTTAATTTTCAGCACGGAAAGCCAGTATCATTTTACGATGCCGCATCGCACGTGAAAATGGTTCGCTTGCAAAAGATTATATGCACCGTTTCTCATAAATATACAACGTCGAATTATACATTCAATTCGATATCGAAAGTTCATTTTATTATATCATCAAATGCAATTTCAACACAGATTTTATATGTACATAATATGGATTATATTAAATATTTATGTAATCACATTATCATAACATAAAAGCTAGTGCTTTCAAATAAATTGTATATTCAGTCATAGTCATTCACAATTATTTTGTTTTGAAAGTTTATGAAAACTATAAATCTAATTCACATGAAAGGTAAGTCCAGTTCCATCATCAAGTAGAGATTAATCAGGATGATGTGGTATAGCAGAAGAGGAACTTGTGGTACCTTGAAAGCAAAATTTATTTTGTGAATGATTTTTTTGTAGATGACGAAGATTGTGATGTAGGTGACAATAATTACGATGAGAATCTGTTGGTGAAGTTCAGAATGAAGAGTCGTTGGAAGAAGTCCATTAGTAATATTTTTGGCTTTTACTGATGTTTCCAAGTATCCTTGTGGTTGATATTATTGTCATACCTTAGGATTAGTACCAATAGTCTAGGCTTACAGAATACCAATAGACATTATATTTATCAATTATTAGTATTCCTGAGATGTTGGTGGTTTTGTTGGGTTTTTTGAGTTTTGGGATGAATTGATGCTTTTTACTTTCAAAAATATATAATCTTGTTCTAATTTTTATAAGTTTAGTCAAGATTTTTGATTGTAAAATTTTCCAAAAATGGTTCATATAGGAAGTGATTTTCATATATGAGTAATAGCCCTATTTTAAAAAATGTCATTTGGAAGTGATTTCCAAAATAAAATTTCCATTTCTACTTGCACCTCTCGACTAAAATATCGCAGAAAATCCTAAAATTACTACTTTTTTAAGTACCATGAAACCTAAATTCCTTCCATAATCAATTTTGAACTTATCTTGATTTTTTTTTTCAATTTAGTTCACAAACAAACAAAAATTAAAGATCTGAAACTGTGTAATTGATTTCCAATAATTGTCATATATTGTGTAAATTATTTAATTTAGTTTAATTTCTATAAAAATTGTTATTATCCATAATTCTTGCACCAATCTCGAATTCAAATCGAAATCAAGAAAAATAAAATTTATCACAGTGAGTTCTTATATTTTTTCTTCTACTCGGATTGCAGACTGCGGGAAATATCCACCACCAACCCATAATAAAACTTCGAGATGCATTATTCAAAACATTAGTAGCCAATAACGTTTTATGGTGAAACCCTAAAAATATAACATACATTTTGGCCCTTTTTTCTTGGCACACTATATGCACACACGCACACATATACTCTTACCATCCGCATCGCAGACCTCGTTCTCCGCACATCCCGTCATTTTATATATCTGCGCGAATTATATTCGAAAAGTTATTGCTTTTAATATTTGTGTAAGAGCAAAGGTCTGTTATTTTTAGGTGGCTCGAGCCGTAAAAATTCCAACATTATTCAAAACCTCGCACTGCACATATACAAACACACAAAACGTCCCCTCCTAAAACTGCATATTTAGCAGTAGTAAAAGATATATTACCTATTAAAAACGTGAAGAGTTTAAATTATCAAAGTAAATAATCAATGAAATTTCATTTATCAATTTTAAATTTAAATTTCTCTACAAATAAATTATTTACATAAATATAGTAAAAAAAATAATGTTAATTAACCATAAGAATTTTTGCTTTGTAGAAAATTTGAAATTGTGTAAACTTTCATTCTTTTACTTCATTCTATATGTTCGTACATAGATTTTTATACTGGTTTTTGGACCAATAAAACTTTATGAATAATATATTTAAAAAATTACATAATTCATAACTTTATTGATGATTTCATAATTATTAAATAAATATAACAACAAAATACAAGAATTTTATAAATTTCTTAATTATATTTTAAAATATTAAAATATTTAGAATATATTTTATATATATCTTTAGCTAGAGTTAATTACATTTTTGTACATGATAAAAAGTGTTTTTCTGCGTTTCGCAAATAATCTTCACAAATATTTATTTTTTAACTCATTTTCAATTAAAAAAATGAAGTAAAAGTATTTATAAAGAATTAGAATAATCAACAAAATATGTAAAATTTGTATAGTAGTTTTTCTAGAAATATTTTTTTTTACTAGAAAAGTTAAAAGACAGGAAATCACTACTTACGTAATACTAATTAAAAGTAGTAAGTAATAAAAATATTAATTAATTAATTTTCAAGTTGTAATGAAAATTATAATTTAAAAATTATAATATTAATTTAAGAAAATAATTTTGGTCTTTAAATTTTGTAAAATACATCTAAATTGGTACAGATGGTAGCGCAAAATGCAATTGTAAATAAAACTTTAGTTATTTTTCTATTAGAATATAAGTAACTACGGTTCTTGAACAAAATTTAGTAGCAAATATTTAAGTTCAAATAATTATAACTATAAGTTCAGTTATACTTTATTACGAGTACAAGAAACCTCGGCTCCCAAATCCAATATAAAAGAAAAACTAAATTTAGAAACATGTTAGTTAGTAGATATACTAGTATAGTGTGTAATTGTAACTATAAATTGAGATATAAATTCATTAGAATACAAGAAACCTCGGATCTCGAACGAAAATTATTACTAAAATCAAAGAATAAAAATTGTTGATTAAATTTATTAGTATAGATTTGAGTTCTGATATACTTTCATAACAATACAATAAACCTGGGTAACCGAACAAAAATTCAATATGAAAAACTATGAACACAAATTTCATTAAATTTAGTAACAATTTGGTTCAACAAAAAAAAATTAGTACACAAATCTAAAAAAAACAAAAATCTGACTAAATTTAGTAGGATACAAGTTGGAAATTAATTATTAGTACAAGTAACTATTTACGAACAAAAATCCAATAAATTAGTTATAACATTTAAAAATGGTTTCGGTTATCGAAAATCGTATAAAAACGATTAGTTCTAAAACTGAATTTCTTTTATAAATGATAATCAATAATAGTAGAGTTGGTACAATTTCTCAGAGATATGTTTTTCTCCCACGTGTGGTTTTATCATAATAACAGAAGCGTTGTTCCTCGCGGTATTATTTAATTAAAATAATTCATGTTTGCCGGCTGCTCCGCGCTTTGCGTTGAGTGTGCTTCCTCAGCCTTGCCTTGTGTATTAATTTTTAATTTTAATCAAGATTTGGCCCAAGGCGGCGAAACCATAATGAGATTTAACTATCGCCGTAATGCCGGATGAATAATGCAAGTCGATCCGAGATATTACCGTGCGGATGCAAAAAGGCATTTACGAAATTTCCGCCCAGCGGATCGTCGCCCCGATCCACGGGGAAAATATATGGCAGCCATTATATAAGTACGTACTGATAAATGCCATTGTTGTAAATGTGTGACGGGAATGCATTCGGTTGCGGCGGCGGCGGGAATTTTGAAACGGTCCGTGCATGCAGGTAACCGACTCTGGTGGGAGGAGTCGCAAAGGTAATTAATCATTGGAATTGTCTAATTTGCAATTGCGGATCGTCTGTTTAGAAACTACGTGCGAAATTTCGGTGCGGGAATTTCGACCCCCGAAACGTACGTAAATGCGTCTCTCTGACTGTGATATAACACAACAACAACAAAACAAATATGATGATGTCCATGTCCGTGCATGCTGCATATCTCCTCTCACTATCTCCCTTCTGCACACGCACAAATATACAACAGCGAAATCCCTCTGACTCGCAAATATCAAATTAGACTTTGCCCGCACAAATTCGTCCAGATATGTTCGCGCTATGTACATAATTGCTATATGAATCCTAGGAACACCGCCGCCGCCGCCACCACCACCCCAAACGGATAAATAATAATAGAATTTAAATTCGCGTTCAAATACGGTTTTCGCACTTTATATAACCACCAAATCATGGAATGCTCATTACGTAATTGCATTTACATTGCATTTCAATAAAACCTAAATTACGAACTAATATACTAACTTAATTATATTATCCTAACCAAAACTTAACCTAAAATACTCTTAAAATTCAATTAATTACCTTAAAAAATTAACATAAAATAAACTTAAGGTCACCTGAAAAAAAGTAACATTATAAAATTATTTTATTTAAATACTTTACACTTTGGCTAAGACTAAATTTTTTACTAATTATTTTTTTTAATATATATCGATGAAAACGTATCGCACCAGAAGACGCGGTCAAATTTTAAGATGTAAAAAATAATGTTTTATTGCATAAGTTAATAATATTTTCCTAACCAAAACTTAATCTAAAAATATCAACTTCAAAATAATTAAATATAACATGCACCCAATAAACTCAAAGTTACTTAATGAACAATTTAAAATTAAGTTAAAAAATTATCTAAAAAAAATATTTAAATACTTTAATCTTTGAGTAAGACTAAATTTTTACTATTTTTTACTAATTATTTCTATTAATATACATCGCAGTCAAATTTTAAAATGATTTCTGTAATGTTGAAAAAAATATCTTATGATTAATATTACATAAATTTAATTTTATAAAGTATATAAAAAAAAATAGAGAAATAACATTGCTATTAAAATGTAAAATTGTAAAATTTATTTATATAAATATTAGGAATGAAATGTTATACGATTCATATAATAATGTACAAATATCTCTTGCAGTTGAAAATAAGCGATGGTGGAAAATTACAGCCACTGTGGGGAAAGGTAGAATTCGGAAAATTAATCATTTTCACTTCATAAATACGAGACACGCAAAGCGGAAAATGTGATATTCTATAGGAGGGCTGATTTTTTCCCTTTTTTTTCCTGCTTTAATCTGTTTTCTCTTTTAATGATTTCCGGTCACGTCACAATTCGCGGTCTTATTAAGAAATTGCTTAAAAATGCTATAAATAAGTTGCATTGTTTTCGTTACAAACGCATATAAATGCTTAATATATGCTTATTAGTAAGAAAAAATGTATTATATAATTTTGTTTTAACTTCTTCCATTATTCTTAAAATAATTTATATAGAAAATGGTAAAAATTTATTTATTTCCTCTCACTGTTGTTTTATTTGAAAACTAATAAAATTAATATTAATATAGTAATAAATATTAATATTATAAATGTAATAATGATAATAAATTAGAGTAAAATTTTTCGGCATGTCTAATTGGTATTAATTTTGTTTCAATAAAACAAACTCGTACGTCAAATGGAGGACCGCTTATTGATGTATGTAATTTGGAATGGAAATTAATTATGCTTCGTATTTAAAATTAATTAACAACGTTTATCATTTTATCGTGAATAAAATAAATATTATAAAATTATATATTTCCCCAATTTCATGGAATAATAAACACGATTATCAAATATTATTCGCACTTTAGAATTTTCCATTTACGTTATATAAAAATAATAATAATAACCGCACAAAAATATGGATTCAAATAATGTCAGACTAAATGGTCTTTAATATGGAAGGAAATTGTTGGAAGTTATGCGGAAAATGTGTACGTCGCAATGCGTGGACGAATTGTTTTTAATATAAACTTGAAGTTGTATACGTAATATACATATACTTGGAAAATACGCTCCCCTTGAAGAGGAAATAAAACGAATATTCGAAGGAAGCACACAAAAATAACACACATCCACCACCCACGTAAACACAATATTGTATAAACATATTTTTTTAATCAAATTTAAACTGTATTTTCGTATAAAAGTCAAATAATTAATGATTATCAAGAAGTTACTGTAGCAATAGAAGTAAAATTTTGGGCTGAAATTTTTCCAGACCGAACTGCACTTTAATTACGTATTATTGCAGCTTTGCTTGGATTGTGCAAATTGGATCTAAAGCTGTTTTTATAATCTATCGTCGTTAAATGACAGCTGTCATTATGTGTCAAATTGAAGCATGACAGCTGTCACCTTATGTCAAATCGAGGAAATAAACTAATTTAAAAAATCTAATAAATTTAGGGGCTGCAATGCAACCAGCCCGAATTTTAAGTTTATGACGCAATTTTGCTTGGTTTGTGCATATTGAAATGATCTAAAGAAGCTTTTTTAATCTATGGTCGCTAAATGACAGCTTTCACTTTTTGTCAAATCGAAGCGTTTTTCAAAATGACAGCTGTCACCTTAAAATCAAGGAAATAAACTAATTAAAAAAAAATTGCACGTAATTAAGAAACTGCATTATCGCAGTTATGAATTGTGCATATTGGAATGATCTAATCCTATGATCGCTAAATGACAGCTGTCACTTTGTATCAAATCCAGAAAATAAACTTGACAATTGAATTATAAGACGCAGCCTGTTACTTAGAGACACTCCCTAAGTCTTAATATATTTATTTAAGAAAATTATCTAAGAAATGAGAAGCGTTTTAAAGTCCGATTAGATTGAACATAAAAAAATGCAATGCAAATAAATAGAAATAATTACTGAACTCAACTTAGACTTAGTTTATTTATTTATGAGCATATTATAGATTGTGCAGCGTTGTCTAAACAGACAATTATTTGAAATTTACGGAAATAAATCGATGAAATTCTATGATGCAATGAATTTATTTAAATTGAACTTTCATTTTATTTCCTAGAGGGGCTGCATCTCCGTAGCCCACAAAAAGCTACAACCCTAAGGAGTTTCATAATTTATTTCTATTCCTATTTTTTTTCAGCAGGAACATACGCACATGAAATTATCCAATTTCGAGCGGTGTCCTTTTTGCGCGTACGTGAAGGTGTTGGAAGTTTGGAAGGATTATTCAAATTAATGTCGAATTTAATTATACATACTGCGCGCCCCAGGTTCGACGAAAACTTTCAGTTGTTGCGGACGGACAGCATGCTACATACCTGGAACAAGCAAGAAACATTAATATGGAAATGCCGCCGCAGATTTGATTATCTCGGAACAATTCATATCCCGTGAAATATGGCCGAGAAAGTAACGATAAATTACTTTGACGTTCGCCAACAATGTTTAAGGGAGTTTCGGGCCGAAAGTAAGTAGTAGTAGTAAAAGCGAAGTAAGTTTACCCAAATATTGGGCTACACATATGCACTTCGGCCCAAGGAATTATATTGCAAAATGAAAACTTTACAAAGTTACCTTATATTAATAATAATATTAATTAGATTTACCAGTCAATAACAAATGTTATGCAACTATTACGTAATATTTCTTGAAACAAACCAAAAAAAATATCTTCTTTTTCTAATTTTCATTTTCTGACAATTCTGGTGCATCTACATTATACGTGATACAGAGTTAAATTTATCTGTCAGTTTAATGAAAGTGTTAGCTGAAACTAATAGTAGTTGATAGGCTTGACATATATGTCTCGAATCACGGGTGATGTGGATACAGCTTTATTAAATATGAGATGAAATGGTTATGGAAGCCTAGAAGACATGTGTGATATTTCCATTAGTTTAAACGGTAATTCAAAGTTTCAGTACTGGATTTCCATCAACGCGAGTGTTGGTTTTAGAAGAGATTGCTAAACTGCGCAGCATTATATCGATGGTAGTTGAAGTGTTACTTTGAGGTAAACTTCAACGGCAGGCATGGAAATAGTCAGTTGTAAAACTCGTGTTCGTTAGTTTTTGTTTTCGTGAGCTCGTTAGTTCGTAGACGTCAAGCAAAACGAGGTTGCGACCTCCGATGGTTTTAGGGCTTTTTATCGATTCCCAACATCATTCGGTTTACGAAAGTGCCAGAGGAAGAACCGTAGCGACCTTTGTTTCCCAAATATATCTTCGTATATAAACACAAACACACGTGGAAACACTCACAAAACACACCTCAATAAAGTTAATTAAAAAACTGATGCGTAAATATTAGCTTTCGCAGGTCGATGGGCCTCAACCGTTCCTCAAGTTTTATCGGCGGGGACCACCCTCTAAATTGGTAGAATCGTGTGTGAATAAGAAAAAGGGAGGGTGCGAATTGTAGCACCAACGCGCGTTGCCTTTACTTATTATACGTAATGGAACTAAATGCGGTTCGTAATAAACTCCAGCAGGAATCGCGACTGTAAAATATTGTTTGCATTTCCACTGCAATATGTCGGCTCGGGCGTTATTTGCTTTTGGTGTAAAATGTGCCCTCACCCTCCCCACACACACACACACACTCATACATAACAATCAGCCCGTTTCGCACAACACACACGACTCCGAGTCTGATCTCGACGCCCCGAATTTCACCACCGTTTTTATTAAAAACCACAGTCGAAGAAACTAAACTAATATTTTAGTTTCTCCAACTTATATAGCCCCAACTAAGATTTCGTTCAAGCCCAGAAACGGTATACAACTACAAACAAACTCTTCGTTTGGCATTTCTTAATCCTGAATACCTTACTTGTAGACCAATTCCTTTGTATTGATTTAATATCCTTACAATAATTTCTCTTTTATATAGTTTTCATTCCCTTTTTTAATCAAATATAAACTGTATTTGTGTAAGAATTTGAAGTTGCTGTAGCAATAAAAGTACAATCTTGGAATGAAATTCTTCCAGATCAAACTGCATATTGCAGTTTTTTTAACTTTTCGTCTTTAAATGACAGCTGTGTCAAATTGAAGCATATTTTCATAATGACAGCTGTCATTTTGTGTCAAATTGAAGCATATTTTCAAAATGACAGCTGACATTTTGTGTCAAATTGAAGCATATTTTCAAAGTGACAGCTGTCAGCTTATGTCAAATCGAGGAAATAAACTAATTTAAAAATCTAATAAATTAAGGTGTTGTGCAATCATGGGCACAAATTATATAGTAAAATTTTGTAGTAAAATGACAGCTTTTACTTTCTGTCAAATTCAAGGGTTTTTCAAAATAACAGTTGTGTCACCTTATGTCAACTCGAGGAAATACATTAATTTAAAAAAATATATCCTTTATACAGTCTGAGGTTTGAGATTTGTTTTTTCGGGACATAACTGTAATCTTCCATTAAATCCCAAATTGCTGAAGTTTTTTTCGATCATGATATGAATATCTACTAAAGTAACAGTGTCTATAATTCATATTTACGGCATTAGTGGTTTCGATAATTTAAATCGGATTGTGTGGCCTCTTGCAGAAAGTTCGAATGTTGATGATGACTGGTCAAAAGGTTAAGAATTATCAGAAAATCTCAATTCTCATTGATCATCCATGCAAGAATATTTAAAACTTGAAAAGAATGGAAATATAGACACGACATGAATTTTTAGCCGATAATAAAGAGCAGAAGAAGATGTTTTGAATTTATTTCCTCACAAGGTATAGAAATGAAGGGAAGAAGAAAATTATAAGTTAATATTTAAAAAAATATATGAAATAATAAAGATAATAAAAAAATATTTTTATATCTAATTAATTAATGAGGCATATTCGTATGGTGGATAAAGTCTTGATTTAGGCAATGGTTAAAGTGAATGATAGTTGAAGTTCCTGAACATGAAATATTTGATGATTTGACAAAGTGCGAGGCGAGGAGATAATGAAAAAAATTGTGCAGCGAGCAGCGGCAGTAGTGTGTATATATATCTATCTGTATGACTGAGGACTGAAAGGGAGCGAAAATTTAATTTCGACCAGATTATTGCATTAACGAAGATTAAAAAGTGTTCATACGGTAGGCCGACATCATCCATCATCACGGCCAGAGTACACGTCCTGCTGAATGCAGTGCAGCCCGACTACCCGGCCTGATGCTATGAAATATTAGTAAGGTTGACCCATCGGACTTTAATTAATCAAACCGGATTTTACGCCCATTACTTGATCCGCCTCTGCATCATATAGAAAAAAGTAAATGACAAACAAACGCGCAGCTTCCGGTATTAATTGGTGACTTCTCATCTAAAAGCACATACAGATAATATTTCATCTCATGAACATAAAAACTAAATCTTACAGACTTTATTTTAGCACTAATGAATCAATGTATTTATGGCTAAAGCTAACATTTAGCGCTCTCAAACAAATACTGACTGATGACTTTTTTTGAAACGATAGCAAAAGGAACAAATAGATAATCAACAAAATAATCTGTAGTTTTTTCAGTAATTAATTCAGTACTAATGCAAAATCAAATCAAAGTATTCTCATATTTCACTCGCATATCAGAAAATAAATTGTTATAAAGTTTCTTTTGATAAAAATATATTGGACTAACGTTTCTTAATTTTTGTACAGTACGACCTAACATATTTTTGTAACTTTATAGGGCTGTCAATATCATATTGCAAATTTTATGTAAAATAAGGAAGAGGATGTGATAATATCCAGACAGAGGTAGATGGTTTCCTTTGGGTATTTAACAAAGATGTAAAATTGGAGCGGCACTAATGGTAGCAGCGTGGAACTTGCCTGTATTTTATATCTGTACTGCACATAGGTAGGGCAGGTAAAGTAAAAAAGTTGGTAGACGCGCATATAAAGTAGTCTAATATCATGCCTTTGAAACTTGAGGCTACAGTGAATGAAAGTTGCTTTTTTATCATAATATTTACATGAATAACCCTTGAGGTCTTCTGAAAATGCGCCACGCGCAAAATCTATATATATATATATACACATATAATCCGAGAGATGCAAATACGCGATAAATTTCATCCTCGATGGGAGGAGATAGTGGCTGCGGCTGGGACGGAGCGAGCGAGCAAAAAGGGAGATGAAAAAAAAAAAAAGGGAAATAAGGGTCCTTGATTAATAAGTAATTGCCGCCTGAGGCACAGGATCGTGCTAAATATTTAAACTTTCCGTATTTAAATGGATAATGCAGAAGACGTGTCCGGGCTGATAGAATTCTTGCAGCAGTGCTTCCTTCCTGTTCCTGCCGATGTTTGCAAAAGGGAATCGGGAATGCGCGACTGACACCGTTCCCCAACCACCCCCAGAGCGATGCACCATCCGCCGATGCAAAATTGAAAAAGTCCGCTGTTTACACAATCTTCGTTGCAGAAATTCGCATCAGTAATTCATGGGTCGTGGGTCACTTTTAACATGCGACCGTTTATTTGCAGAAATCCCTATCTCAGTGTTAATCCCTGGATGACACCAAAACTCGAAACGCAACACGACCACAGAAATACACAACTCGCAAACCGCCCCAAACAGCACACCAGAACTGAATAAATTTTACCCTCAAACAAATGGAAATTAAATATTTAAAAACACCGACGCCACGCATTGCATTAATAAAATCCATAAGCCCTTCTTCGATTAGAGCTACACTTCCACCTCTGAATAAAATCCACATCCACTATACACAACTAAAACGTACATGCATTTTACATTACAGGCACTTTCATCTCTCAACTTAAATAATGGAATAAAAAGCATCCTTACTCTCAAACATGCATAATTCAAAACACCTTCATTACCAATTGTGAAAAAAAAACACTTTTTCATCATTTTCTGTCTATAAAATGAAGAGCTAATGTTAAAAATTGAAGTATAATAAAATTAAATACTTTTTTGTGGGTCCCAAAATTATCATGCACTAATAGTTCAGTAATGACACTTTTAATATTAACAAATAGAGTTTTCAGGATGAGTTTCAGTATATGCGAATAATTAAGTAAAATTAATGATCTTGATGAAGTTGAAGACTGAAAAAGGGGATGCAAAATTTTTTCTAATTAGAGCCGTAAAAATTGTTGGAAAACGTATATAATGAAAAGGTAACGAATGTGTAAGGGCGGCATAAATCATTACGTTCCCTGCAAAATAAATGAAACAAAGGAAGAAAGAAGCCAAAGAGGGAAACACGCTTTAGTCCTTCCATCCCGCTGCTGGGGTACACACGCAAATTACACTGAAATTGTTACACACTTCCCATTCAATAAAGTTGTCCTTCGTTTGACTGTGCGCGCAAAGGACAACAGTAAAATAAATATTAAGCGGTCTCATTACCATGCAGCCTTTCCTCTACCATCCAGACACCCGCAGACTAAGCAAACAACGATCGGCAAAGCACTTTGAGGCTGCTGCTGATGATGGTCTCTCTTCATGCTCTGTTTCATTTACAAACCAATATTTTCCCAGTGCAACCCTTCCGAACAAACTGATTTTACCAAACGTGCCAGCTAAAATAAACCCTTAACTGTTCATAACAACTGTATGTAGTTAAAGGACGTTCTCGGAAAAACAACAACCTTACTTCTAAACAGTCATCCGCTGAGAGGTAATGCATATTCAATGTTAAGAGGATTCCGCGTTTTGCATGTACTCAACTGAAAGTATAAAAGTACGATATTTCCGGTTTACAAATCCAGGAAATGTTTTTCTTAAATCTTCGCATGAATAACGAATGATTCAATTTCCAGATTCAGATAATTACAATCCCGGGGATTTACATAAATACCACAAATTATTATTTTTATAATAATTAGTAATAATTAATTTAAATCTTAAGTTTGTAGACTTTATTAATAAATGTTTCTTGATTTGTTGTAAATTAAAGTTACTCACTGATTTTAGAATAATGTAATTTAAAAGAGTAAATTTAAAATAATTTAATAAATTTATGCAATCTAGTGGAAATCATGTATTAAATAGTTTAAAATTATTGAAAATTAACAAATTCATTCACGGGAAATGAATGGATATTTCCAGGACAAAGGGGTTTTTTGTTGCTGCAATGCGCGATTTTAATTAATAAACGTTTGTTTAAAAATATTTACGAACAAAAAAAAATGAAACAATAATTTATTCGAAATATTTTCCGGAACGCTGGACGGGAAAAGCGTGTGAATAAAAATACGTGCAAACAATAAAAAAAAAATATATATATATATGAAAATGAAACAGAAAAAAAGGACGAGAGGAAAAGCAAATAACTTCAGTGGACATTTTCGTTTCAGTTATAATTAATACATTAATAAATCAAGCCGGATACCCCCGAAAGCTTGCCGCATTCGAGCTTACCTCACTAATTAACGCTACCAACCACTTCGTATTTCGTCCCCTCGCTTTGACGGTCCAAAATACACACGGAAAAAACGAAGGGTACACACGCACAATTAAATTGTTTCCACCCCCGAAATCCTCTGTAAACAAGCGTACAAAGTAACAGAAAAAAAAATACGAGATCGCTCATGACGTTTACGCAACATCAAATTTAAATGTTCAATAAATCGAAGATAACGTTATTACGGCGGAGTTTTCTGGTCTGCAGGAAAAAGGTGCGCTCGGCGAAAAAGAAAAAAGGGACTCAAAGAAGCGAAAAGAAACTGTCTACAAAGGAGAAGTTTCCGCAATAAAAATATTTGATTTCTCTACTCCTTTTCGCATTTTTGCTTTATTTATATATTATATATATATATATAAATAAATGCCGGGTTAAGAAAAACATAATAGATATATAAAGAAAAGGGTCTTTGATCTCGAATCCGGTCATTGAATGTATTGATTCCATATATCCGGTTTTTATTGTTTCCAATCGGATTATTGCAACTGCTTCTCTTCTTTGGTTGGGTGAGGGTAAGGCGGTGGTGGTTCAATTAAACTTGGGACTCCTTAAATGGAATAATTGCATTCGCAAACGCTCAAGATTTAAAGTCGGTTTCGCTGTTTGCGAACTGCACCGAACTCGCAGCATTTGTGCGTGTCCCTTCCGCCTATGGTCCGAAGTGATTGAAACTTAACCGCATCAATTCCGAAAACTTAATGCCACTAGTAATCACGGAAACTTTCCAAAGTCCTGATAACATACGTCGCGCTGCTTTTGACATTTAAACTCCATACAACTTGAACATTCTTCAATTTAACAAGAAAAGTATATCCAATGTTGTGCAACCACAGTTTTCATTTCATTTTTATATTCTAAATATTTCTAATAATATATTTTACATATTTGTGATTATCATGTAACAATTAAAATATGTAAATTAAAGATAAAATCATATTTTTTTTAAGAAATCTAAATTCAGATTTACTTTGTACTCCTTTGTTCGTCTGATAAATATTGTAAAAGTTGAACAATAAATAAGATTTTGAAAAAATAATTATGGTCCTTCAAAAATACATATTAAAGAAAAACTATGGCCTTTCTTATGAATTTATCAAAAATCTTGTTAAAAATTGTCTATTTTATATATTATTTGAAAATCCATGAAATTCTTCATATACTTTATTTCTTTACAAAAAAATTTAACTGCTCTCATCTTTTAATATAACTATGACATTTTCGAAAAGTATATTTTGTAATTATTTTTTGATAATTTTGAAAATCATAAAATTCTTCATATATTTTATATATTTACAAGAAAGTCACTTTAACTGCTCATTTTTTAATATAACTATAATCTTTTTAATAAACTCTCAAATGTAGTTTTTGTAATCATCTTTTAAATTTATAAATTTTTACAAAACATTTTGTATTATTTCATATTATTTCTAAAACCATAAAATTCTTCATATAAATTTATTCTTTACAGGAAAGTGTCTTTAACTTTTTGATATAACAATGACCATTCTAATAAATCAACTCCTAAATGTAATTTTTGCAATTAAATTTTCCATTTTTTTATTTCAAGTTTTTACAAAATATTTTTTCATTATAATATTATAATATATTTCTATTTATTTACAAGACAGTATATTTAACTAATCACCTTTTATTATAATTATAGCCTTTCTAATAAGTCAACTTCCAAATGTATTTTTTGTAATTAGATTTAAAATTTATAAATTTTTACAAAACATTTTGTGTTATTTCATATTATTATTTATAAAACCATAAAATTCTTCCCATACTTTTTTATTTACAAGAAAGTCTCTTTAACTGCTGATTTTTTAATATAACTATGACCTTTCTAATAAATCAACTCCTAAATGTAATTTTTACAATTAGATTTTCCATTTTTTTATTTCAAGTTTTTACAAAATATTTTTTCATTATAAAATTATAATATATTTCTATTTATTTACAAGACAGTATATTTAACTAATCACCTTTTATTATAATTATAGCCTTTCTAATAAGTCAACTTCCAAATGTATTTTTTGTAATTAGATTTAAAATTTATAAATTTTTACAAAACATTTTGTGTTATTTCATATTATTATTTATAAAACCATAAAATTCTTCCCATACTTTTTTATTTACAAGAAAGTCTCTTTAACTGCTGATTTTTTAATATAACTATGACCTTTCTAATAAATCAACTCCTAAATGTAATTTTGTAATTTGATTTTCAATTTTTATATTTCAAGTTTTTACAAAATATTTTATATTTTTTTAGTTTTTTTCATTATAAAATTATAATATATTTCTATTTATCTACAAGAAAGTATATTTGACTGATTACCTTTTAATATAATTATGGCCTTTCTAATAAGTCAACTTCCAAATGTATTTTTTGTAATTAGATTTAAAATTTATAAATTTTTACAAAACATTTTGTATTATTTCACATTATCTATAAAACCACAAAATTCTTCCTAAAGTGTATTTAACTGTTCATATTTCGATATAACTATGACCTTTCTAATAAATCAACACTTAAATGTAATTTTTGTAATTAAATTTTCAATTTTTATATTTTAATTTTGTACAAAATATTTATTTTTTTTTTCATTATAAAATTCTCTATATTTTTGTATTTAAAACAAAGTATACTAAAATCATCTTTTGATATAACTATGTCTACTCCCAAATATTTTTTTAGAATTTTTTATTTAAATGAAAAATTTTTCAATTACACTTCTTCTGGTTATAATTTTGTAACGTAGCAATGAATAATGACTTAAATGTGGCAAAAATATCAAAAATTTATATAAAATACACATTTTTTTTTAATATTTCAAAAACTATAAAACTCTTATTATTTTTTATCTACAAGAAAATTGCGTGAAATGTGGAAAAAATACACATTTTTTTATAGATTATTTAGATAATGTTATTGCTGTTATTAATGCTGAAATTTGAAAAAGCATCGAAAACTCAATTGAATATTTTATGAAAGTTTGAAGTGAAGCTGCAATAACAATTGATCGAATTATGTAAAAGTAGATTGCAATTTGCGGCGCACGTGTGGGAAGGCAAAGCTGCTGCATCTTCGGGGATATACGATTCCCTATGTATTGCCATTAGCTGCGATCCGTGGTTATATAACGTGACACCTTGTCGCTCGCTCTAGATTCGGGCTAATCCATCCTCTGCCTGGTAATCTTCCACACCCCCGAATGCCGACTACTTCTAAGTGCAGCAGCGCAGCGCGTCTTATGTCAAAATTACATAGTTCGTAGAAGTCGCCCTTTTGGCCTCTGCTGCTGCTGCCTTAATACAAAACCGATCGATGCATTTCTACGACTATCTTTTAACTGCTGTTGCATATGCAGCGCGCAAATAACCGTGGATCCCAGCATAATTATACTAATTAGTAATTTATGCCAATAAATCGTTAATTGGATATTACGCTTCGGCAAGGCAAATACCCAACTGCACCATCCAAATAGTTCTTTGTTCGAAAACAGACGCTCTTTCAATTATATTTCAATTCCGATTGCTTCCAATTATCCATTCGAATGCATACATAAATAAGTGTATCCATCCATCGAACATTTCATCAGAAAAATAAAATAAAGTTTTCTTGCATTTCAACTTAATTGAGAGCAAAACAATATTTTTACGTGCACTCTCCAGAGTATATATGAAACATGCAATTTTATAAATTGAAAACAATTTATAACAGTCTATATACTCAAAATATAGTAAAATTTAACTATATTAAACGCATCTATTCATTCAATTGAAATATTTGCAAATTATTCAATTAGTTTTCAAAATCTAATTAAATTAATAACAGATTTTATAAGTTTAATTGAAATTAGAAGAAAACTTGTAAAATTATTAGTTAATTTAATTAAAATAGCATTTCGTGAATTTTTATATGAAATTTAAACGTATTATTTAAAGTGAAATTCTGAAAAAATACTGCGTTATGTAAATTTTAATATAATTTAATCATCTTTATAAATCTTTGTTAGTTATCTTCTGTAATTCCTAAATCTTCAACTAAAAAAAAAATATCTTCTGCATTTAATAAAATTTTCTTTATAACATCATTGGATGTTATTAACTTCATCTGGTACATCTTCACATTTTGCATCAAACTTGAGCTAAACATTTCATAGTGATTTCTTTCCAAGAACAAACACTGACTTAGTAAAATTTTCATCTTTCTCGTATCGAGGTAAAATAAGTTAAATATTAAAAGTTTTTTTGGATGTTTTTTTTTGTTAAAGTTTGTAATTATACTTTAATGCGCTATTCCTTCAGTTTTGCAATGTATCAGAAAACATTACAACTTTCTCATCTGCAAATGTAGAAACAGTTATTTAATGAGTTGTTGGGAGATCTGCTGCAAAAATACAGAATAGGTTCGAGTACATTTCCTTGCGGAACTCCAGATTAGATTTTTTCTTTATAACAAAGCGAATGCAAAATATGATATATTTTGATGTAACTTTTGTGCTGGCAATAAAATTTTAAGTTGGGTCGTCGAAAGTCGTAAAAGTGCGTTAATTAAAGAGGGTGGCTTTTGGTTTTAGTGGTCTGCAGGGCCATTATTGGCCACCCCTCAACTCGGCAGCTATATGAACCGCAACTAGCTGTTTGTATTAATACAGTTTATTACATATTGTAAATATTTAATGCGATTCCGACACTCCCACGCACAAAATATATATCTACATATACACAAAACACGTTTAATTACGCCACGTGAAATACGTGGAAGAGATACGCATTTACAATCCACATACTGCAAGTTCTTCACATTATTAACTTCAGCAATAACTTTCAGAGTTATATGTCTGCGTCCATTATTAATATGGAATTTATATCATGAAAATCAATGGAATATTAATAACCAAAATACCTAACTATAACATTATTTTATTACTCATTCATAAATAATCATTATATTATTTACTACTATTTTCATTATTTTTAATGATTTCTTTTATATTTTAATGTTTTTTCAAATTTCACTTAATCAGAAATTTCAATTAATTAAAAATATATTAAAGCAAAATGTAGAAATTAATTCTTAAAATTTTTCAAATAAAAAAAAAGTTATATAATATTTATTGATCAGTAAGAAACTTACCTATTTGAATTATTTATAACCATTATAAAATTTATATCATAAAAATCAATGAAATATTAATAACCAAAATATCTAACTATAACTTTATTTTATTGCTACAAAATTTCATTAAAAAATAATCATAATATTATTCACTACTATTTTCAATATTTTTAATGATTTCTGTTATATTTTAATGAATTTTCAAATTTCACTAAATCTGAAATTTCAATTAATCCAAGATAACATCAATTAATTAAAAATAAATTAAAGCAAATTGTAGAAATTAATTCTTAAAATTTTTCAAATAAAAAAAAAAGTTATATAATATTTATTGATCCGTAAGAAACTTACTTATTTGAATTATTTATACCCATTATAAAATTTATATCATAAAAATCAATGAAATATTAATAACCAAAATATCTAACTATAATTTTATTTTATTGCTACAAAATTTCATTAAAAAATAATCATAATATTATTTACTTCTATTTTCAATATTTTTAATTATTTCTCTTATATTTTAATATATTTTAAAAATTCGCTAATTTATTATGACCTAAATTTGAAATTTAAATTATTTCAAAAAACATTAATTAAATAAAAATATATTAAAGCAAAAAGTAGCAATAATTTCCTAAATTTTTTCATATACAAAAATATGTTATATAATATTTATTGATCATTAAGAAACTTACCTATTCGTATTATTTATATCCATTATGAAATTTATATCATAAAAATCAATGAAATATTAATAACCAAAATATCTAACTATAACATTATTTTATTGCTACGAAGTTTCATTCATAAATAAATATAATATTATTTACTACTATTTCCATTATTTTTAATAATTTCTCTTATATTTTAATGTATTTTGAAATTAGGCTAATTTATTACGACATACATCGGAAATTTTAGTTATTGCAAGAAAAAAATAATTAATTCAAATATTAAAGAAAAATATAGAAATTACTTCTTAAAATTTTCCACATAAAAAAATGTTAAATAATATGATTTGATCAGTAAGAAACTCAACTACTCCAATTATTTTTTCTATTATTAATATGAAATTTATATCATTAAAATCAATGGAATATTAATAACCAAAATACCTGACTATAACATTATTTCATTCATAAATAATCACAATATAATTTACTATTATTTAAATTATTTTTAATGATTTCTCTTTTATTTAATGTATTTTAAAATTTCCCTAATTTATTAAATCTGAAATTTCAATTATTCAAAGAAAACATTAATTTAATCAGTAAAACTTAATAATAAGTAAAGAACAAAAAAGAATAAATCAATCGATGTGAAATACGTGCGGTTCTCGACCCGATTTCCATCGCACTTTGTTGTCAACACAATTTTTTTTGTTGTTCCTGAAAAACTTTTCAATTTTTCCATACATATCCCCATTCATCCGCACGTATAAGTAGGTACACACTTGTGCTCCTTTCAACGATTTATTGTCCATACTCCACTATGCATTGTTAGCAATCAGTAACCGAACCAACTTTTTATTTACGAACTTACTACTTTTTATTTCTGCTATTCCAAACTAATTTAAACAAACGTAACCTACTTCCAGAATTCTATTGTACAATCGAGTACAAATCAATAGAATTCTACAAGAAATAATTTCAAATAAAAAAATAATTATTATTTATAAATTATTAAAAAAATCAAATTTACAACAAAAGTTACTTTTTATTTTTAACACAAATAAAATTGTTAATATGAAAATGATGATAAACTTTATTTTTTTATACAATTTTTCAATTGAAATAAAATGAAACAGTAATAAATCACAAAAATACTAAAAGTAATTAGTTTTTTTTTAATTTGTTCCAAATATCAAAGTTGAAACATTATTTTTCATCAATTCAAATAAAAATATTTATCTATATTACATTTTTCTTTATTTCAAATAAATTTAATATTATATATATTTTAATATGTAACTGTAACTAATTTATTGAAATTATTACATTTTAAGCTAAATTTATACATAAAAAAAACTAAATTAACAGCTGAAAATATTATTTTTTCTTTATTAAATTTCTCTTTTAATTCATAATTGATTTATGTTTCATTTTACATATTTATATAAATAAAGAAACAGCAATTGCTTTGTTAATAACGTTGAATAAATTGGTGGACCTTATATAATATGCAATTCGATTGTATTTATTTTTCAAACAGCTAAAATTGCTTTTGCATATTTTATAAATAAAAAAAATATCGATTTGAATCTTTTATCAAACATTAATGCAGCAATATTAAATATTCAAACAACGATTCCACAGTTAAATTTTTATTTGATAATTTGTAATTAATAAATTATAACAATTTTAGATTAAATTATGAAAATTTCAAATATTTTATTTTTTTTGTATTAATATTTTAGCTAATAATTGAGTTTTATAATAAATAAATTACGTAAAAAATTGAAATAATTGAAAAAAATGAGAAGTATTGTTGCATTTCCTAGTTATGTTTGATTAAGTTCAAGCTTCATACTAATGCATTCACGTAGTTACGTATGTATGCAGCTTTGTACTATATAGTATATGTATTTTAATGTGGTCTATGTGCTGTTATAAATGCACGCACGCAACGAGAGGATTCCAAATTACATGGCTTCTCGACTGCGGCGATGTTTATGCGCGAATACTTTATGCGCCTAACCAACCTGCGATTAACTTGAATGATGAATGTGGAACAGGGAGTTTAGCATATACTTTTTTTTCTGCTTATTTTCTTCTTATTGTCCGTGTCTTAACTTTTATGCTCCCCTGCGAATCCAAGTTTCATCTATCTAACAAATGGATGCTGCGAGTAGTGTAATTTCGCGTCCGTATTCCCGGTCAAAAGAGGAAGATGAAGGGAAGGCGAAAATAAGATAAAAGATGTTCCCGGAATCATTTTCCGCGACTTTCAGTTCCCCCCCCGTATTAATACGCGTTCTTAATATTACAATTCACGTATCCTCAGACTTGATGATTTTCATATAACGCTTGACGTGAGACATAATTGTCTGTCAGGTAGCTCTGTGCAATTACAGTTACTTTTTCTTATTTTCACTGTCTTTCATAATAACCCAAATTAGAAGTTACTACATCTTTCCTTTATATACAGTAAATAATATACTATAGAAATATTTTTTTAAATATTACACAACAAATTTTTCATGTTGAATAATATTTATTAATCAGTAATAAACTTTCCTATTTCAATTTTTTTTTTGTATTTTAAAAAATTCAATTTGCAAATATAAAAATATAACAATTTTTTCTATAAAATAAATTAGTTCTCCGTTAATCTCCAAAACGCATTCAATTAAAAGGTGTTTTTCCAAGTGAAAAGTTACAAGATTTATTATTTTTTTCTTAGAAAAGTTTTCTTTCTAGTTTCATATCCACAGTTCAAAAAATGTATATTTTTTTAATTTAAAAAAAATGTTGAACTGGTATTGCACTTTAGTTTTCAATATTAAAATATTTAATATTAAAATATTTGTATTTTCGTAGACTAATCATTTTCAATTTTATAAATTTTATTTCGTATTTTTTATTAGGACTAAAACAATATTTTCATTATAAATTTCGAGCAGTTTCTTCATGATTTCAGATATTAAAAAAATCATATTGTATTAACATTGTTATATTGACAATTTTTAAAGTAAAAAAAATTGTCACTTTCCCAAACTTATAAATATATTTAGAATATAATTTTGATTATTTAATTAAATTATAATAAATTAAATAAAAATTATAAAAAAAAGTAAAATATATACAAATTTTTATAATAATATTTGGTAATTAAAATATATGTTGTTTTGTAGTTTTGATTAATTAAAATTAAATTTGGAAACAATCAGAAATTTTAAGTGGTTTAAAAAGGAAACAGTTTGAGTGTTGAAGCATATAAGAAAGGGTTTTGTTGATTTTTTGTTGGAGAACACTTTTGGAAGAATTATATTAGGACCAAAAAAATATTTATAAAAAGTTTTATTATTTTATATACATTTTTGAAATATTAATGCAAATTGTAATTTCCTTTATTCTCTTAGAACATTTTTCTTTCTAGTCTCAAATCCAAAGTTCAAAGTTCATATTCAGTTTTCAATATTAAAATATTTATATTTTCGTAGACTAATTATTTCCAATTTTGTTTCATATTTCTATTTGGGACAAAAACAATATTTTCATCATATATTTAGAGCAGTTTCTTCATGATTTCAGATATTAAAAAAATCATATTGCATTAACACTTTTATATTGACAATTTTTAAAGTAAAAAAATTTCACTTTCCCATAATAAATTTCCAATATAATAAATATACTCATATTTCCTACAAACTTATAAATATATTTATTCGATCCACAAACATGAAATATTATATAAAGCTGCATTTTATAGGCAATAATCTAAATATATTGACACTTTCAGTCCGTAACACGACAATATTGATACACAAACATTTCCGCATCTATAATTCATTCAAATTCCTTAACTGTAAAGAAAAAATCAGTCTTAAAAAATATAATTATTTAATTAAATTAAAAAATATAAAATGTACAGAAATTTTTATAATAATATTTAGTAATTATTTTTTGTTAGTTTTGATTAATTAAAATTAAATTTGGAAACAATCAGAAAATTTAAGTGATTTAAAAAGGAAAGCATATTGTTGATTTTTTTTGTTGGAAAAAGGTTATGAAATACATTATACAGTTTTTAGGTAGATTTTTGGTACGTCTCATTTTCTGGGCGACCCGTGATTTATTGCAGCGAAAGCCACAAGCAAAACGGTGTCAAGTAGCAAAAATAAAATATTAAACACACGAAAGCAAAAAAGTGGACCATTTATCACGCTGCACTCCGCGTTCGGGCTCATTTAGTGTCCTCCCTTTTCTCCATCTTTTTCTCTCTCCTCCCCGAAACGCTCCCTAAAATTTGAAGGCTCGCCTTTTGTTGGCCCTCATAAAATGTTTAACTGTGAACCGTGAGCTTGAGTTTATTTAGAAAAGGCTCGGAGAATGAAGAAAGAAAGAAATAAATAAGGAAGAAGCGTCTCTTCTCGCTAATGAAAGAAGTGCTTCACGGATCCGGAATTAATTGCTTTTTGAAGATTAGAGGAGGAGAAAGGCAAATGCGATTCCTGGCATGTGAAGATGGAGATGGAAGGAAAGAGATAGAGGATGAAGGGCGAAGATCCGGCGAGGGTGAAAGAAAATAAAAATTGGCAGCGATTTTGGCGGCGGGATTTATTTTCTTAAAATGTAATATTGCGAGGTCAACCTTCGGCGTCTATTAAATTTTCTGAAATCGATGGATCATGGCCGGACGAGGGTGAGTAAATTGGACGGGGTTGTGAATGATGGGGTGAAATGTGTCGAATGTATGCGATATGTGGAATTAGATTTTACCCGGACGAATGAAATATGCAAAGTTGCCTACTCAAAGCACTCTTCTATACCACCACCAAAAAAAAAAAAACCAAATAGATACAAGCTAAAATAGTTCTCATCTCCATCATCAATCAATACATCAAAGTATAAAACATCTCATCTTCAAGATGTTAAGATTTAAAATCTTAATTTTCTCTGCTATTAAACCAAAGATAATGTATGTTCCATTAAATTTCACTGAAACTGTACTTAAAACATCCAATAATTTCTGAAATTACTTTCAGCCTATTCCGTAAGGCTTTTACAATTAATACCTATATTGTTAATGCAGAATCGATAGATGTGCAGTGCCATATATGGGCCGGCCCATATCGATCGATAGTGGATGGCCCCAATTTAAATGGCACATTCTACTTTACGTAATGTGATTAACATATTAATTACTAAACGCATCAAAATAATAATTGTGTACACGCTATCCCGCTAATTCAGTTTACCCATTTGAAAATAGCATATTAACTGCTCTACTACCGGTTACAATGTTTTCATACAGCTTTAACACGGCATTAATTTCAATCTATTGATTGCACAGTAAACAGTTTGCTGCACAATCAACATTTTCAAAACAAATATTTCTAATTCTCTCATTACCAAAACGTAATTAATATCACATAATTTGATTTATTACTTAAAATTTTATAATTATAATTAACTACATAATTAATTTATCGAATAACAACAATATAAATTGTTGCAATCATTTTGAGAATCATGATGTAATTGTTACAATATATGAAAAGGTAAATTTTGGAAGAAAAACAGACAATATTAAAACCTGAATATTACATATTTTAACGGCATTACAACTTAAGTTATTTAGAATATTAAATCCTGAAAGTATATTAAAAAATATGTAAATGTACGGCTGTAATTGCCGGGCATTCCTCGAGCCATTTAATGCTTGGAAAAAAAATAATAATGAAAATAAAAATAAAGCGGAAGCAATTGTTGTGTTGAGCGGTCGACGGGGTGCAGGGTGGAAGAGTGAAGAGAATACCGGAAAATGAAAGAAGAAAAAATAAGGGAGAGAAACGAGGAAAACGAAGCAAACAGGGTGAAAAACCAGTGGCGAAATGAGAGCCGGAACACTCTGGAAGCGTTGATTTCGTAAATTAAAATTCCACCCGATATAGCATCAAAGAGAGAAAAACGTCTGAATGTGCATTATGCCGCCGTCGCCGTTCGCATTTCATAATTAACTGAAACGGTTTTCAGGCTTTGCGCGAAACGCCGCGGGACGAGCCACCACTGTTGTACTGCAAAACGTCTGATTTCTTTACTATTATTTATTTTTTAATTGTTTTCACTAATATCTTGTATTTTTGATGTCTTTTTTCTTGATTTTATTATTGTTGTTCATGTTGTTATGTCTGAAAATATTTAGTATTTGGTTGTCGTTGATGTTGCTTTAACTACTTCATACTTAGTTGCTTCATTTTGTTGATTTTAAAGTTGCTCATGTTGTTGCTTCTACTAATATTTGATATTTGGTTATTTTATTGAAGATTTAGCAGTTTGTTATTGTATTTTGTTGTAATTTTTGTTGTTTTCTTTACTGCTGTAAGAAGCTCAATGTTGTTACTTACTCCTACATACATTTTTAGAAATTAGTTTTTTTCATTATATAATAATATTTTGTATTTGCATATTGCATTTTGGTCTATTTCATAATTGGTGATTTATTAGTAGTATCGTTAATGTTGATCATGTTGTTAAATCTTCTAATATTTCATAATTTATATTTTTTGTCCTTAATTTTGTTGCTTTAACTACTTCATAGTTAGTTCCTTCATTTTGTTGATTTTAAAGTTGCTCATGTTGTTATATCTACTAATATTTGATATTTCGTTATTTTGTTGAACATTTAGCAGTTTGTTGTAGTATTTTGATGTCTTTTTTGTTGTTTTCATTACTGCTGTAACAAGCTCAATGTTGTTACTTACTCCTACCTACAATTTCATTTTTTGTCCTTAATGTTGTTGTTTTAACTACTTTATAGTTAGGTGCTTTTAAACTTGCTCAGGTTATTACTTCTGGTTGTTTCATTTCGTTGATGATTTTTGTTGTTGTTGTTTTGACTAATATCTCGCATTTGGATGCTGTATTTCATCAGACGCTTATTTTGCAAATGCACCTGAAGCGAGTTGCAAGGGATATGCCATTCATCAAATCGGGACAGGTGCAATGGGAAACAGCGTGTTGTGATTTTGATAGAGCACCATCCTCGAGATGCCATTATTTATAACACCATTACTCTTAATTTCAACTTCGTAATTTCATTCAACGCGCTATTTCCTCCACCGCCGGCAACTTTATACCGTTTATTTGTTTATTAAGTAACGACTTTCAAAAGCCTGCACACGACCCAACCTGCATTTCACTTGGAAATGCAATAACACGAGTGGCCAATTTCATTCAACATTAAATATAACTACAAGAAAAAACTGCAACAACAACTTAATCTTCTTCACAAATGCACTTAATGAAAAGACGCACTTAAAGTAATTGTCTGAATTCTACAATTTTATAAAAATATTTTCATTTAATAAAAAGCATAAAAAGTTTTCCCTCCAATAATTTCCTAATATTTTTTTGTACATAATAAATTTTTTTGAATATTTAAAGTTATAAATTCTGTTTTTTTTTTGTTAATATTTACTAATTATTAAATTATCCTACTTAATCAAGTATTTTTCTTTAAGAAGATAGATTAATTTAAGATAGTTTATAGAACAAATCCAGATGAAACTTTAAAGTTGTAAATTATAAATTAATTACTTTGCTAACGGATTTTTTTTTTAAGAACGCAAGTGTTTTGACGTTTGACAGCTTTGTCTAGTGGCGTCTCACTAAGAATGACATTTTTTCATAAACATAGTCCCCTTTATAAAGGTTAAGGCGAATATATCCGCCTTTCTTCCGCAAAAGTTTAAATAAGCTCTAAAATTAGTAAAACTAGATGTTTTCTTCATGTTAATTAAAAAAATAATAATGAAAATAAAAATAAAGCGGAAACACAACTGTTGTGATGAGCGGTGCAGGGATGAAATTCATTATTTTTCGAACGGAGATTTTGTTAAGAACGCAAGGCACTAAAATTCTATGTTAATTATTAAGTAATCAACATACACGTTTTAATAATGATGCCTTTGTAGTAATTTTTACAGAATAAACGATTTGGATATTTGCTGCAAGTCGTAAATTCATTTGAATTATTTATTGATTAGTTTGGCAACTTGGAACTTCAGACTATATCGATTATTAAGTAAATAACACTGCTGTTAAATTATATATTAATCTCTGAAAAACTTTAGGGAAATTACTTAATAATTTTTGTATTATTCATTATCCGAGTTCATTCAAATTATACCATATTTTCTTATTTAGTATATCATATTTAAAGTACTAATTATTAATTTAAACAAAGATTCTTTGTGATCTATAAATGATGAAAATCTTAATTAATTTAAAAATTACTTAATTACAAAATCAATTAGATTATATAAAAGCCATACAATAAATACAATACACAAAAGTTTACAAATAAACTGGAAAGTAAAAGTTGAACTAAATTTGCTTTGAAATTGAATGAGATCATCGAAGTATGATGAAGCTTCTTTCATTATCAATGACTTTCCCCGATGCTCCGATGCATTTGAATTTACAATGAATGTAATTTTGAATAATGTAATGCCGACCGAAGGGCCTTTGATGACACTGTGGATATAGGAAGGCCTATATCGTGCATCGATATACTTTGAAATTAGAGTGCGGAAATTCAACGCGAATCAATTTTAAACCACCAATTTACTAATGAAAAATCAATAAACTATCACATCAATATTGAAATATATCAATTATAAAGCAATCACAAATTATACATTCGAGCATCAATAATTAATTAATAATATTATATTAATTTTCTCAATATTATTAATTTATTATTGCAATTTCCAATACGCATAAACTTTAATTAATTGAAAAATTTTAACAAATTATTATTATTTATTATTAATATTGAATTAAATCAATGAAATATAATCAAAAGTCTACAAGAAAAAAATCTGATACATCAAAGTTATATTCAATTCACAGCATAAGCGCCAATAACTTTTCATTAATAAAAATGTACGTTTACAAAAGTTTTAAAATATGTGATTATCGC
The DNA here is from genome assembly GCA_963457615.1 of Nicrophorus investigator. Classification (NCBI taxonomy): domain Eukaryota; kingdom Metazoa; phylum Arthropoda; class Insecta; order Coleoptera; family Silphidae; genus Nicrophorus; species Nicrophorus investigator. The sequence continues at coordinate 6,173,438 of OY735142.1, read as the reverse complement.
AGAAGAATGTGTTATTGAAATTTGTACTGATAGGAATTTAAATTACGTTTTCCAATCAAAAAAAAAAATATATATAAATCAAATTTTTACCTTCGTCCCCCTATCAAACTCACTCTTCCTTCCTGACTGATGAAATTGCGTTTCGATCAAAGAGAAATTCATTAAATTTCATACTGACGTTTCTTTTATATTCTTTATAAACCAGACGAATTTGTAGCACCTTCATATTATATAATTTTACTTTAAACATTTTTACTTAATAAATCCGATTAAATTAGAAGACAACTGAAATTATTACTTTAAAGAAAATATGAAAATTTGACCTTGAATCAACAATTGACGTTACAAATAGTGCGCGCGCATCGTTCGCATTCAGAATTGCATATTTTTTATACACTTTATAATAATTATTTTCTATAGTAAATGACCAACAATGATGTTGAGGAATAATAATTATACACATGTACTAATTATGAATAAGTGTCTAAAGCATTGTTACATTCCAATTAAAATTAATGAAGACTTTGAGCCTGAAATGAAATCATCAATTCGAAAAAAAATCGTAATTAAAATCAAACAGCAAACGAAAATGATTGTGTATAATTAATCAAACGATTTTATACCTGAAATATTTCAATTTCTTTGTATATTAATTCGAGAAACTCTGCAAAATTGAAAGAGAAACATAAATGTATACATTAAAATTATAAACATATTTCTGTACTGAAACCATTAAATTTATTATGAAATTGAACATCATTCGATATTTTTGCGAAGCTGAAAGGAATTCCTTGGTGGATAATAATTGTCGTATAATTCCGGATGCGAATCTTTTAAGTGCTCGTACAACGTTGTAGCGGCAATTAAATTCGGCCGTTAAAGCTGGACGCATTAACCCAGGAATTTGGGTAGGTTATTTCAGTGATTGTAAAATTGATTCAGAGACCGAAAGCGAAGCAAAATAAATGTAAAAGAATTAAAAAAAAAAAACCGATGTTGAAAAAAAAAATACAGTTAAAGCAGTTAAAACAAAATGTTTTGCATATGCTTGGATTGTTGGGTTGAGCGCAATTACACGACCGTCGGTGGTGACCATTAAAATTTAAAGTATCCACACGTATACAGCTCGATCCTGTTGCAGGGAGGGCGCGAGGCGGAGTCCCGGTTCCATCAGGTACCGATCCTGACTGACTGTTGTAGATGGTTGCGGGTTGGTTGGTATCAACGGTTTACATCGTGGGTAAAAAGGAGGCCGATGCCGTTTGCCGCTACAGATGTTGAATTACTAATGGCACATTTCCTTTGACATTCCCATCCCGTATTAATTTAATTTTTTAAAAGGAATATTACGCTCTCAACCCGCTCAAATCCTTCAAAGATATTATGCTAATATTTAAATGCATTGCAACCCGGCCCATTAAGAAAACACATAGGTAAAGGAAACTTTGATATGCTAATCGAAAACGAAAATATGTATACATCTTTTACCTCATCAACAGTTCCTTAAGATCATTTCAAGTTTTCAAATATTTTTCCTCAATATTACAAAAAAAATAATTTAAAATCTAGTATTAAAAATATGTTTATAGTCCGAATAAGCTAGTTGTAAAATAGGTGTCTTTTTTTAGAAAATAAATATTTACTAAATTTAAAAAATAAGGAAGTTTCATTAATGACATAATTGATAAATAAATTAAAATTTTGAATAATTCTTAAGACAAATAAACTGAAACTGAAAATGTCATAAAAGAAGCGTTACTAAATAATTTGAGTAAAAAAACTTTGAAACTAAATAAAAGAATATATTTAGATTAAACTGTGTTTATGTAATAATTTAATCATTTTATGCAAAGAAGAAAAACTTTTTTTTTTTCATGAAATTGAGATATTGGAATCTTCGTTATTAAATTTGTAGCTTTATTTATGATGGATAAAGTCAATATCCTCGGGATACTCTCGTAATGCGGAATATAAACCTGCGAAATGGACCGTGGGAAGTGTTCATATAGGAAAAATAAAAGATATATATATTTCCTGTCCTAATGATGATCGAGCATGGTAATCTCCAGAGAGCAAGAGGAAACTAAATCCGATTATTGGGAGTCGGTCAGTGGTAAATCAATGCGGACAAAAACCTTATTTCGATTCATTCAGGTTGGTCAGAGCCGGATCCATGGAAATTGAAGGCTTTGCTCGCACCGTTCTTTTTTTTTTCACTCTATCATTTCTATTTTCTGTTATATACATTTTTTTTACATGCTGTTTAAAGCGCGCACCGATCCATGTTAATCTCGACTTGTAAAATATTAGTTGGTCGCACGCTGACCGCAAAACCCTAAACCGCAGAGTATGGGTGCGTATACACGGTGTTTCATTATCTACCAAAACATATCTACAAACTGAAACCGCAAAACATTTTCGATTACCTTCCCCATTTTCTATACGTTTCGATTCATATTAAACATTGATTTCTAAAGAAAATTAACAATAATTATAATAAATAATTTACAGTTTTCTTGAAAAACTAAAAACCTATCACTAAAATGACAACTGTCACCGAAATGACAGTTATCACCTAAATGACATCTGTCAATTTAATAAGAATAACATGATCTGAAAACTTAATATTTCATGAAAGAAAATATATCTAAAGAAAATTTACTATAATTATAATAAATAATTTATAGTTGTCTTGAAAAACTAAAAACCTATCACTGAAATGACAGCTGTCACCAAAATGACATTGTCACCTAAATGACATCTGTCAATTTAATAAGAATAATCTGATCTGAAAACTTAATATTTCATGAAAGAAAATATTTCTAAAGAAAATTTACAATAATTATAATAAATAATTTACAGTTTTCTTGAAAAACTAAAAACTTATCACTGAAATGACAGCTGTCACCAAAATGATAGTTCTAACCTAAATAAAAGTTCTCACCATTATTATTATTATTACTTTTTGTAATTTATACTTATTTCATTTGTGCAGATGCCAATAAATCTACTACTACTACTACCAAAATGACAGCTGTCACCAAAATGACAGTTTTTAGTAAAATGACAACTGTCAATTTAATAAGAATAATCTGATCTGAAAACTTAATATTTCATGACCAGTTTGATAATTTTCTTAAATTTTTTAACACAATTTTTTTATTAAAATTATGCAATTACGCAGTAATAAAAAAATGAAGTTCTATTATTATATAAAAATGGAAACAGTTTTCAAAAATGTATTGTGAAATTAATAATTTAATAATAAGAAAAAAATACAGGAGCATCGATTAAATGTAATGTTGTGCGTAGATGTGTAGCTGTTGTCTTAAACGAAAGATATTATCGTTAACATCAGAGTGAATCGCGTCATTCCACAAAACGACTTAGGCTATACAAAGGAAAATTAAGGGAAGTATACGTAGAAAACAAACAAAAAAAAGACATAAACAGGAATTGCAGCATTAAATTTACTTTTATGTACTTAAAGTAAGTAGTCGCTTTATGTCTCTAAATATTTTAAATTAATTATTTTTTAAAAATAAATATCTTGTAATTAGTATAAAAATATACAGTAATACATCACATAGTGAATATTCAATATGTTTATTTAAAAACAAAATATATAAAAATAAAATCTAAAAATTTAGTAAATCATTATATTTTATATGTATCTTGTTCTTCGATTCGGTTTCAAACAGTCCAAATTATAGGAGAAGCCAATATCGAAATAAAGATAAATAAATATTAATAAAATAATTATTCATTACGTAATTATATATGACTGTGGTTTTCCTGATGATAAGATGCTAAATCCTTTATTTTACATGGATTAGCAAAAATAAATACAGAAAATTTTGGTGGTTATTTAAAAATGTGTATAATTTGATGATCACTTTATAAAATTCCACTCCATATTAAGTTTCAAATAATTTTGAAATTTATAAACCCATATACATGCGTTTCTCAACCTATGAGGCGCGATCCAAAACTGGGTTGTGTCAAATTTGTTGTGGACGCAAAATGACAGCTGTCACCAAAATGACAACTGGCACTAAATATGACAGCTGTCACAAAAATGATAGTTGTCTCAAAAAATGACAGCTGTCAAAGAGAGAAACTGATTAAATACTCTTAGTAATTGGGTCGCAGTACAACTACAACCATGTTGGGTCCTTCTGCAAATTTCATTGGAATTTCTTTAGAATTTCATTTATATATTTTTAACCATATATAGATTTATATTTATATATAGTTTACATTAGATGCGTTTCAAGTGCAGAGAAGCATCCATCCATCCAATCCGTCCATCCATTGAATTCCTCTCGCAAATCAACAAATAGAATAAAAATATGTATATTGTATTGTCAGGGGTATTGAAAGGGAGAAAGAGAGAGAAGGGGATAGCATAATGCATGCACCGCAACTAGATTTCGTCCTTTTATTTATTTATTTATTTTAGGTTTTTTTCTCATCGCTCGTGGAACGCCGGGCATCCATTCATTGTTGTGATGCATGTAAAGTGAGTCTTGGTGGAAGGGCTGTTCGGCGCAAAACGGCACAATCTGTTAGCTCGAAATGCCCACTCCATTATAATCGTGGCCGAATAAATCCTCCACACAAATGCGCGATATTACTTTATTATAAGCTGCAAAGTTTGAATGCAGCGCAGGAAATTTACATTTAAGTGCACGTTGAATGGAATCAGGATGAAATCTCTATATCTATATATATATAAGCAGACAACCACACGAATATACACATGCACAGCGAAAGTGAGAGATGCATAATTTTGAATTTCTTGAGAAACTTCCACTCGCTTCAATTTATTTCCATTTCATTTTTTGTATTTCGGAGCGCAACTAATTGTATGGAAATGGAGTCGCACTTCATAAGCTCGTTTTGAGTAAATTTCATTTATTATTTAGATTTATCTGAAATCTTACATAATGAACAATCAAGAAACGTTACTATAATAGTAGCAGCAAATTTCTTTCATGCAATAAATCTTTAATTCATGTACTAAAATATAGAAATATATTTGTAAAATTTAAATCGATATTTTCTTAATCTTGTATTGAAGAAATAAATATTTTTTTTATTTTCACTTTTTACTTGAGGAATAAATTTCTATGCTTTTGACTGAATTTTTGAAACCTTAGTTTATTTACGTTTCTTGTAAATTTAAAAGGTTTGTTAATCGATAGTTACTGAAATAGTCTAACGAATTTTGTAGCTTACAAAGATGTCATTGCTTATTGAAATGTATGCATGCATAGAAGAAACATCCAATTTGTTCAACGTCAAATGCGACCTGATGAAAAAGCAAATTTCGACCCATCTGGAGCAGATCGAAGCTCGAAAAAAATCAAAGTTTCACAGAAAACTGAGAAGAATGTTGGAAAACGGATTCAACAGCCATAACAGCACAAACAACACAATGAGCTCGTGGCTGAAAGAAACCAGTCATAATGAAGACAACTTCTGGACAACAATCACCGATTTTCTTATCGAGTTGTGGAATTCGTTCTTGGATTGCATGGATTTGATTTACGATCAGATGGAGGATGACATCGAGGACACTGATTACTACAATACCTTGGAAGAGTGGTCGGCTAGTTTGGACTACATTATCATAGAGATCGAAGATCTTGTCCAAAAGTCGAAAAAATATAAGAATTCTATTCAACACAAAACTGAAATTGTTGCCTTCACGAGCGAATTGGCTGTAATCGACAATTCGTTCGATGAATACGTATCCAAATGTAAAATTCTTATGTCCGATAGCCATATATTTATAGAGGAAGGTATGAATTTTTTATGCAAATGTCCTTTACATATATAGAAATATAATTTTTTTTATACTTTTACATATATTTATTTTTTCTTCATCTGCATTTTTCTACCTTAATATAAATTTATATTTCTAAATTAATTATTTCCAAAGAAACAAAATTAAATTTAACTTAAAGCATTACAAAATAATTCAAATTAATATTGGTTTCTAAATCAAAAAAAAAAAAAATAATGATACTGAAAACTTTGAAAATTCCCACATTTTTCAAAATCAACTTAGTTTATAAAATATTTAATAATACTTCATAATTTAGCACTTTGTTTATGTTTCTAAAAGATAACAAAATGATCATTAACTTTGGGCAATGCTAAAATTTTAATTTTTTAAACTTTTGACATTTTAAACCATAGTTCATATTTCTAAAAGATATTAAAATAATACTTAACTTATGACAATGCTTTATTTTTTAATCGAAACTTAGTTTATACTTTTAAAGATATCAAAATAATACTAAACTAATGACAATGTTTACATTTTTAACTTAGTTTACACTTTGAAAGACACAAAAAATAATACTTAACTTTGGGCAAAGACATAATTTTTAACTCAAACTTAGTTTATACTTTTAAAGCCAACAAAATAATACTTAATTTATGGCAATGCTATAATTTTTAATCTAAACTTAGTTTATACTTTTAAAAACACAAAAATAATACTTAACTTTGGGCAAAGACATAATTTTTAACCTAAACTTAGTTTATACTTTCAAAGATAAAAAAATAATACTTAACTTTGGACAATGACATAATTTTTAACCTAAACTTAGTTTATACTTTTAAAGATAACAAAATAATACTTAATTTATGGCAATGCTGTAATTTTTAACTTAAACTTAGTTTAATTTTTTAAAGATAACTGGATAATACTTTAGTTAGGGCATAGCCACAATTATTTAACATAGTTTTCTGCTTAAACTACTTAATTAAATCTGTAATCATTTTTAAATATTTTATGTATTTTTATGTATAAACGTTACGTAATACACAACGGAGAATGCTGCCATTTAACGGCAGAGCCGAAAGGTTGATGGCGTTTTAATTGGACGCGCTAATGCTAAGCTACTCAAACAGATTGATAAGAGGTTGAAAGGCTAATTACATGGTATTTAGTTTACTTTATAAAATTTGCTTGGTGTGTGTGTGTGCATTTCGGACGTTCCTGAGGGCTGACCCAGCGTCGGCCGATGATTGATCGCGCACCCAGAGCGAAATAGGGTGAAAACCCTATTTACCGGATGTACTACTACTATTCAAATAAATTATGCAGCGACCGGAGTTTTAATTGAAATTACGTTTCCGTTACATTACGCCTCGCGACGGCGCGAAAATTTGAAATTAATTAACGTTTTCGAGCGTTTCATTATCCTACCTACACTATTAATCCTTAAAATATTAAAAAATAATTTTCCAAACTAAATTATTACATGAATATTATTAAAATATGATTTTTATTGCATCACAACTCTTAAATGTTATTGTTTACTAACAATAACATATTTTTTTGTATAATTGTAATGTGTTTTATTTAATTAAATGTTAAATTTACAATTTGAAATGTTAAAAATATTTCTTATTGTAAATCAAATGTTAAATGCTTATAAATTTATAAAAAATAAAATCTTAAATCTAATGTTAAAATATAATTTGAAATGTTAAATGTTTATAACAACTGTTTTCAAACAATAACGTATTTTTTTTATATAATCGTATTTTGTCTTAATTAATTAAATGTTAAATTTACAATTTGAAATGTTAAATTGAATTGTTAAAAAATATTTCTTATTGTATATTAAATGTTAAATGTTTATAAATTTATAAAAATAAAATCTTAAATCTAATGTTAAAATTTAATTTGAAATGTTAAATGTTTGTAACAACTGTTTTCAAATAATAACGTATTTTTTGTATAATCGTATTTTGTCTTAATTAATTAAATGTTAAATTTACAAGTTGAAATGTTAAATTGAATTGTTAAAAATATTTCTTATTATAAATCAAATGTTAAATATTTATAAATTTATAAAAATAAAATCGTAAATCTAATGTTAAAATATAATTTGAAATGTTAAATGTTTGTAACAACTGTTTTCAAACAATAACGTATTTTTTTGTATAATCGTATTCAGTCTTAATTAATTATTAAATGTTAAATTTACAATTTGAAATGTTAAAAATATTTCTTATTGCAAATCAATTGTTAAATGTTTATAAATTTATAAAAAAATAAATCTTAAATCTTATGTAATATTAAAATATAATTACGTTTAAATTTGTGAAAAATTTAAAAAAATAGAATTTTAAATGTTAGAATTAAGAAATTATGTTTTATAATTATAATATTAAATTTTTTATAAATTTATTAAAAGATTTTTTATTTTTAAATATAATTTTATGAATTATTATATGTAATTCATCCACGAATTAAGTTATTGGCAGTTTTAATGAAATATAAATAATTTACTATTGTTTTTAACATCGATTGAAATAAAATTGAAAAAAAAAATGTATGTATGGTGTTGTAGTATTAGTTCCGACGTCTGCGTAATTATTCTGTTGTTAAACGTCCGATTGCGTTTAATTACGTGCTAATGAGCAATTAATTTTAATTAATTTGAATGTGTGTATGAAAATTGATGCCGGATAATCTGGGTTTTTGCTCGACCGGCGGACGGCGGTCAAACGGCGAAAACGTGGAGCGGCGGTCCGGGTTCGAGTTCAACCCGCTTCTTCTCGGCACCACACCGGGATTACATGCAAATTTATCCCTTTTTGTGTCTCCTAATGGAAAACCTGGATCAATCTAATAGTTACATAGCCCTCGCAATTTTACAAACGACATTCATCTACCAACTTCGCTCAACTTCATTGCTCCACGATAGAAAACCGTTGCAGACAGAGTACGAACTGCTGTTGCCGCTTCATCGATTCATCCCAATTAATATACCTAACTAACCTCATTAATATTAAGGGAGTATAGTTCTCTATTTTATTTTAAGTGTTTTAGCATCGATTTATTTAAATTATTTTCTTTGCTTTTTTTAAATATATCGCAGTTTTTGGACCTCATAAAATTTTAATATTAATAATTGCAATTAAGCAAAAAGTGTTTCCAAATAAAAAAAAATAGATTTTATTACTAAATTTTCTAATTTCAGAGTAAAATTATGTAATTTTCTATAAAATTGCACAATAATTAGTACGTTTAATTGGTTTGATGTAATTCATCTTTGAATGCAGAGTTAAGATCAATAGCTATAATTAATTAACTAATTTCTACGAACTACTCCCACTCGTATTATTTGACAATTAGAATCTAGTTGATTGCATTACTCGTACATACGAGTAAAATAGCTTTAACAAATCTTTGAATTATTTTTTTCATATTTTAATTTAATTACTTGAATTATTGCATCTATTACTCAATATGCTTTGAAAAATTCCAATTTTATTTTTTTCAATTTAAATTTGCTTCTGTAAATTTATATCATTTTTAATTACGTAATAATTGTGCATGTTATTTTTTAATTTTTATTTACAAAAAACTAAAATATAATTATAATTTTTAGCTGAAAAAATGTAATTATTTATACATTTCCTTTCAATTAATAGATATTATTGTTAATTCTTCCATTTCTTCATTGTAATTGCTTCAAACACTTTACTCGAACCAAACATTTTTTTAAAATTCTCTTCAGTAAATCAGTAAAAATTGAAAATAATTTAAATAAATATATTTTCTGTAAATCTGTATTATTATTTTAAGTACGTAATAATTTCATGCATTTTACTTTTTCTTTTTTTTTACAAATAATTAAAAACTAATTAAAATTTTTAGATGAAGAAAATTGTAATTATTTTTCAGTAGATAAAAATTTCAATTTACACAGATTATTCAATTAATATATGTTATTTTTAGTTCCTCAATTTCTTCATTCCAATTACTTCAAACACTTCACTCAAACCAAACATTTTTTTCATGTTCTATTTTCAATTTAAATTTCCTTCTGTACATCTGTTTCAATTTTTATTTACAAAGAACTAAAATCTAATTCAAAATGTTTATATGAAGATAAATGTGATTATTTTTCAGTAGATATAAATTTCAATTTACAAAGATTTTTCTATTAATAGATACTATTTTTAGCTCCTCAATTTATTTATTCAGAACATTTCAAATACTTCACTCAAACCGAAAAGTTTTGCAGGATGTTTTCCAATTTAAATTTGCTTTTGTAAATCTGTATCATTTTTAATTAATTTCATACATTTTACCTTTTCAATTTTTATTTACAAAAAACTAAAATTTAATTCCAAATGTTTAGATGAAAAAAATTGTAATTATTTTCACTAAATATATAGTTATGTAAATTTGTAATATTTTTAATTACGCAATAATTTCATACATTTTACTTTTTCTTATTTTCAATTTTGATTTACAAAAACTAAAAAATAATTAAAATTTTTAGATGAATTTTTTTTAAATTATTTTCTGTAAATCTATATCATTTTTAATTTCGCAATAATTTATGCATTTTACTTTTTATTTTTTCAATTTTTATTTAAAAAGAACTAAAACATAATTAAAATTTTTAGATGAAAAAAAAAATGTAAATAATTTCATTAAATATATTTTTCTGTAAATCTGTAGCATTTTTAATTCCCAATCAAATTACATGAATTTCACTTAATCTTTTTTTAAATTTTATTTACAAAGAACTAAAATTTAATTCAAAATTTGTAGTTGAAGAAAATTGTAAATATTTTAACTAAATATATATTTCTGTAAATCTGCATCGTTTTTATTACGCAATAATTTCATGCATTTTACTGTAAATTTGTATCATTTTTAATGCTTTTTTCAATTTTTAGTTACAAAAAACTAAAATCTAAATAACATTATTGGATCTGCAAATCTGTATTTTTTTCTTTAAGTAATAATTGCATCTATTTTACTATTTCTGTTTTCAATTTTTATTCAGAAAGAACTAAAATCTAATTAAAATTTTTAGATGAAAAGAATTGTAATTAATTTCTATAAATCTGTATCATTTTTAATTACGCGATAATTTCATGCATTTTACTCTAATTTTCAATTCTTTTTTCAATTTTTAGTTACAAAAAACTAAAATCTAAATAACATTTTTAGTTATTTTCACTAAATTGTATTTTTTCATTAAGTAATAATTTCATGCATTTTACATTTTCCTTTTTTTCAATTTTTATTTACAAATAATTAAAATCTAATTAAAATTTTTAGATGATGAAAATTGTAATTATTTTTCAGTAGATATAAATTTCAATTTATTAATAGATATTATTTTTAGTTCTTCAATTTCTTCATTCGAATTACTTCAAACACTTCACTCGAATCGAAAATAGCTTGTTGTTCGGAATTGGCACGGATTAAGTGAAATAATCAGTGTGTTTAGTTGGGCAGCGGTAATACGTAATTGAATGCAGCCATGGGTGAATGTACCACGACGATGCGAAAATAAAATATGGGTCACGATGGCATCTCGAACAATTTCCTTCTACTCCAGTTTTATCATTTCGCGCCGAGGAATGCGAATAGTTTCGTCGCCCATCCAACTTTGACACATTGCGAGAGTACGGCGGCGTTCGTCGGATAGTTTTGTCCCTCGCCAATTACATTTTTTATCCCTTCGCCCTCCTCAATATTTCATCACAAGTAACATCCACTTTACGTGCTAATTAAAGTATTTGAATATGCGATAGTTTGCACTTCCGCCAAAGGCGGAGCGCGAATATTTCGGGCGTTTCTTATTTAACGAACGGTTAAAGCAGTCCCGGGGCCAACACTCTCTTTACTTATCCTCCATCAAAGTTTATGCTTAATTACGCGCAGTCATTCTACGAGCGAAGACTTTCATCAAACAAATTTAATATTTTATAATTATATTAAGGACTTCTTCCCAGCAGCAAACATTGATAAATATTTTACTTACTGTTTTCGACTTATTTCGGAACAAAATTCAATACAAATTTATAAATATTTCGGTTTCTTTGTACGTCGCAAGAAGTGGCCGATTTTCAAGCGGATTTAGATATCAAACGCCAATTTTTATTGAGATATTAAAGGAGATATAGAGCATTTGAATATAATCCGATATAAAGGAAAAATTCGACTCTAAAGGTATAAGTGGTATTACGTTATTCATGCGAACGGTTATATGAAATACCAATATAAATTATTTCAAGTTACATAAATAAAATGTCAATCAAACAACATTGAATTACAATTTAATCCTTTCAAACATTTTTTTTGTAACTAAGCAAAAAAGTGAAATTTCTTTAATATTTCATTAAAATTATTAATTTTATGTAATATAATCTTAAACTATAGTTTTTTCTATGAGATAATTGATAAGTAAGAAAAAAAAACATTTAAATAATTTTTTTTTTTTTAATAAAATTATGTAACAAAAATCTGTATAAATCAAAGTAGAATTATTATTATTACATGTAATTCTATTTTCTTCATTATTGTTAGGTAATAATCAAATAAAAAGCTAAAATTAGGTAATATGAAAAGTGATAAAAAATTGTTAAATCGATAGAAGAGAAAATGAAAAAAACTATGAAAACATCTGGAAAGTTCTGCGTGTTATGCTTTATTTGATATTGATATGAAGACGATCCAGCGGAGATCGTGCGCATAGCAAAGTGATTTATTGAAATAAAATCCTGCGAGCCGTGTGGAAGTGGGTGTAGAAATCATTTTAATCTGTCAGTTCTATCGAAGAAAAGGAAAAAGGAAATCCAGTTTCTGTTTTATATCCTGCAGACCAACTGGTATCGATTTACTACTAAAGATTATATGTTTATTATTTACAATATAAATGTTCTTTTATTACACTTTAAAATTTTTAGAAAAATTTCTCACAAGTTGATTAAATTTATTATAAGTTAAAAATGGATTTAATATTTGTTGTTGGAAAGTTGAGTTATTAACATGTGAAGTCGTAATTAAATGATGGACTTGATGAGTGGCAAATGATGCGGGTAATTAAAAACTGGAAAACTTCGGGCGTGTTGCGAGAGACCTTCAGCTTGTTATGCGTATAAATTTCAGGTTAACTTTGTTAAAGACTTTCTGTTTCGGAAACTTTAGACGTTGATATAAGATAATCGTTACTAAACGTTACTATAATGAAAGAAAAAGGGATACAGCTTTGATTGTATTTATTGTGAAACTTTCCATTTTGCATTTTTTTTTAAGTAGAATGTTGAAATTGGAGAAATTGAAATTTTTTCATGTCTACACCTTTTATTTAATTACACAAGAACCACGAACGCTAAATAGATTATTGAAAACGCAAATTAAATACAAAATTATAGTCTTTCGAATGAGCCTATTTTCAGATTTACAGTATACATGGTTCATCTGTTACGAGCTGTCAAAATTGAGAAATAAAATTTGACCTAAATAAAAATAAGTATAGATTCAAGAAAACATTGAAATTAATTTTTTTCTTCATGTCTACACCTTTTATTTAATTACACAAGAACTACAAACGCTAAATAGATTATTGAAAATGCAAATTAATTATAAAATTATAGCCTTTCGAATGAGCCTAATTAAAGATTTGTATGTATGTTGAGAAATAAAATTTGACCTTGAAAAAAAGTAATATCACATTTTAATTAATTACTCGAGAAGCACATACAATAATTAGATCAGCATATGTGGAAATTGAAGCTAAAAGTATAGTCTTTTTAATGAGACTATTTCCAAGTTTATAAAGTTTTCTGTTATAAATTCTAAATTTAAGGAAAAAAAAAATATGATTTTCCACTATTCAGAAAGAAACGCTGGATTTCGTACTTACATAATTGGATTAACACTATTTTATAATAACATGTTCCCAGCACGCGAAACTCAAGTATAAGCTTGTATACTGGAGAGCTGTTTCTTATTAGCGTGTGCTCAACGTGCGGTGCGGTGCGTGTGTTCACAAATAGATAATTGGACAACTACTTCTTTCATCGAAATCTCATCAATTACAGTAATGTATATCAATCCATACCTTTCAAGAAATCAAAAACACAAATCAACAGAATTAACGATTTGTTACATTTACTTGCTAAGAAATATTTATTTTATTTGTAAATTTCTATTGAAGTAATGAATAAAGTAATATTTAATTGAAAGTTATTTGAATTGTGGATGATTAAATAGAAGAAAACATTGATCGTATTGATTATAAAATGAGATTTTCAGTGGTTCGAAGTTTCGGAAAGGTTCGGGATTTTCTCTGCAAACTTTCCAGTTGCGAGACACTCAATTATTGGAAATAACATTGCCGACCGAAAATAAAGTTGCCGTGACCTTAAACTATTTATTTAATAACGACATCTCGTCTAAACCAACAAGCTGAAACTGTACGAATAAATATTTGATTTTACCTATGATGAAAATAATCTTTTAATACATTAATGTGGATTTGTTGCAATATTTTTGTAGAGATCAATAAAGTTTACAAATGAAATTGTATGGAATAGTCAGAATACAAAGGAAAAGGATTGATCCAATTTGAAAGAAAACCTCGCAACAAATACAATTGAAGCTTGAATGAGTTTTCAGTATATTAATTGAGATTGTAATCCATTGGTTCGTTACTCCTCGTTTTGTATCCTCGACTTGATTGACTTTCCAGCATCAAACGGAATACATACATAGAGTGACCTTCAAACTGTATCGTTTTGTAGTGCACTTTTCAACCCTCGGACAAAGTCCATTGTCCAAAGGACGGAATGAATTAAACGAATCTGTGTAACTACTCGACCGCACCGTGAAAAAAAAGCTCGAAAATCCACCCTCAACACAACAAAAAAGGAATAATTGTCGCGTGTCCTCCGAGGCCGTACGGCTATATTGCAATCGGCGATGCTAGGTTTCCTATTTGAACTCTGTTCTTTTTTTGTGTTTTATTTCATTTTTTTTTTGTTCGTTGCTGCAGAGTATCGTGGAATTTTCAATATTAAAAAGGTCCGTTCGAACGAAAGCCGCAATCGTTTTGTATTACACACATATATGGAGTCCATTTCGTCCCACACTGACGATCATTCCGCTACATCCCGCATAGACATGTCCCGTTTGTTTGCTGTCGTTTCGGAAAAATATTTTTCTATGCAGTAATAAAATCGGAATGAATATTAATTCTCCCCGAGGAAACGTTGCTCGTTGCGAAATATCCGGTCTGTTCCGTCGAAAGTGCAAAATAAATAATGCAATTTATGTGGAGGAAAGTATTTTCCATGGAACACCCAACTATCTTCTGCAAGACTAATAGATGTACTTACATTCCAAATTGACAGCAGGATTTCATAAATATTAAATTTAAAGTTATCTTTCAATCTATTCAAATAAAAAATTTATACTATTCACTATTTTTCATATTACATATTGATAGAACAGTCTGCAATTACTAGTGACAATTTGTTGACAGCTAACAAACTAACTCTATGTAATATAGTCACCAGATGTCCCGATTTTAAGGGATTTGTCCCGATTTTTGGTAAAATTTGTCCCAGTGTCCTCGAATTATATAAGTATACAGAAATAAACATTTAATATTTGATAGTGTAAAATGTATTATTAGAATAAAATAAAAATTGTTGTAATAGATAGTGACTACTTGACGGACGTTATGAAAGAGTGTAAAGCTGAAACGTCTGACCGTGGACAATATGTTAAAAACAATTTAAAACGTCTGTTTCATTGTTGTGTAATTGCAAAGCGTATGCTTAAACCGTGTGCTCGCAGTCCTCTTGTCTGCACACTCAGTCGTCTTTTGTTCAGCCAAGAACGCTTGCTGCGTGGTATGACACTTGGACCAAGAGGTTGCATGGAAAAAGGGTAGCACTTGTACCAAAGAACTTCAACAAAAAGCACGCACATTCAAGACGCGAAACTCCGACTTACGTAATTTTTGGTACGAAGGAAGAGGTAAATAAGCTATTTCTATATAAATGACTTATTCATGCGTATTATGTGCTATGAGTGAAAGGATGAAAGAAATATGTAATATATGTGAGCTTATTGCAAAAGAAAATATTTATTTGTTGTTATAAAAATGCAATTTCTAAGTGGTTTTTTTTTGTAATTTTCAATGACACTTAATATACCAACTGCTACTGGTTACGTCTAAAAATGACAAGTGACAGCTCTAATTGTTTTGTAATGTGCTGTTATAGAAAAATTGATTCGTTTGACATACATGAAAGTTAAATAACAGAAAATAAAACTGTATCCACACTATAAGACTTATTGATATATTGCAACTGCTGTTTATAATCTCTAAAAATGACAAGTAACAACTGCGTTTATCTCCAAAAATGACAAGTGACAGCTCCAATTGTTTTGTACTGTGCAATGAAGTTCAAGAAAAGTTGATTAGTCTGACATACATGAAAGTTACATAAGAGAAAATAAAGGTGTATTCACACTATTTGTGACATAAGACTTATTGATTTATGTCAACTGCTGTTGATAATATTTAAAAACTTCAAGTGGCAACTGCTATTGATTATGTCCAAAAATGACAAGTGACAGCTCCAATTGTTTTGTACTGTATTATGATGTTATACAAAAGTTGATTCGTCTGACATGTATGAAAATTACGTAAAAGAAAATAAAGCTGTATCCACACTATTCTTGCTAAAAAATATATTAATGTATCCCAACTTTTATTGATAAACCCTAAAAATGACAAGTGACAATTCCTGTTGTTTTTATTCAAAAATGACAAGTGACAGTTATAATTGTATACTGCTGTAAACAGTTACATACTTATACAAAATTAGTGACATTATTGACATATGACATAATCAGATCCAAACATTCGAAAGTTGCATTATATAATATTAATATAACTTTAAAATATAATTGCATAAAGTCTATATAAACTGGATTTCACATTTTACAAATTGATGCTATTGTGTGTTGTAACTATGTCAATAATTAATAGTGGACAACGCAAGTCCATCAATTACGTTTGTGAGGATAGAAATTTACCGGCTTGGCGTATAGTAGACTAGGCGTGGCTGAGACACACCTTGGAAACGTACTGAATTATAAAGTTAAGGAAATCGCGATAATAATGGTACGGTGGAAACCGATTGAAAACCATTACTGTTCTACATCCGCGCCGCATTTTCCACATGCACAGAAATATACAAAAGCTACTGTTAGTAGCAAGTAGGAAGGATATAGCGAAGATATATTATTCAATAATTACAGTCGCTGCACATGGAAAATAAACTCGTGACATTTAACATTTAGATATCGTATTCCAAGTTCTATTTTGTAGGCAACAATTTTATTAAAACTGTTGGTAAATTCTAACCAAGA
Source organism: Nicrophorus investigator (assembly GCA_963457615.1). Taxonomy (NCBI): domain Eukaryota; kingdom Metazoa; phylum Arthropoda; class Insecta; order Coleoptera; family Silphidae; genus Nicrophorus; species Nicrophorus investigator. The sequence continues at coordinate 6,156,208 of OY735142.1, read as the reverse complement.
GTTATATAATATTAAAATAATTAATAACCACCTAGGTCTTGTTAATTATTAGTTTATTAGGGTCAAAGATATCAACATAAAATAATTACCAAACCTAGGGACTTAATCGGTAGTTGGTACTCATTATTTATTAAAAGATGACAGCAGCAAGTGTACCAACTTATTATATAATAATTAATGATTTTAATGATAAATGTTTGCGCTGGAAAAATGTTTAAATTAAGTATAACTAACTGTTAATGCGGATTCAATGTTCTCTGGATTTCGTAATCTCGACGTAAAATAAATTGTTAAAAATGTGATATAATACTTTCGTGACAAGTAGGTTGCTCTGTCGCCTTGAAAGCTGCAGCTTTGGAGAGATCAACTTCAGTTTCAGGCGAGATTAAACATAATATTTCAAAACCAATCGATCGGCGCTCGAATATGAAATGCAGGAAATGTATCATCTAATGTATGCCAATAAGGATTACCGAGGCTACAGAATCTTCATCAGTAAATGCAGCATGTGCCCAGGATATAGAGAGATGAATATGATGAGTACAACCGAGGGGGAAAAAATGTAGATGCATTCGTGGGATTATTAACATCGGTCTGTTTGGTTTACTGAAATCCGAGTATAATTAATTTCAGGCGCGATTATTCGGCTCGTCTGCGATTCTCCTGTACATAGACTTCCAACACACATACGTACCCTTACTGCAATGGGTTGGGTCTATGTGTTGGGCGGTTGCGAGGGGTGCACATAACCCGCCACATATACACCCGCCGCATTATAGTTAACGCGTATTTATCGAAGCGGTGCTAGTTGTTAACAAGTGTTTAATTTGGACTTTACTGTGGACACTATGACGTTCAGCTAATTGGAAACTTTCACCAAAAAAAAAAACTAAAAAATAAGATCTTAACTGAAAATTAATCGTCAACCTTGAAATTATTTCTACACTGCTTATTAGTAAGTAAAATTGTTATATAATTAACAAAAGTTAATTAACTTCCTTAAAAATTTTAAGAATCAAAAAAAAAAATAAAAAAAATATAACTACTTATATAAATGTATAAGTAGCTTAAACAATTCAGAAATTATCATTCTCTAATGATTATATAAGATGCTTTCATCCGTAGTGAAATGTGTACTCGAAATGGATGAAGAATAAAGTTGCTAATTTTCTATTAAATATTTCTTGTATAATAAAGCGGATATATTAACGAAAGTAGCAGCATTTACTTTAATATTAGTATGAAATAATTTTTAATGAAAATATCCTAAGTTTGTAAAGTAAATAGTATATTTATTTTTGTATAATTATTATTAAATTTTTTTGTTGTTAAAGAAAATATTTTGTAAGACTAAGACTTATTTTAGATTAGTTCTTAAATTATTTTGAAGATCAAACAAAAAATTAAAGATTATTCTAATTATGTTCGTGATACAGTTCGGGCATTTTCGTGATTGTTCCTTAACAACAGCTGATTTATCGTGACGTAGTCCCATATAACCATGGTTACCAAATATTGCGTTTTCATGACTATTTATGACGACTTTTTATTAATTACAATAGAAAATGTATAAAAATTGTGAAAAATATAATTTCTTACTAGAAAAATATTAACTTCTTAATTATAATTTAATAAAATAACTTACAAGATTTATGAATTTGAAGTTCTTTGTTATGTAGTCTTACCTGAAAGAAGAGGAAAGCAAATGAAAATTTCGGAATATAAACAAAGTCAATAAAAATGTTTATGCAAAGGTTTTGTAGCAATATACGCGGATTACGGCGCTATTTGTATCCACACACGAAGAACAACAACAACAAAAAATAATAATAATAGACGTGGCAACGATAGGTGAACCGAAGTAAAGATATGAAATTACGGCCGCTCCGTGTACATTTTTACGACAGAATCAAACTTTACGAGTGCATTCCTAAAAAAAAATGTAAATCATCAACGTCAGTATGATCAGTCCATCGAATTGCTTCGCAATTACCTTGCAACGCGCGTTCCCATTCATCAGTATCATTATTACCATCATCATCACTCTTTTCATTATTTAGATGGAAATTGTGTTTTTGTTTTGCAGAAAAGTTAATGCTGGAAGAGGAAGTTAACGGAGCGTCCGCGTCTTCCGATCCGGGGGTGGAGGATGGTTGTAAATTCCAAGCCGACCGGATCTAACGGACGCCGGACGGCGGAAAGTTATGTTAATTTTTTATGAGCCGTGGACAGGAGTCTTTCGTCCTGGCGTCGTCGAGTTTACGGTTATTTCGGTGCTTCGCCTGTTCGGAATTAACTTAGCGAAACCATACATTATTTACATACGGCCCTTTCCACTGCACATTAATACAACGACCCACCATATTCATTTCATTATTTAAATCCAATGCTAATTAATAAATTAATAGATAATTTCATCTTCATGATCCAACACCATTTTTGTATCCGAAATGCAATCTAAAATATACACGAAAGGCGCATTGTCAATGGATTAAATTATTAATCGAGTAATTTTGGTTTATCCGCTGAAGACTTTGTTATGGTACGAACATAATTATAAACTCTGGCAGATTTCCAAAACTCAACTACAATTTAAAATTAATTTCACTAAATTATTCTCTATTATTTTTAAGTACATCATTTATTAAGTTAAATACAACAGAAATTTCTGAGATTCCAAATCTTACATAACTTTCCAAATCCAATTGGACGTAATATTAAGTTTAATTTCTTTAAATTATTTTCAGTTCTATCCACCAAAAATATGTAAAAAAATAACTTAGCAAATGACGGTTTGGTACAAAAATGTGGACCCACGTTAGAAACGGGTACACACTGGACAGAAAAGAAGAAGTTGCTTTTCTCTTATTGAAAACTTCGAGAAAAACCAAAATCATATTAAAAAATACAGTTTTACAAAATATTAATTTTATTTATAATTTATTTTAAAAATTTATGCAACATATGTACAATATTTATACAAAATATTTACAGTACAAATGATTAAAAAAAAAATCTATATTTCTAAAGACGTTTTCGATAGGTAATCTTGGGCGTCATGTATAAATGTGTACGTCTCTTGCATAAGCGATTCGCTTTTGCTAATAAACATTGGTAGAGAGTTTTCTACCACCGACATTCTTGCTAGGAAAGCCTCCATCTCGTTCTCGTACTTAATTGTATTTATGCATACCTCGGTTATTCCATTAAGCTCTCCTAACTCTGTTATCATGTAATCCAAGCTGCCCGTCCATATCTCGAGGGTATCGAAATATTCCATTCCTGCTATGGAAGGATCTTGCATCTGTTGGTCTATCATTATTAGACAATTGAGAAAGCTTTGATTTAAGGGCTCTAAAAATTCCAGAATATTTTTCCAGAATGCCGATTCGATATAAGACGCCTGCAACCATAATGCCATACTTTGACTTTTGTTTAACCCCGTTCCTTTTGTTCCAATCAATCCGTTCTGGTACATCTGGTTTCGCCGTTCTCTCATTCCGTTGCGTGCTTCTACGTGCAGTAAATAGGCTGCAATTTCGTTTTTTATCATAGTTGACTTCTCCTGCACCAACTCTAAAGTTGACTCCAGGCAATGGTATAAAGGTACTACTTTTGACATCTTTTACGGTTTCTAGCTGAGGTGTGTATCCAAGCAGTGAACTCTTCAAAATGATGCTCTATGTCTGGATGAGCTGAACTTTTATACCAACAAATATCCATGTTTCTTCAGAAAAGTAATTAATTTTCTTTCTACGAAATTTAAATTTACCTGCACGCATCGCATTTATTGGGGCCAATAAAAATTGCTAAATATATCATAAATACTTTTATTGACCCTTCAGTAGAAATCAGTAATAATTATTGTAAAAATGAAAATATTTTTAAAACCAACATATTTTTTCCATAAATCTACATAAATCATGCGAAAAACTATTATGTAATTAGTGTATCTTAGCAATTACAAAAACTAATTATTAATGAAACTTACTAAATCATTAAAAAAATATATAAAAAGACTAAATTGTAAATTCTACAAATCCTCTATATTATATAAGTATCCTTAAATTAAGAAAATATTTAAAAAATCGTAAACAAGTTTTTTCATAAAAATTTTTCGAATTTTTCGAACCTAAATTTTATTATCCTAATTCTAAAATTTCTTTATATTATTTTTGCATAATAAAATAACGAAATCACTAAAAAAACCTAAACTAGATATAAGAAATAAGTTTTCCTGAAAATATACATTTCTGTTGAATTTATAAATTTTATTGCCCTAATATTATGCAAAATTACAAAAAATAGGGTAAAACGACCTTTTTATTATAATGAGTTTATTTTTGTAATTATTGATGTCATAAATAAGCGGCGCATTAGAAACATAAAAATAACTGGAAAATTAGATGAACTCAAAATATTTTATTTATAACTAGAAGGTTTAAATATTATTTCAAAATTTAATTATAACTTAATGTTAAATTAAAAATTTAAAAAAAATGTTGATTAAGCAGCTTAAACCATTTTTTTTTTGCCATGCCCACATATCTATTTTCTAGCTACATTATTCATCGTAAATATTATTTTTACGTGACTTTTCTCATATTTGTGATATTTCGTCAAATATTACTTCAGTAGTTTAAATTCGTACAGTTTTATTGAACTTTACAATTATTATGGTCATATATTCTAGGAAGGTAGAAGGTTGGACAGTTTTGTCAAAATAACATTTCAGGACGACATAAACTCGTAAAGTAATAAATAAATATTTACATATTACTAAATACTTTTCAACATTCACTTTCAAGAATTTTTAAAATTACTCCACCGTCTCAAATTCCACCCCCGGGACACCATGTAAATTTTTCATGTAAATTTTTATTTTGTTTAAAAAAAAACGTATTACACAAAAAATTGTTAGAAATGGTTTATCTATTATATATTACATAAATATGTTTCTAATTAGTAGTTAAAATGATAATAATTATCAACATTATACTTAAAAAAAGTTGATTAAATTAAAAATTCCTTAAAATTATTTTTTTTAGAAACTTTATAGTTAATTATATAATTTAACTTTATAATATCGATATTTATTAAAAAAGTAAACTAAACTATTAGTTTCAATTTTCAATATGATATCAAAATTATACATAACAAAACTTTATTAATGTTAAAATTCGTTAACAAAAATAATTTTTTGATAGAATTAAATAATTTATGAATTTTCAAGCTTTGAAACTTTTTCTACCATAATATACTTTATTTAGTGAACAACAAATATTTTTTATAGAAATTAATTATTATGTAATACATAAATATGCTTGGAACAAGTATTTATAGCTGAAATAATTAAATTTTGTAAGATTATTGTAAAATTATGCATATAGAAAAATGAGTAAATTCGTTAAAAAATAGTTATTTTTCATAGAAAGTTTAAACAATAAAAAATTATATAATTTAATATAATAAGATATTCGTCAAGAATTTACATTAAATCGTTTAAATAAATTCCATTTTCAGAGCTTAAATCTTTCTCTTCCACGTGAAAAACAATTTCCCTTTTACATGTTTTTTTTTATAAAAAATAATTATTTATTTATTATATAATAGATAAAAATACTTCAACCAATTAGTTAAAGTAGTAATAATAAAATTATGTATGATATCAAAATTTTACATATATATACTTCTTTAATCCTTTTTTTAACAAAAATCGTTCATCAAACATTTAGACTAAATTAAATATTTTCAATTTTCAAAGCTTCAATCTTTCACAATAAAATGATGTAAATTTAAATTAATTATTTATTATATAATAGATAAAAATATAAATAAATTAATAATCGCATTTTGTATGTTATAAGATTATTTATTGTAAAAAAAATTGTTAACAAAAATCGTTTTTTTGGTAGAACAATAAATTAATTATATAATTTATTTCTCTGTTTCAGGTGTTTATAATTATTATTTTTTTGTATTTTTTACATAAGAGATAGAAAATAATTGTTTATTTCATAATATAATATTGTTAAATAATATTATTTGAAAATAATTGTATTTTTTTGAAATAATAATTATTATACAAAATCAACAAAATATGTTTAAAAAATAGTTAAAATATAAATTTTATTAATATTTTTATTTTCGAAATAAATTTTTCATAAGTTTATCCGAAATATTTACTTATTAATCAAAAAAATGAAAATTTTTTGTAAATTTAATTTTATTCAGAAATGATTACGTAATGGATTTCACGTATTGCAGACGCGGTTCAATCAAACCGCGATATGCATAAACTATTACTGCAGAGTAGTAAATTGCATGTAGTTTATCAAAAGCGTTACGAAAAGCAGCCGGCATTAATCAACCCAAATTGTATCTCACAGTCTATGCGCAAATTGGACGAATTGCATTATGAACTTATTCTTCATCAATTACAGCGGAGTGCACAGAATCTCACAGCCACTGCCACATAATAATACGGTGTTGTGTCTCCACTTTTCTAATGCTAATAATACACTAAATCTTAAACAATATTAGTAGTCATCTACATTTAATTACATAATAAATATTATAAAACTCGTCACAATCGATAGATTTTAATTAATATTTATTAAAATAGAAAAGACAAATAAAAAATGGTAATTTTTGTTTCAGTTTTTCAGAATTTATTTATATTTTGCTGAATTTAAATTTAGTTTTCTTTTAAACTTTTCTATCCGGACTATTCGTGGTATTGGAATAGTAAAATAATGAAAAATAAAAATCAATTGAATAAATAATATTCAAATTGTACAAGAAATAATTTAAATTAATTGAATTAATAGCATTTATTTAAAAAAAAAGGATACTGATAAAAATAAACTAAGTTACAAGACAATTTTTATATTTTTATGTTAAAAAATGATAATTTTTGTATAAATTTTTCAGAATTTATTTATGTTTTGAATTTTTCAATCCGGACTATTAGGTGTATTGGAATAGTGGAATGATGAAAAATAAATTCAATGAAATTGTACAAAAAATTCAAATATTTCCGTAAAATAAATTAACTATTGTTTGCGAATTGAATGCGGCGTCAGCATTACATGCATACCAAAATACAATTATTTAGTTAAAACCGAACATAAATGGACTCACTCGTATTATGCTAAGCTAAATGAAATAAAATAATGCACACAGCGAATGTCCAATTTCCCACGAGTATTTGCTTTTAGGTGCGAATAAAATCAATCGAAAAACCATCAGCAACATTGAATTATAATAATTTCATCAGAAAAAAAAATTAGTTGCAATTTGTTAATGTAAACGTGGTAAATATATTTTTTATAAATTACACGCATCGCAGAGTATTTTTAATTAAATATATTTAATGAAAGGTGAATAAATCAAGAATTTTAATGGAATCCAACTTTTATCTGCTGGAGGCAATTAATTTTTCGGGTTGCTGCATTTTGGTTTTAATTGGTTGGTTTCATTTTACAATATTTTATAAAGTTCGCGCATAAAATTGGACGTAGGTAGTCACTAATTATCCGTGGAGTAATTTAGAAGGAGAACGCATAAATTATTCTCTCGTTTTGCTAAATAATAATATGAATGAAACCGTCGTTTTTCGTCCTTTTCTTTGGTCACAATTATTTTATGCAGTATAATTATATAATCATTCGTTACATTTAACAGTGCTTTATAGTATAAATTAGTTATATCATATTTTGTATATAAAAAGTAAATTTAGACTTTAAAATACCAATAAAATAAATCATCTACTCGGTTATAATACTAAAAATAATAATTTTTTTATAATGACTTTTGTAGTGTAAACTTTAGGTTTTAGTAAAAATAATTTAAATTACTTGAATTAAAAGTAATTATTTAAAAAAATGACACTAAAGTAGAATTAAGAAAAATGTGGTCATTAATTTTCTAATCTCTTATTTTTCACATAATTAAAATTTAAAAAAAAAATCTGAGAAATATATGATTTTTATAATTATATAATTTTTTACTAAAAATTAATAAATAATCTATTGTGACGTAACGATTTTTTATCAGAATTTTTGTTAGTTATGTGAGAAATTTATATTGAATGAATATATTTAATTAAAATGTAAGTTTTCACTTGGAAAATTAATAAAAATATTTTTTGTAGAAATTATAGAATTATCTAACGTTTTCCATATTCTAGTATTTTTTCTAATTTATGTGAGAAACAATGGTTGAAAATCTTTTAACAGATGCAAAATATTAAGATTAATTAAATTATGATTTTTATTTGGAAAATTTTACATATTTTTTTAACAAAGACAAATATTATATAAAACTTAAAATTAAGATTTTCAAATTTAAAAAAATAACTTTTTTGTGAAATTATGGAAATAACACGTTCGAAACAAAGGTTATAACGAATTTTGAGGAAATAACTCCTGAAAAATATAATTACTGAAATATGATTTCACAAAAAAAATATATAGTTTTTTATTGTAAAATTTTAGTTATAATTCGCTATGTAATCCAATTGAAAAATCTCATAAATATGAAATACTAACAATAATTAATTTTTAGATGGAAATGAAAAAAAATAATTTATATTTAATTTTTTTAAGAAATTATGGAAAAATTCCGAGAAACGAAAGTTGAAAAAAATATCCAATATCCTCACTAATATAAAATCTTAACATTTTTGAAAATAATGCAAAATTTACAAAATATAATTTTTTGATAATATATATATAATTCTAATTCCAAAAAACTCAATCAAAATAGAAAATACAAAAAAATATATGTTATGTAACAAAAATATTAAACTTTTTTTTAATAATTTATGAAAATAATTTTAAAAAAATCTGCAAAAAAATAAAAATTCTAATATTAATTAAAATCAAATTTTCATTTGTAAAATTATGGAACATAATCCGTTACGATCCAATGATTTCCATATCCTAATAGTTTTCCTTATTTATGTGAGAAATGAACGTCTTCATTAAGTCCTCTTTGCGGTGCGAGCGGAGTGGCGTTATGGACCAAAACTTTTCTCATTTTCCTTCTAGTTTAACATGCGTTCCACCTTAACCTCTTTCTGGTTACGTCATTTAAATATCTACCATTTTCCGTTCGAATTACTCCGCACTCCCCCAGACCGGGCCTTCATTTAACGCCGAGTTAATTTTGAATATATTATTCGGATCGTTTTCACTTCGATTTGCAATTTCCAATTATTTATGTAAATACAAAAATATATTATAATATACGATGTTAATACCAAGAAATAGAATGCTTAACTTTTAAAAGTAATAATTCAAGGAAGGTTCCTGTAAGTATTATCTACCTGAAAGTAAAAGTTAACTGAATACACGGTTTAGGTACAGATTATATTTTAATTTTTGTCAACATTCGCCATTTACGTTTAGGGCAAGTGGTTGTTGTAGGCTGGTTATATGGAAATTTTCCATTGAAAAAAAAAGGGCGACTCATAGCCGAATTGTTAGAGTCTCACGATCTTGTGAGTTCGGGTTCGATCCCAGCTAAGCCAGGCCCTTTGTGTAAAAAATGTTGTGATGGTTGCAATACTATACACGATAGCCAACCAACAAATTGAAATATTTTGTTACCAAAAGAAAAAAAAATATATTATCATCAAAAAATGGTAAATTGGGAAAGTTTATCTAAAAATAAAAATATAAGACAAAAAAAAATTGAAAGACTTTTCTAGGAAATTCAATATTCCTTCATGGAAATATTGCTACTAATAGACGAGCAAATGGAACATGACTCCATTGAAGGAACGGATTACTGGAAGACCCTAGAGATTCTTTTGAAGCAATTATTTTCGAAATAAATTGATGTTACAAAGATTTAAAGCTTTTTTGGACCAAATGTCTTTTATCAATAATTCCTACCCTGGATTCATTGCCAAAAGCTTATGGAAAATTCTCAAATTTTCATAATTGCATGCAAAAAAAATTGAAAATAATTTAAAATTTATAGATTGTGAATTTTTAATATTATGAAATAACTTTGTTGGGGTTAATCTAATTACATAAAGGATGAATATGAGCGACGTATATTTTGAGCAGATTTATTGACGATTTATTTTAAGACCGAGTCATCCTGAAGGCACTCTCCGCCTGTAACACTTTCTGTAATGGATAACACCGTGAAAGTGTGTCTTCCACTCGCGCTTTCAACGTCTTCGTCGTCGCTTTATTTTGAACCGTTTTCCAAGTGGGCGCAAAAATTTAATAACTCAGCGCGAATATATTTACGCCGCATAAAATATACGGCCTCCGGTGTAAGCGCACTAAAATTTGGTTTTGATGTTTAATCCAGAGGAAATCCGGAAGTGCATATAATAAGCCACAGCAGCGGCGGCGGCGGCTCCTACAGTTTTGTTGTAGTCCTCTACCCCCGGTGCCAGTGACCGTCTAGTCCGGGTCATCGGTTTAGGTCAAAAATCCACGGTCCATTTTGCTACGTTCGTGGCTGTATTTCGATATACCGTAATATTGAAATATGTTATTCAACAATCATAAATTGCCTACAATATTTTCGAATTGTTATCCAATCAGATATCCAATTTGTGCCGTGCCACCAACAAAACATCATCTCTTCCAACAAACCCTCTTGCACGTTGTTCGCCTGATCCTGATGACGATGGTCACGCTTCCGCGCTTCTACCTAACCCATTAACCAACCTCCTCTAAATAGTGCATTATTATTACCCATCGCCGTTTCAATTAGCAGCCATAAATTATTTACAAATATTCCTCAAAATCCGGCCTCTCCGAGTTCCAATTTAATATTAAACGCCTCGCCTTCACAGCGTATTAATACCAAACACCCAAAAATAACATATTTCTACTCCAATATTCACACATCTACAGACAAAATTAACTTCTCTGTTAAACTAAACTATTACAATTTAACGATCTGTTATTTTTTATTATCTTAATTAAGTAGAATATACTTAATACACCCACTAAAAAGTGTTAGTTAAGACAGTTAAACAGTATTAGAAGAAAATATCTATTTTTCTTAGAATTCACAACCCCTTACATAACGTTTTTTTAAAAATAAATCAATAGAGAATTCATATACCCTCAAACCTAAAACCGAAGTTATGTTATCAGACATTTATTTTACTCTCATTAAATAACAAAATTATATTAATTTATAATGTATTCACCACTATTATCTATAATCTTTTCCCATCTTCCTGGTAGTTTATAAATTCCTTCCTTGTAAAATGTGACTGGGTTGGACTGGAAGAAGTTTTCGACAGCCTGCCTTCAAAATTTAAGGTTTTTCCATTCAAAAAGTTTTGTAAGGAACAGAAAAGGTGGTAGTCTGTCAGGGCAAGATCCGGAGAGTAAGGTAGATGTGGTAAAACAGACCATCCAAACCCAAGATTTTTTTACAGTAAATCTTCAGATATTACAGCCTTTCTCAAGGTTGCTGTATCATCAGTAAATGTTGCTAGTTTTAATAATTTACAATTCTTTTGTAATTTAATATTTTGTTAATTCTATATTACAATGCATGATTAAATTTTAGAAATTTATTTTCCACTGATAATTCCAACACTAATATCCAATAAACTTTATTTCCACTTGTTCTCTTTCAGCTAAGATTTTTGTCGAGATGCATATTTGGTTTTACAACAAATCTTGATGATTAAGTATTTTTGATGAATGTGATATACAAATATTCATGTAATTTATCAAAAATTTCCAGCAAATCTTCAGATGCTACAGCCTTTCTCAAGATTGCTGTATCATCAGTAAATGTTGCTAGTTTTAATAATTTACAATTCTTTTGTAATTTAATATTTTGTTAATTCAATATTACAATACATAATTAAATTTTAAAAATTTATTTTCCACTGATAATTCCAACCCTTATATCCAATAAACTTTATTTCCACTTGTTCCCTTTCAGCTAAGATTCTGTCGAGATGCATATTTGGTTTTGCAACAAATATGCATCTTGTAATTTATCAAAAATTTCCAGCAAATCTTCAGATGCTACAGCCTTTCTCAAGATTGCTGTATCATCAGTAAATGTTGCTAGTTTTAGTAATTTACAATTCTTATGTAATTAAATATTTTGTTAATTGGATTTTACGTATTTTGGTTTGGAATTGTATCTGTAAATCCCTTTTCTATTCAAAACTAGATTGTAAATAAATACGTAAACAAAGTAAAACCAAAACATTCCCGCAGCACCCTGCGCAACCATGATTTCTTAGCGTGTTGATGTTTACCCTAGGCTTCGCTACACATGCGATGTTCGTGCTTTGAAGTTCACCTGCGGCACCATCTCCAATAATAACATTATCATGTTTCCAATAGAATGTTCTCAGCCATTGAGGCTCCGAATGGGAGAGAGATAGAGAGGGTGGTTGTGGCTGTATTCCATCCCCTTTGCTGGATGGAATACAGCCTACACACCACCACTATCCACGTATTCGCCGCTAATACATTCCTGCCTACAGTCCTTCGGGATAGGTACGAGAAGATAGTCAGAATGTGCGTCGTCTCCTTCGCTACGTATCTCATTAGCTCGCACCATTTAACTTAACACAGTCGGATCAGAGTAAATTTCAATTTGCCAAACTAATTATTTTAAAGAGCCGTCCCTTAATTCAAGGCTTATCTCCTTGAAAATAACCTGCATGCCAATAAATACGAACGGTCACCATTAAACCTCTCTATAATTAATTTTCCACAGACGAGATCAAAACGCGACTAATCACCATAAACCTTCACTCTCATATGCAAATTACTCAATTTTACTTCCATTAATATCAAATATTCTGTTAGAAACAAGTAAATCAACATTAACTATTAATATCTTAAATTATTATTTTACTAGTAAATATTATAGCAAATACGAATTATTTAAAAATTATTAACTAATAATGAAAAAAATCTCTGATTAATTCTATCTATTCAAATAATTTCCTTTACAGATGTTGCTTAACTTTCATCACTTTATATGCTGAATTTCCTTACCCGCAAATACCGGATAATTTTATTAAATTTGCAAGTGCGATGGTGGTGTAATGGTCAGCATAGTTGCCTTCCAAGCAGTTGATCCGGGTTCGATTCCCGGCCATCGCATAACTTTTTTTACTACAATTCTTAATAATATTACATAATTGACTATTTTTATAGTTACACCAACAATGTTATATTAAAGGTTTGTTTTTTTTTAAATTTGTATGCATTTCAAAATCGAAAATAATGTGCGTAAAAATAAATTTGTAAATATTTTGCATTTCATAAAAATATATTACATAACCGTTAAAATCAAATAGAAAGAATAAATTTCGTATGCCTACAAGTATAACGTGTTTCCATTAAAACTGCGGCGCAAAGAGATTGTAGTTTACAAATAATGTTTAATATATGTTTGAAAGTTTGTTTAGTGAGGCTTAATTCTACGAAATTAATTTCGAACGCAACTCCATTCGAAACCGCAACGCGCCAGTTCTAAGATAACTGACAACATTTTCATACAAAACTGTTTACTTATTACATAATCAACTTGCTCCATTTTTAAATTAATTAATATTAGCAATTGCAACACTGATTATTACATAATTACAAAGAAATTGTCATTTCTCAATTAATAAGTTATTAAATTTGTAATTTTCAAATCAGATTATAGTTAAAATCCATTTTAGAACTATTTTTAGAAATAATTTGAATATTTAGAGCAAAGAATAAAAAAATTATGAAATTAGTTGTAATAATATTACAGTTGTGAAAATGCAAGGCAATGGGTAAATAGTTCAAAGTGTATGGATGGATGGGAAATGTAAGTTCTTGCAGTGGTCCTGCCGATGCAGTTTACCATCTTGTTTCAGAACTTGAATCCGGGCATGGGAGTCAAATGGGCCTCGGCAGAACAAAGTTTGGTCAGACAAAGCACTTTATATTGCATTATCTTATGTAGCTGAGCCGGGATAATCCAACTAGTTATTCATCAATGCCCGTGCGGCAAGCCCCGGGGATCCGAAAGGGTAGCACAAGAAAGGTGCTTCCACGGAGAAAACCAAAAAAAAAACACAACTTTATTCGATGTTCTGTTTTTTTTTCAACGCATTAACGTGAATTACATTCAAATTAATTTACTCCAATTAATCAAAATTTAATTACTTGAAAATTTGTCACTTTTACTTTAATTTACTTATAAAAATAATAATTTAGCTAAAAAGTTAACATATTTATTTTTTATTAACTAATTTCTAAAATTTTGGAATAAAGTAAAAATAAAATGTTAAATTTTCATTTAAACTAACACACATATTGTTAAAAAATTTAATGTTAAAATTTAACACGTTTTAAAAATAATGTCTGTTCTAAAATCGGATTCGTTGCTATATCACGTTTAAATTGTTGAAAAATCGTTTTAAAAAAATATTTTTTAATTATATTGTAACAAAAAATTCGTATAGTATGAATTTCTTGTTACAATAAAATTAACATTATTTTTTTTTAACCCAATTTTTCAACAATTTTGTTTATGCAAACAAAATTATTATATATTAAATTATTATTTCATAAAATTTCATAAAAAAAAATCAAATATATTCATTGCGAATTTATTATTTCAACATGTTTAAAACGTATGATATTTTATTTTTGTAAAACGGTTAAATTTTTTTTAACACAATTTTATAAAACTAATTAATCTACGATTTTATATGACTAAGTTTATTAAATAAAACTAATCTAGACGAATTTTTTAATACAATTTTGAAATCAATAATTATATAAAAATACATATATACCACACTAATTTATTATTGCATAATAGTTAAAATATTTTTTAACACAATTTTGAAAATTTCATATTGTAAAATTTATTTAAAAAAAAAAATCATTTTATAAAACTGTTTTATTATATGCTAAAAATACTGTTAAAATGTATTATAATTTTATGAAATTTATTTAACACGATTTTATATGATTTATTTTATGAAATCATGTTTAAAACTTTTATATTTTGCACAGATTTATTGTTCTAAGACGATTATTTTTTTTAACACGAATTTATATAACTTATAAGTTATTTTTTTAACACAATTTTATATACCTTAGTTAATTTATTATTGTAACTTATTTGTAAATAAATATTTTGAACACGATTTTATGAAAACCTAAATATATTTATTTTTACAAAATTGTTAGATTTCGTTGCTTAATTTTTTACTCTTAAAAATTCTATTCTTTTTGCACGATAAATGACATTTTTTATTAAATTTATTATTCTAACATATTTTGAACACGATTATATTAAATCCTAAATATACTACACGTATTTATTTTTACAAAATTATAATATTTCGTTGCTGAAAATACGATTAATTTTTTGTCCTAAAAATTCTATTCTTTTTTGCACGATGCATAGGTATCATCCAGTAATATTTAGTGTTGTTGTACACGTTGATCCACCTAGTATGTAGTAGCTATGGCACGGGTCGATTGGGACTGACACATGAAATAATTTATAATTAAAGCCAATTCGTGTCGCTTTGTGCGAGGATCGCATATACATATTAAAAACAATATTTCTATGCGAAATGAATGAACGGAGGGGTGGATTTTTGTAATCGGCTCGATACACCGGAACTCTGGACGTGACCAGCAACAACGCGGCTCCGCATAATCCGCCACATGGGGTGGAATATTTTTAATTTCGTGTATAACGGATGGACGTCATTCCTACATAATCCCGTAATAGGTTGCACACGGAAACTTTTATAAAATATTATGCAACCAAACTCAAAATTATTTGTTTAATAATAATTTCAAATTTGATTGTAAATATTTATGAATTTTAAGAAATAAACTATAATTTTTGTTCTTTGTCTATTTGTTTTTTGTACTATAAATTTGTTTACCTCTATATTCCATACAAAATTCAGTATCAGCAGACTGGAAATTTACGCTTCAATTAATTATTTAAGGATTAAAGATAAAAGAGCGGCACGCTCAGCTCGCATTGTTGTACTTGTTGTTTTCTAGGAAACAATGGTTTTTGTAAAACGCAAGCATTGAAAAATACGCGAATCAAACGAAATGCTTCAGTTCTTTGATTTCCGCCTTACGCAACAACAAACAAATAAATAAACCCAAAGTATTTCAATTAATTAATTCAATATAACGCAATTCTATCAATGAAAATGGAATGTTGTAGTTGTGTTTATTTGAAAGTGAATGAAGAAAATGAATGGTGGTCAATTAAAGTTGGGTCGATGGAATTGGCGCTATGGGCGGTTGTGGAGAAACTGGAATTGTGGGTCTCTGTAGGCCACGATTGTGGAGGCATGTGTGAAAGTCATTTTCGTCGAATCGGAGACCAAAAGCGAAGAAAAAAAGGAAGGAATGAATGCAGCGGAAAGGAAAAACTGTGTCTAAAGAGAACCTTGGGAATTGAGTCGTGCTCACTTAGCTACATGGACCTGAAAGAAAGCGTGAAATGGAAAGTTTTCGTGATCAAAAAAAATAATCTTCATAAATTACATAATCAAAAAATAATATACACTAAACTTAATATTATTTGTTAATAGTTTTGTCTTATGAAATCATTTTGATAATAAGTTCACAAATTCTTGTTTCTTTATGGCAAAGTAAAAGAAAAAAAGTAATAACAGGTGATTCTTATTATTTCATTCAAAGGTATGAAAATATGAGAAAATGTTAACAATCCTAAAATTAATTCCGAAGTTTAAAAACAAAAACAAGGAATTTACATGTTATGTATTTTTATATCAAATATTGGGGAGCGTTGCCGAATTTGGACCACCTGAACATTTTTTAAATATTAAAAATACAGAATATTTAAAGAAAAAAAGAAATATTATGAACGAATATTTATGAAAAATGTGAAAAATATGTCACCTGTTTCGCAAAGCCTGTATATAATTAAATAATACATATTATTGTATAAAACAGCGATTCTCAACATTTTGCTGTAACATATTTGTTTGTAGTTATACTGGAAAACAATTGCTAAGTGCATTTCACTAGTTTCTCGCTTTGACAGCTGTCATCATCAAGAATTTAAGGTTAAAAAACTTTTCTAAATATTTATATAAAATATGAATATCTACGTCTTACATCGCTGAAATAATTGAATAATAAATATTATACTATAAATCAATGATTCTGCAACGTATTTGTTTGTAGTTTTATTATGAACCAATTGCTAAATGCATTTCACCAGTTCCTCGTTTTTACACAAGGTGACAGCTGTCATTTAAAAAAAAATGAGGTTAAGAAACTTTTCGAAGTGTCTATTTAAAATATGAATATCTACGTCTTACATCGCTGAAATAATTAAATAATATATGTTATAGTATAAATCAGTGATTCTCAACATTTTTGCTTTAACATATTTGTTTGTAATTATTGTAGAACCCATTAAGAATGTAAGGTTAGGAAACGTTACGTAATAATAAATATTATAGCATAAATCAGCGTTTATCAACTTTTCGATGCAATGTCCAACTTATTTGTATTTGATCCAATTGCTATGTGTATTTTAACAATACGTCGCTTTGACACAAGGTGACAGCTGTCATTTCGTGAAGCATTCAATAAAGTTTTTCATATATTTATTTATATTTAAAATAAAATTATTACTACATTAGTTTACGTTGATTTTTATAAAAAAAAAGGAGATATGTTGGTGAGCACTGATATAATAAATTGCTGCGGAGGTTGCGGCTCGACTGAAGTAACAGAAATGAGTAAAAACACATGTTTCCTGTTGCTGCTTTATTTTTTTCTCTCTCTCCCCGAGGAAATGTGTAACGTATATAAAAATGCAAGCCGTTAAAATTGCGAGTTGCAATTTTCCCCCAGCAGACAGTTCTCGTTTTTACTGTCAAGTTCAACTCGGAGTTCTGCATGTAGGTTACAACACTCTCCCCCTCAGACATAAACAAAAGGCCATTCCGATGTTCATTACGCAACAACAACCATCGACACGAACAAAACCAAATCATCATCGGTATTCAGACTATTCCTTGACACCGATAACTCAACTTACTTACAAAGTGAAAAATTATTTAGATTTACATCAAATTAAGAAAAAAAAATATATATCTTTGCAGATAGAAAAATTATATAACATTTTTTTTTTGCAACATATCACCCGTATTTATAATATATCTAAAAAATAATTTTGTGTACTAATTTTTGCTTTAGTAAATTTTGAAATCGTATTGTAGTAAATCCGCACTAATCGAAGCAGCTGTACATATTATTAAGTCAGATATTTATAAATAAAAAAGTATGGGATAAATAAATTTGTTCATTTTAACTACATCTTTGGCTTATATTTTAAATGGTACTTGTTCTGAAGAATCAATACTCGATTGCCGGAAGAGCGTGAAGAAGCACTTGTGATAAGTCCCATTCTTCTCCATTTTCAAAATATGAGAGAAAAAGATGGCAACGTCCATTGTTTGAGAAAATATCGATATAGCTTCTAAGATCCAACATTTTCTTATATAATTTTGCATCCACACTATACGTTATATAATATACATGTCTAATCAAATATTTTTGTCTATTTTTCTTAATATTTCGATTTATTCTCACTACATTTATTTAAATTAATTAATATTGAAAGACAAAAAAGTATTATATTTGTATTATAAAAGTTTAATTTAAAAATAAATTGTTTTAATTGATTAAACTAAAAATGTATTCTGATGTAATTCCTAGAAGCTTGTTTAAAAATTAAAGTTTTCAATATTTCAGAACAATAATGCATATTGCTATTAATATTCATAGGTTAATCTGTCACTAAGCGATTATGGAGAGAATTTAACTAAAATGTATGAATTTCATTAATAATTCATGGTTTTCGCAAATCAGACGTTGTTTTAACTCGGTTGTCCACGAATCAATACTAATTGAATCAGGAATGTTGTGTATCATTCATAAGTAATGTTTGATTATGCATACAAGATTTTGTCATAAATTTCCATTGTACATCGACCATATATGTACATATACGCACGACATCCATACAGAGAGTGCAGCTTTCTCTAATTCGTGAAAGCAATTGGGGCGGTATTATCATCCCTTTGTTAAATCAATTACAATGCATTTTGATTCAGCCGGTGACAAATGCGAAATTGTGTAGTGGCAAAGATCAATTAATAGACCGACACTGAATTGGAAGCAATTTGTTTCCATTTTCTATCCAAATTGATTTTCATCAAATAGCTATTATCACCGGACAATCTGTTTTAACAACAACTATGAAAATAATGTTAAGTTTTGATTCGTACTTGAGAAACACGTGCTTGGGGAAAGAAACGGTCGACTGCAACGGAGATTTTCTAGATCGTCGCCTTCACTTTTCGATAAAATCCACGCGTACAGGAAATTTGTTATAATTAAAACTTTTCATCTACCGATAAGCTACATGTGAACATTTGCCTTCGCATATTATTACTACCCATTTTCGTTTCGCTTTGCTGCCTATATTTACTAGAAAATCAATGCTTCTAACTCCGCAAACACAATTTTTAAATCTTAAAAATGTAACGAAAGATTTTTTTATAAAATCCCGGGATTTTTCGAAAACCGGGAAATATTATTTTAATACTAAATCTTTGATAGTCTAGGAGAATACACTACATAAATTACTACTTCATTTATCTGTAAAGTATACTATAATAATAACAGAAATTAAATATTTATATTACCAAAATAAACATTTTTTTTTACTTCCACTTATAATTTCATTGGAATTAATTACTTTTGTATGATTAATTACCTAAATGATTGTAAGAATTAAACTAATCTTATAGTAGAAATTAATATTCGATTTCACGACAAAATATGACCACAAATTGTACAAAAAAAATAAAATTTTACAATAAAATTTTACATCATACTCGTAAATAGAGGAATTGCTGTATTATGAAATAAATGTCAAAATATTTGTCAAAGTAAAGAATCTTTTATATTTGGGATTTAGTTAGTATTAATCTAAACGAGCAACAAGCGGCCCGCGGGCCGCTTGCGGCCCGTTAAACATGTTTATGCGGCACGCCAAGCATTTCTTAAATTCGTTTTTTCTGTTCTTTTCTTGTTTGTTTTTATTTTGCATTAAAATTTGTATATGAAATCTATTTTTTTTTTTAATTTTCTATTTTTTTATTCTAAAGTTATTATAAATAAAGTTTTGTAAATTGTTAATAAGTATTACTTTATGCGCAAAATTTTAAAATTTAAATTGGTTGCAAACTAAATGGCAGTAAATAAAGTGAAAATTAAGAAAAAACAAGAAAAATTATTGCATTCGTTTGAAACATTCCGTTTTGAGAATGCAGAATGTTTAGGGGTAGGAAAGGCTATTACGAGGCGGTGGAGTGGTCATAGAACATCATGTGAGGATTGTGTTCGGCGGTCTGCTATATCATGCACGTCAAAATGTTTGATGTTCAGTCTCTGATAATTCCGGATAATTATGTTTGCACGTCCGGGGAATTTCGTCGGCTCCTGATTCCATTTGTAACATCACCAGCAAGAAATAATTTAATTGATCCAATTTTACTGCAATTTATTCTCGAAACTTTAAATACTTAAGAAACAAGTATCGCCAAAGTTTCGCACCCTCACCAAAAAAAAAAAATGTACAAGTGCATATGTTACACACTTTTCCCAAGGTTCATTTTAACTTTTTTTTTGTACCCACAATAAATACACGAAGAAGAAATGAATTTCATATATGAATATATTTTCTGCTGCGAGAAGATAAAATCTCTTAAGTTACCCGAGGGCATGCGAGAAATGCTATTAAAATTGTAAAATCTATTTTAAATGGAAGTCCCTTGCGTTTGTGGACATCTTAACTTTGCTTTTACCAAGCGGACGACCCAGATTAAACTAATCTAACAACTCCATTAAGGAACTGATTATGTTATTATTCCACAATTTTTACATGTTATCTCATATATTTATGGATCTTAAAGAATATTTAATGATGAAATGGATGAAACAATGTCTTTTAATTTATTATCTTTATTAGATTTTGATTAAGTTAGATTGAGACTTAAGGGATCGGCAACCCATGGCTCCGAAGCTGCATGCGGCTCTTTAAATGCGAAATTGCAGTGCTACAATTGGCTCTTTGTTAAGTAAGTTTACTACCTATATCTACAAAATTTCATAAAAAGGTAAGAATATTAGAAAATATTTAAAAAAAAAACATTACTTCAATAGGAAAGTAAGTTGATTCAATTCTAAACTGTAAATAATTAAAAAATATCATTACTTACATACAAAATTTTAATGAAAAATTGTGAATAAATTGCTTTTTTTTAATATTAAATTAGTTATGGAAATACTTGAAATAATGAATATATTGTATAATAGTTTACTGATTTAACTTGTGACAAGGTAAAGTTTACCAGGACCAACAATGTGCTCATGCACTTCGTCGCCAATCCTCGTACCTCTATTGACATTATGAAACAAAGCCATTTGAGCATCGAAACTACTCGTCAATCCTGTAACTCGGAAATTATCATAGAACAATATTAGTGCGAAGGTAAACCACTTAACTATATTTTATATATATAACTTGAACTTAGACACTCCATTATCGCTGCTTGCGAATACAGAAGTGATTGTTATTCCATCAAAGCCATCAACACTGCAAATCACATATTACGTAAACTCAGCATTAAGTTTACTACAATTTTATTTTAAAAACTAATAATTGAAATTTATAAAAAATAATATTAAAAACTTATAAATCAAAGTAAAAATAAATAGAAAGTTTTCTTGAAAAAAATATTGTATATCTATTTTTAGAGTAATTACTTTAGCTTGGAATAGCTTTATTTTATGTTCGGTTCACATTTTTCTTGTATTAATAATGCAGCTTCTATTTATTTGCTCGCTGGCATCTGAAGAATTTGGTATTTCCTTTATTTATGTACTAATAAATGTTATTTATGATTAGTAAATATTTGATTTCCTTATTTCAAATTACCGTTGTTTCATTCAATTTATCTTTCTTCTTTTAGTTTTTTTTTCAGCAACAGAAGCAATTTTTTACTGTTTCATTAATTTTTATTATTTATTTGTATTCACTTCTTTTTCTACGCTAATTTGTATTGTATATTTGTTAATAGGAAAATGTACACATTACCCGGAAAATGTATAGATTTGCTTCTAACTCAAGTAAAAGTAGATTGAAATTTAAACTGTATCCATTTTATCCGGAAAATGTAGGAATAAATATTTATACACATAATGATTAACAATTTATATTTCTTGTTTTTATTTATTTTTTCAGCAACAGAAGCAATTTTTCGTCATCTTTTTTGCTCTTCCATTAACTTTTGTTATTTATTTACATTTATTATTTTTTTTCCTACGCTAATTCGTATTGTATATTTGTGCACATTACCTGGGAAATGTATAGATTTGCTTACAACTCAAGCTAAAAGTAGATTGTAAAAAAATGAAATATAAACTGTATCCACTTTATCCGGAAAATGTACGAATAAATATTTATACATATTTAAATCATTTCATCAACAGAAGCATTTTTTCGAAGTATTTTTTACCTTATTTTTGACGTTCATTATTTATTTTAGTTGAGACAATTCGCTTTTCATTTATTTATATTTAATTTTTTCCTACGTTAATTTGTAAATAGGGTAATATGCACATTACCCGGAAAATGTATAGATTTGTTTCAACCAAAATAGAAGTAGATTGCAAAGAATGAAATATAATTTGTATCCACTTTAGCCGAAAAATATACAATGTAAATAAATATTGAATATTGATTAATAAATGATTAATATCATTATTTTATTCAATTCCTCATTCTTATTTATTGTTGACTTAAGAACGGAAGCAATATTCATTGCCTGCAGGACATTGAATTTCAGAATCACTGTGAATGGAAAAGTAAACATCAAATAATTTTTTAAAAAAATTGCAATTTTATGTTGAATTAAAACTTTTAATAAAAATATATTTATACCGCAGCAATTTTTTTTTTAATAAATATTTCAAACATAACAATTCGTAATAATAACATTTATTTTACATCGAACAAGAAAATTAGTAAATTTATTTTTTTTATCATAAAACCATTGCAACTTTAATGGATTTTATAAAAATATTTCATTAATAAAAATAGTATTAGTTACGCACATTACCCAGAAAATGTATAGATTTAGAAGTAAAAGTAGATTGTAAAAAATTAAATATAATCTGTATCCACTTTAGCCGGAAAATGTGCAAATATATTTTTTTCTCCAAAAACGTTGCCGACATTGTTTATGCTTGGATTAGTTTACTAAATAATTAAAGTAATATGATTGCAAATCATTTGATATATTTAAATATTTCAAATTTTAAGATATTTTTTAATAATAGATTGTTCTTCGGATTGAGCAATTTATGAGTTTCGCTGAGTCCACTTTTTATTTTCCTGGTGTAATTTATTTGATTATAGTTGGGGTGAAGGCAAATATCTTCCACACGGTAATTGAATAAAGCTGCGTGAATGAATTCCACGTGAAAATTTATGTTAACAGCAGCTGAATAAATCAATTGCAAAATTACGTTCGCGTTTAGTGGTGTGTCCGCAATCGGAGATTGCGTGTTCCACGTAATCCGTACGAAGATCTCACCGCTCCGAGGGTTAAACAGAAGCCGGTATTTCGATACTCCATCCGTTCGATAGTTAATTGAATCCGCACTGAAATGGCGATGATTAGCGTAAATTGCATTGACAAATCGCAGAAATATTTTCGGCGGATGGAAAGAATTTAAACGCGAGTTTGGATGGATGTTTCAACCACCCTTTAAATCCGCTCGAAGGGTGCGCAGAACCGGAGATACGTGTCAACGCACACATGGATTTGTCGCATGCTGAAATATTCACAGGGGTTTCTTCCATCCATATATATTCCTTTTTTTTTTCTCTCTCTCTCACCCTCCGACGAAAATATTTTTATTACAAACCGCATTTATTATTTATTCAGTTGTGCATTATTCACTCTGAAAGCGTATCACGCTAAAAGCATACTGATTTATACAATTGATCCTCTGCATTGTTTTACTTTTTGTTCTCGTTTCGATACCTACGTTTTGCGCCCTTTTGTATAATTCTATTGTATTTTTTTTCAGTTTAACTCGTTTTCAACGTACAATGACAAATTTCAATATTCCATTTTCTATAAATAAATACCTCGTTTAACGCTTCCTCTATTCTACTCAAAACCGAAAAAAAATACCTATTTACTAATTATTAAAATTGTTTCATTTAATGCTTCTCATCTAGGATGAACCTGCAATTAGGCGGTAAACGAGGTATTACTGTACATTATTTATTAAAAAATAATTAATAACAATTTTTCATCAATTAATTTCCATACATTTAGATAAATGATAAATTTTTATTTTTTATTTTCAAATATATAAAAGTTTCCGAAAATATAAAATTTATGAAAGTAAATAACCATTAGAATTATCTGTGATTTTTTTTCTAAAGAAATAATTGTATTTTTTCTAAGAAATTAATTGAAATTTGTCTATATTGTATAAAAATCTAACATATAATATTGAGTGTGTTTGATCTAGATATATTTGTAAAATCGATGACTTTAAAAACTTAATTTAGAAAAATTTTAATAAATTACAAAAAAAAATATTTTTTCGAAAAACAGGATTTTTTGTACTTGTAAATTTACTTATTTATCATATTTATATTATATTTTCAAATATATGAACTTTTCCAAAAAATATATAAAAATTATAAAATACCATCGAGTAAATGGAAAAATCGTTCGAATTATCTGTGAATTTTTTTTCTTAAGAAATAATTGTCATTTTTGTAACAATATTTAAAAAATTCTTCAATAAAAATTTTAAGAAAACTACGATTTATATTATTTTCTTATAAAAAACAGTTTTTTTTTTTCAAAATTGAACTATTTGCTATATTTTAAAAACTGTTTCATTTAGCGCTTGTAACCTGTAAAATAAGCGTTAAACGAGGTATTGCTGTATATGTAACATTATTTAAATCTCTATTAAATTTTTAAAATATAATTTAATAAATTTATTTAAAAAAAATGATATCCAGTATTTTGAACAAAATTATTCTACCAAAAATTATTAATAACAATTTATCAATTAATTTCCATACAGATGGATTTTATACAGAAATGATAAATTTATATTTTTTATTTTCAAATATATAAAAGTTTCCAAAAATGCTATAAAATTTATTAAATAACAGCGAGTAAATGGAATAATCATTCGAATTATCTATATTTTTTTTTCTTCCAAAAATGAGAAATAATTTTATTTTTTTCCAAGAAATTTATTGAAATTTGTTTATATTATATAAAAATCTATCAATAAAATATAATATTAAGTGTGGTTTTAAAATATATGTAAAATCCATGACTTTATAAAATGTTTAATAAAAATTTGTAATTTCAAAATTTATCTATTTACAATATGTTAAAAATGTTTCATTTAATGCTTGTCTGCAAACTAAGCGTTAAACGATTGTCTATAAAACATTATATAAAATTCATTTATAAAATTAAAATAAAATTTAATAAATTTATGAAAATACGATACTCAGTATTTTTAACAAAATTATTCTACCAAAAATAATTAATAACAATTGTTCATCAATTAATTTCCACACAGCTGGATTTTATAGAGAAATGATAAATTTATATTTTCAAATATATGAGTTTCCAAAAATATTATGAAATAACAGCGAGTAAATGGAATAATCAGTTTTTCTTAAGTAATTAGAAATAATTGTAATTTTTCTAACAATATTGATAAAATCGAAGAAAAAAAAACAGGAAAATGTTTCTTTTACTTCAGTTTCTCTCTCATTTTTTTTTTAACAAAAAATTAATTAAAATATATAATATTTAGATCATATTTTGTAGATTTGTAGTTAGAGTAAATGTTATTAGACTTATGTAATATCGTTTTGTAGTAACGATTGTGGTGTTGACCGTTATCCTATTCATGCAGGAGTTATACCGAAATTTATATGAGACGAGTATTTGCAACATGCATGTGCATTATATTCGAATTAAATAAACTTCGGTCGGACGATATTGCGATATACGGTTTGTTGGTATAAAGTTTCGCAACGGCAGTAATCAAAATAGTAAACAAACACGGGCCACATAATTGTTGGGGTCCGCATGGACGACTGCGCCTCTAGGACACAGTTACGTAATCCTTGGTGTAGCTTTGATTGGATACGGCCACCCGACTAGCTACTACCACCACTACCACCACCAGCAGGATATACAACTACTGCTGATCTATCAGCTCAAATAGATCCCAAACCCCTGCTCCGGCCTTATACAGTTTAAAGCCCTTACTAATTTAGGCTTATAACAGCCGGATGAAAACGGCCGTCCGCTGCTCCGCTTTGATTTACTGACAAAATTATTTACAACATCACCTGCTCACTAATAACTATCACAATAATCCAAAATATTTTCATCACTATTAAAAACCTGAAAACCATACCATACAAGTAATTCTCTAAAAAATAACCAAATATTTTTTTTCACTGAAAGCTATATATCCCACATAGTTTAGTAAAAATTAAAGTATTCAAGATTTATTCAATTAAAACTAATAGTAAAACTTTTCTATAAAACACGATATTGCGCAAATATGTGTGAACTTTAAGAACATTAGTATTGTAGATTTATTCTATTGAATAAGACAACATTTTTGCAAAATGCGATATAATTATATAAGATTTTCAGGAAGTATACAAATTTGTGATATAAATTATAGTATTGTAGATTTATGAACTACATAGATTCAGATTGTAGATTTAATAACTATTGAGAAGTTACCAATCATAAAATATATAATTTATATAATCGGTTCAAGAATTAAAAGTATTTGTGAAAGAAACTACTTAATACGAATTATACATCAATTTTGCAAAAAAATAGCAGAATTGTGCATTTCAGGAAAAACATATATTTGTGAAACTAATCTACAGTATTGCAACGAAAGAATAAGACAACATTTCTTTTTATAAAAGTAATTGAATAACTTTTGTAAGGTTTTCAGCAAATACAGATATTTACGTATAATAAAATATTTGGAACTAGAAAAAATTGTCAAGACAAGTATGTAATTGTTTAAAGCACTGCAGGTGTTTATGAAAGAAACTACAGTATTTATTCAACATTTTAGCAAAAGCATTCGAAATGTAATTTATACTACTAAAAACTTAAAAAAAATACAAAATTGTTACAAGTCTCTCATCTAAGAAGCATTTTGAGAAGTATATTTTTTTGTATAACAAACTAATTATTTCGAAAAAAATACATATTACATATTTTCAGAAAACGATATTTTTAAGCACTTGAAAAAGTATAATCAATAATAAAATAAAATAAAATATTATAGATTCATATTTTTTTGTAATCACTTCATGAATTCTAAGTAGTTTCGACCACAAGTAGAGATTTAAAAAAAAAGATTGTAGTTATATTAATCTTGTAAACAAAATTGAACTTTAGAAAATAGAATATATAGAAATATGCATTTATCTTGACCGCAAAATGAAACAATAAACATTGTTCATACAAATTTACGAAGTCGGCAGTTATGACGCCAGCAAAATGATTAAATATAACGAGCTGCAGCTTTGATTCGAGCCCGCACAAAGTGAAGCTAATTGTGCAATTACTCCACTAGCTCTCTAATTAAAACCTTTCACATTCCCTGAAAACACTGCTATTTTTTTTAAATACAATTATTCGTTTGTGCCCGTATTAATATTTTAATTAATTCATATTTTATAATAATACTAATTAATTAATTATACCTGTGACCCATAGCGCTTTGTATACGCATTTTTTTTTATAATTTAGGTTTTATTCATTTCTTTTACTGAATTATGTTCTTAATTTTAAATTATGTAATGTTTCCACAGACAATATTTCAATTGTAATAAATAGAAGTTTATACGCATTAAATTCCAAAATTATTACGCAACCAAAATTCTATTTTTACTTAAAATAACTTAATAATAATCAATCAAATGACTAACACAAATCAAACTTCTAAACAACAATGTTACATATAAATAATTATAAGTTTGAGTGATTAACTAGTAAGGAGATTGCGTGGAATTATGAAATCCGTGTTTCTATTGAATATAACATGATTAATACAAAATTTTAGGGAAATGCATCACGCGATGTTTCATCTACAACAATAGGTTATTCGCATGAATGACAAGAATAGCATATGGGTGCAAACAAAAGTCTCATGGATAATTATGCAGACAACAAATTATACGGAAATAACAATGACAAATACAAATCGCGGCTGAATATTCAGTGGAAACATTCACGTTCGAGATGGCCTTTAAATAACCAAATAAAGTAATTGAAAAATGAACAAATAAATAAAAAAATTACATCATATAGAATTTAGGATGAATAATCGAATAAAAGTTAAATTATTTCTTTTAAACAAATCTTCTACGTTTTGTTTATTGTTTAATTAAAATGATAAATAGTTATTATCACCTATTAAAATAATTTCCTCATTACATACTGCTTAACTATTGGATAAAATTTGAGATGAACATGAATAAAATATATCATGTCAAAACTTTGTTTTTCAATAAATCCTCTAAGTTACTTTTACTGAATAATTATCTAATATGATAAATAGTAGTTATCACCAATTCAAATACTATCCTCGTAATATATTGCTTAACTATTGCATAAAGTTTCATAAAAAAATTGAGATGAATATGAATAAAATATATCATGTTAAAATATTGTTTTTCAACTAATTCTCTACGTCACTTTTACTGAATAATTATCTATTATGATAAATAGTTATCACCTATTCAAATACTATCCTCGTAATATATTGTTTAACTATTGGATTAAGTTTGAGTTAGAATTTGGGATGACCATAAATAAATTAATTAAATATTTTATGTAAAATCTTTATATTTCAACAACTCGTGTAAGTTTTGTTTACTATATAATTAGTTAAGATTATCACCTATCCAAATACTGCACTCATTACATATTGCTTAACTATTCGATAAATTTTCATATATAATTTACGATGAACATGAATAAAATAATAAAACGTATCATGTTACATTTTTTTTATTTGCACTAGTCCCCTACTTTTTGTTTACTATATAATTATCTAAGATTATAAAAAGTAATTATCACCTATCCCAATACTATCTTCGTTAAACATTGCTTAACTATTCAATAAATTTTCATATATAATTTGCGATGAACGTGAATAAAATAATAAAACTTATCATGTTACAATTTCGTATTTCAACTAGTCCCCTAAGTTTCGTTTACAATTTAATTATCGAAGATTACAAAAAGTAATTATCACCTCTCCAAATACGATCCTCGTTAAACATTGCTTAACTATTCGATAAATTTTCATATAGAATTTGAGATGAATAAAATAATAAAATATTACAATTTTGTATTTCAACAAGTCCCCCCCACGTTTAGTTTACTATATAATTTTCTAAGATTATAAATAGTATTTATCACCTATCCAAATACTATAATCATTACATATTGCTTAACTATTCGATACATTTTCATATGTAATTTACGATGAACATGAATAAAATAATAAAAATGTTACAATTTTATTTTAAATAAGTCCTCTACATTTCGTTTACTATATAATTATCTAAGATTATTAAGAATAATTATCACCTATCCAAATACTATACTCATAATATATTGCTTAACTATTCGATACAAAATAAAAAGTATCATGTTACTATTTCGTATTTCGTTTTCGTTTACTATATATAATTTTCTAAGATTATAAAAAATTTGCTTAACTATTTCGATATATTTTCATATATAATTTGGGACGAAGATGAATAAGTGTTTACCATTAATTCTGTGGTTCAAGGCTAAAACAAAAATAATACACTGATTGTTAAGGTCGAAAGGCTAACAACACTTTCATTCATCAGACTAAAACTAATTGTGTTCTTGCCTGTTTTTATTGTCTACACATTTTTAATAATGACGTGATCATAAATTAATTCTCAAATAAAAAACAATAAATATTCTCATCTTCTCAACAACTTTAATATTATTTTATTCAATAAACTTATCTAATTATTATTAATTAATTAATTAATTATTTTTTTAAAGAACAATTCATTATAATAAATTAAAAATAAATAGCAAAACAATTATTTGTTTATATTTTACTTAGTTTATTTTGAAATTATTATATCCGCATTAATTGTAGCAAATGAAATTTTTGATACAATAATATAAATTTCTATTATTTTGTGTACAAACACAACGAATATAATTGTAAAAGTGTATTTACTAAATTCATGTTTTTCTCATCAATTCGAATCAAATGTCAACCGAGGGAGAGACTTCGATACACTAATGGCAAAGATCTCAATCACTCGGTAAAGATAGATTAGATCAGGATCACGTGCGACGCTACACAATTCATGGTTGCGTAATCGAAGGGAGTCTAGTTTAGTCAATACTGTAATTAGTGTATTTATGTGCCCTAATCTGTGCATTCACCTTGTAAACAATTAATTTACGCCTCGCTTCAGCAAAAAAAAAAAAGAAATAATCAAAAATACATCCATTTATATTGTAGCAAACGCTGTTTACGTAACTTGAGGTGAAACAACAATAGTATAAATTTAGACGTGAAACGATTTGCTTTTTCTTGTACAAACAATTCAGACGCTAAGTGCGCTTATTTATTTTGCAGTTATTTTAAAACTTGTTATTTCGGTCGAAACGGTCGAAAAATGAACTTTATTCTAATCACGCACCGAAAACTTCCAACACTGAAATCATTTGAGCCGAAAGCAATTTCTCTTCATAGTTGCGCGAGCTACGCACAACTTTCCCGCAAATTCCACCATAAATCTTGCAACAACATCCGACTCGCTCAATCTCGTAGGAATCCAAATATTTATCGAAATAAAAATTCCCTGTCTTCCTTCCTATTTTTTTCGTGATTTACTACAACAAATCGATTGGTTACATTATTTATTGACAATAATATTTTTACTTTTTAAAAGACCAAAAAATGAATTAATAAAAACTTTAACAAATTAAACAATAAAATATTTCAGTATTATTTATTATGTATGCATTTAATTCAAGTGATGTAATTTTAATGGATCGTAAAATTAGTCATATTTAGTCAATCGCCTCGCCTTTAAACAATTTTATATAACGTAAGATCACAATCGAATAATTATTTCAACAATGGAATTGAAAATTGACTAAAAATAGTTAAATTATTAAGAGATAATAATTAATAATTATGTAATATTTAAATTAAAAAAATGATTATTAATAGTTTAATTATGAACAACTTAATAGTTTCATCAAATATTAAATAACAGTAAATTGCAAATTTTGAAAATTGATTTTTTTTTGTAAGTATTGATTTTGGCAAGAGAATTTAAAAATTTGTTTATTTACTGACAGAATTCTATTTCAAAAAGATTTTATATGTAAAGTTTATATTTTTAGTATTTTTAGATGCGAGTAAAATTTAAACAAAATAAAATTATTGATAAAAAAAATTAATATTGAATAAATATTTTTTTTTGTAATTGTTTATTCTTTCAAGATTTGTTTTTCCTGTGTTTTTAGTGTGTGCGCGTTTTTCTGTATGTAAATAGAGATGAGTTTTATTTTTGTACATTTTACATGCCTGACGTCGCCTCTGACCCCACATGCAAATCCCCCAAAGCTTGTTTGGAGTTTGCTCGAAATACAGTTTAAAAAGTAGAGTCAATAGGGTTTGAGCACGCACGCACCTTTCTCTCTTTTTCTTCATCTTTCATTTGATTCCACGTAATCTGTTATTATATACACCACTTTATTATTTATTTTCTTCGGAAAGCTGATTTAATCCAAATAAATAATTCAATGAAAATCAATCAATTTTCTTTCACTAAACGGGTTTTCATCTTGTTTATCCATATATTATTAAGAGGTTTTAAATCAAACCGCTTTACTTTAATTAATAAATCTATATGAAATTATTACTTTGAAACACCATTTTTTATTTGAAAATTTCATTTTACTAACCTTTTTTTCCTTCTAAAAATTTACTAAAAAAATAATTTTTACATAAATATTATTTGATTTTTTATTATAAATTTAAAAAAATATGTATCTAATTGTGCATCAAATTGTATATTAATTAGTATTTAATAAAAAAAATAATTAATAGTAAAATTCTAAAAATCATCTTTTCTAAAAAAAATAATTTTTACATAAATATTATTTATTTTTTTATTTATAAATCGAAAATATTTAATTAATATTTATCTAATTGAGTATCAAATATTAATTAGTAATTTATAAAAAGTAATTAATAGTAAAATTATAAAAATCATCTTTTTCTAAATAATTTTTATTATTATTGATTCTAAAAATTTACCAAGAAAAACTGAGTTTATGTAAATATTATTTTTTATCAGAAATCGTCTATTAATATTTATTTAAAATTTAAGTCAAAAATTTTGTTAAAAATTCTTAAAATTCAAATAAGAAAGTCAATATTTACAATATTTATTTAAAAAAAAATTAAATAAAATTTTATTTGTAAATATAATCACAGATTTAAAATGAACTTAAAATTTCCTTAAATTAATTTCAAACATAAACATTATCAATAAAAATTTAACTTATAAATAAAATTGATACAAACTTCAAAGAAAAATGTTATTGTTTTATAAAGACAACGAAAATGAATTCCGAAATGAAATTTTCAAAGATCGGAAATGAGAAAATTTTAATCTTAAACTGTAATAAAAATTTTGTAAATTTACCTGATCATATAATCATATAAAAATTTGTAATAAAATAATGTATTTTAAATCCCAATTTTAATTTTAACAAATTAATTTAAAATTATAACTATTTCAAATATAAATTTGTATATTTACCAAAAAATGTCCATAAAAAATAATAATCAATTTGTTAATTATTCAGAAAAATCTTTTTTTTTCATTTGAAATTTTTACATTTACTTTTAAATAAAGTTATAAAGTTTAATTAATTATATAATAACCAATTATAAATAAAAAATTTAATTATTTGTAAAAAAATAAAATTTTTATTTGTATTTTTGCAGATTTAGTAAAAAAATCTCAGGGGATAAGACAAACAAAAGGAGACGATATAAACTGAGTAAAATTAAATGCTGTACGTTACAGCCGGAGTCTGTTATCTCATATACGTGAGGATAATACAACTAGGTGGGAATTATTCGGATCACAATGAGAGGCGCTGCTTGAATCACTAATAAGACTTGTATAGAAAAACGATTTCATTTTATCAATAGGGCCGCTTTTGTGGAAATTATTAAACGGCTTTATAATGCACGAAATACGATTGAATTATTTCTTTTTTGCTCTCCGCGTTTCTTTTTTTCTATCGTGTTATATAATGTATATGAAATGAAGTTAGTCAATGATTGGCAGATGTTGTTCGCATTACCTTTGATCGGTGTCCCAATTGGAAATTCACTACGACCGTTCGCTTCAGCATATACACAAAAACTGAACCAAGAATCATTCACAACCTTGTGAATTACAGATTCCATGCGCCATTGCGTCAGATGTGATGAATAACAATTTTTACTTAAATTTAGATCGCGAATAAATAATCTTATTTGTGAGTATTCAATCAAAAGTCTTTTTCTCATCTTGTTTTTCTTATTCAATCTACTTTTCAGATGTTATAAAAGTCTATTATAAAAAACTTTTTATTTAATAAATAAGTAATTTAATCTCACAATTTTCTTAGAATAAAAATAAGTAATAACTGAAGATATTTTTTATATGAAAATAATGAAAAAGACAACCAGCAAAATTTTCCTAATTTCAAAATTTTTATTATAAATTTCTATACTTTGGAAGTACAAAACTTTAAAAATTGATTTTTGTGTTACGTTTTTTTTTCTGAAAGAATTGGAAAATAAAATTATTTTTTACATAATAATAAATTTTTGTAATTAAATAAAGTAACTTCTAAATTTTTATTTATCTGAAATAGACATTAAATATAAAAATAACATTTAAAACCAAATACTTAAATTTTAGAAAACATTAAATAATTAAGGTTTTTTTACTTAATTTTTTTTTGTAGCTGAATTATTAAATTTTCAATTTTATTATTTTTAAACAATCTTTAAAATACTTTCAATATAAAATTAATAATATTTATATTTTTTTAAAGCATTCCAAACTTAGTTTATAATTTTATTGTCTTACAATAAATATTAGATAACTTTGATATAAGTGTTAAAAGTGATCAAAAACGCAATTTTATAAATTATTTCTATCATCGCAAAAATTGTTTACTTCGAAAATGAAAGCAATGTTTTTTATTTATTTCTAAGAACACAGCAATGAATTCATTAATAATTATGAGTCTAGTCTATATTAAGTACATGAGATTAATAATCCTGCAATTAAAATGTGAGATGACATCATCGCATACAATTTATGCATACAATACGTTCCTTCATAAATGGATCGTAAATAGTATCACTTATTAAAAAACCGTTAACATGTGCATCTTCGCGAAAAAATAAATGGAGCAGATGGGTGAACCAAGGGCGACGAACAATCTGGAAAAAAAAAGTTCCCTACCAATTCTACATATACGGCAACTCGCAGCGAAATTCCCGCATCGCTGAAGAAGTTCCGAGCTGGTTGGATGCAGCATCGCGGAAAGAATGTTACATAAATATATATATACACACCGGCATCGTTATTAATTTTGTTAAAAGCCCTCTTTTGATAAGGTTTAAAGGGAAACTTTGTTACAATATTAAAACAAAATTAGGAACGCAAGAGTCGCAACTTTGTACTTAGCTTTACACGCCAGAGAATTTTATTGGCACAGTAAACTATTTTCCTACATTACATTCGCTATGCGAAACGGGGAAATGCGTCTTATTACAAACATTACATCGCAGATAAATCCACACTAATCTTAATTATGGACCTCTTTACTATTTTGTTTTTACTTAAATTAATTAATACAGCCTGCTAAAGTTTGTAGTTCGAGAAAACCTTCAGACATATTTTCAGTTTTCTGTAAATTCACACTATTGCAACTTTTAATTCTAGATAAAAAATCATTAGCAAATAATAATTAATTTTTTGTATTATTTAATTGTTCTGAGATTTATAATATATTTATTTAAGATATTAGTAATATTAATTTGTATCAGTATATTCAATTCAAATTTATAGGAAATACTTGCCAATATCAAATATCACGCCACGTAATATTTCAAGTACTCGACGTCTTTTGACTACACAATTCTTCTTTATATATGCTTGAAAATTAAACGTACTACATATTTGGCAAGTGTCAAGAACAAAAATAAATATGTGAACTTTAGATTATTTCGGCAAAAGAATTATAGTTCAATATTCAAACGTTTACGAAATTTAAAAAAAAAACTATAAAAATAAAGAATATATAAAAATATACTGAATAAGTTCCATCACACGTATCACTTATTTAATGTAAAGTATGACAGAAACCCAAAATTTAGTGCGGAAACCGAGGCGTTCGAGAATCTCAAGTTTTATATATAAAATAACAAGTTTAAGTTTAATCTTCAATAAAACTACTTTGGGTTTGAAAAAAATATTTATAACTGTGTAATATTCTATATAATTAGTAAACTTGTCAAGTACTCATCAAAATTAACTGATTTTACGCAAATATGGACAACATGAATTGTGTAGATTTTGAAAGTTTTAAAATGTTACAGTTATTGAAGTTTTGTTCGAAAACCGAGGTTTTTATACGCTTCAAATTTAACCGAATTTACGAAAAGAGCTAATAAGTTCGCATGTTATTTAATGTATTTGTATTTGAACATTTTACAAATACTGAAATTTTGTTCGAAAACCGAGGCTTTTTGTATGCATCGAAATTATTCGAATAAGTTGTGTAGACTTCGCACATTACTTTACGCGTTTGTATTTGAACATTTAATAAATATTGAAATTTTGTTCGGAAACCGAGGTTTTTCTTATCCGAATTTACGTAAATTACAACGAAGTTATGTACTCTTTGCATGTTATTTGATGCATTTGTATTTGAACATTTAACAAATATTGAAATTTTGTTTGGAAACCGAGGCTTTTTTACGCATCGAACTTATCGCAATAAGTTGTGTAGACTTCGCGTGTTATTTCATGCGTTTACATTTGAACATTTAATAAACACTGAAATTTTGTTCGGAAACCGAGGTATTCATCCTAATTTCCGCAAAGTGCAAATAAATTTTGTAGACTTCGCAAGATTGTGTCAAATGTTTTTCAGCATTTAACAGAGCCAAAATTTTGTTCGGAAACCGATGTTTTTGGTATGCATGAAACTTATGCAAATAAGTTGTGTACACTTTCCATGTTACTTAATAAATACTGAAATTTTGTTCGGAAACCGAGTTTTTTTATCCGAATTTACATAAAGAGCAAAGAAGTTATGTACACTTTGCATGTTATTTGATGCATTTGTATTTGAACATTTAACAAATATTGAAATTTTGTTCGGAAACCGAGGTTTTTCTTATCCGAATTTAAATAAAGTTCAAATAAGTTATGTACTCTTTTCATGTTATTTGGTGCATTTGTATTTGAACATTTAACAAATACTGAAATTTTGTTCGGAAACCGAGGATTTTGTACGTTGTGTGCATTTTGCATATTTCATTACGCATTTTTATTTGAACATTCAATAAATACTGAAATTTTGTTCGGTTTTTTCTTATCCGAATTTCCAAAAAAAGCAAATAAATTGTGTAGACCGCAAGTTATTTGGCACGTTTATATTTGAACATTTAATAAATGCCGAAAATTTGTTCGGAAACCGAGGTTTTTGCTATCCGAATTTACACAAGAAGCAAATAACTTTACATGTTATATTGTATCTGTACAATTTTCAAAATTTTGTTCGGAAACCGAGGCCTTTGCAAATAACAAATACTGTCTATATACTAATAAGTTATTCGTATTTTTTTTACATAACATTTAAACTGAGAACCATAATAAAAACTTAAAGTTTGTAAAATATAATATGCAAGTAAACGATGATGGTTATTATTATGTCTACATGTGCAAGTCGGTCGATATTTTCAGAAATTGCATCGAAATGGTTATGCATACACACGGCGGCTTTTATTTTGTTGCCTAAAAAACATCTATGGCACGTTTAAGCAATAAGTAGTTCATGTCGAATGGTTCATTGTCGTTGATCATGCGAGCAGGGCATAAATAAAGTCCAGATTCTTATCGGGCGCGTTTTCCCTCTCCGTTCCACCCACGCAGCATTCGAAGGGTGACTTTATATAGCCGCAATACTGATACTTCGGCGAAGAAAAGTTCGAAAATGGAGACCGACGAAAAAGAAATAAGAAACAGACTGCTAGGAACACGGGAATATAAAAATTTAATTTATAGACCGTTTTGATTTGTTGCAAATCATTTATTGCAGCACCAACGAAATCCTTCTTTCTTTTTCTCATTGTGTATTACTCTCATTATTGTAAAAGCTACTTCAGTTTTTAAAGAAGTTTGCGAAACTGCACCAAGCGAAAACTTTCCAACCACAATACTCCCTTTTAAAATAAACGGAGAAAAAATAATACGCGGAAAACAGGAAAATGAACAACTTGCAACCAACAAATCCCCTTATTCCAGGTGTATTTATGCCTAATGCACAACGCCAGGGATTTACACTAATTATATATATATATATCTAGAAATTGTTTTCTGCAGCGAAACTTATTAACTTTTTTTTACTAAAAAAACTCAATACATAATCTAAGCTAAAGCCGCATCAAATAAGAAAGTTTCTTATTATACATAAGCATATGGATGAAATATTATTTTCTATCAGCACACACAAAATTATTTAATTTCCAAAAATGATATTTTTTCAGTAAAAATAAATAAATTTAATCGTTTAAAATAAAACTAATTATATTTAATTATATAAATTTAATAAGTGCGAACATCCTTAAATATTATTGATCGAGAATATGAATAATTATATTTCAACTAAAGACGGATTAAAGCGCTTACTCCTCAAGGTTGCATCTCAATAGGATTGACTTCCTTTTAAGATTAAGATTACTCGCTTCGCTGAATATCCTAAGGGTTTT
Source organism: Nicrophorus investigator (assembly GCA_963457615.1). Classification (NCBI taxonomy): domain Eukaryota; kingdom Metazoa; phylum Arthropoda; class Insecta; order Coleoptera; family Silphidae; genus Nicrophorus; species Nicrophorus investigator. The sequence goes on along the minus strand of OY735142.1, from coordinate 6,117,914 downwards.
CCAATATACGAAGAGAGAAGAGTTAAGTTACATTTTTTTTACGAAAACGTTTTTATCCAACAATTTTCTTTCAATCCAACGATCCCATTATATACATTTATTTCCTTTCAAATTACATCAATCCCATATTTATTGTTATAATTAAAAAAAACGAGAATTAAAAAGAAAAGAGAAATTTTTTATTTTAACATTTTAAATAATCACATATTTTATATATATTAAACTTTATTTATTTAAATTTGATTTTTTATTGATGTTTACTATAAATTATAATTATAATTATCATAAATGAAAGACTAATTTTTTTTTTTTGATTTGTAAAAAAACTGATGCTTTTATAGGCTTTATAATTTTGTTCGGAAACCGAATTATTCAAACGTTATATTTTTTTTACTAATATACACAAGGACAGTTTACAAAGTTTTGAAAGTTGTGTAGACTTCACAAGTTTCTTGACGCGTTTCATACGTTTAACAAATGGAAAATATTTGTTCGGAAACCGAGGCTTTTATTCGCATAGAATTTAACCGAATTAACGCAAAGAAAAACTAATTTTTATACACTTCTTACGTTAGTTGACGCGTATGTATTTGAACATGTAACAAATTGCAAATATTTGTTCGGAAACCGAGGCTTTTGGACACATCGAACTTATCCGAATTTACGCAAAAAACAACTAATTTATGTTGACTTCTTCTATTAATTAACGCGTAGGTATTTGAATATTTAACAAATGGAAAATATTTGTTCGGAAACCGAGGCTTTTATACGCATCAAATTTAACCGAATTAACGCAAAGAACAGCTAATTTGTGTAGACTTCTTACGTTCATTGATGCGTATGTATTTGAACATTTAACAAATTGCAAATATTGTTTGGAAACCGAGGCTTTTGTACACATCGACCTTATCCGAATTTACGTAAAGAACAACTAATTTATGTTGATTTCTTCTATTAATTGACGCGTAGTTATTTGAACATTTAACAAATGGAAAATATTTGTTTGGAAACCGAGACTTTTATACGCATCAAATTTAACCAAATTAACGCAAAGAAAAACTAATTTTTGTACACTTCTTACGTTAATTGACGCGTATATATTCTGATATCGAGGTTTTTCTACTCATCGAACTTAACCGATTATTTACAAAAAATAATTAAAATTTGAACACTTAACAATAAATAAAATGAAAAATGTTCGGAAACCGAATTATTCAAATACTATATTTTTTCTTAATACGTAATCTTACTTACAACACCAAATATTAAATAAATGTTAATAATATTTTCGAATTTAATTTTTATAAATTTCTAAGTGAAGAAAAACTTTAATTATTATAAATTTATTATCAAAGTATGTAAACTTAATTACTGATTATTTATTCAAATTCGCTGCAATTTAATTTAGAATTAGAAAATTAACAAGAAGCATAATTCAGAGATTTCCCTAAGCTCTGCCGGACACGACGCTTTAATGGCAAAACATCTATCAAGAGAATATCTACATCGCAACAAGGTTGTTACATAATGTAAATGCAATTGCGTCTAGAATTCAGATTTTATTAATATGTTATAGCTTTCGCATGGACTGGAACGAAGTGCCAATGTAACATTTCGTAATTAATTTCAACGACATCAAAATTACATGACAGCAACGTGTGCGTACATCAAATGGAATCAGAATGCGGCCAAACGCAAACTGAAATATTCATTGTCCGATAAACAATTCGGCTGAAAGTAAGCGAACAATAAAACACAACAACAACAAAAAAAGTCATAAATAAAATTACAAACAAAAATGTTTCCAAATTTATATGTTCACCTATATTTACGTATTCAGAGCATATGCATATATATATTTTTTTTGTGTTTAAATTTTGTTTGTTTCGCCGGTTTTCTGTAATAAATAAATTAATTGAGGCGGACACAAAGCGAAATAAAATTGAATATGATTTATGCGAGCGGCGTTCGATAGTTTTTCGGGGAAAGTTTTGCTAAATTCGAATTCTCGTTTCCAGTATGCATGCAGCAGCGTGCATGTGGTTAGAGAGAGAATTAACAGACACATAAGTTTTATATTTGTTGCAAATAATTGAATTTCCATGTATTGATGCGGCGCCACAATGGGGAAACCGTATGCATAACATGAAGCTTTATTGAAATTGTTCATTTTATTGTAAACTTTTGCAATATTCAATGTACACGGCCTTTGGTTTGCATTATGAATATGTTTATTGTTATTATGCAACTTCTACACTGAATGAATATTATTATATAATTCGCTTTGAAACATTAACTAAATAATTAATAAAAAATAATCCGTTAATTGATTTATTATTTAAAATTGTAATTATTGGGCATTTGGTCTCATGTTATTTATTTAGAATTATTAGTTCTGTTTCGCCAATAAATTATTATTATTATACAAATTATGATTAAAAAAACTTTATAGAGGAGAAAAGTTTAAAGGTAATTAATTGTTAATTGTAAAAACACAAATATTTTAGCAAAATTAAGGCAGCTCAAGTACTTACACTTTAAGTAATCTAAATCAATGATTTTTAACCTATCGTGGTATTGCGCGTAAAATTTAATTTTTTTATTTTCGAAAACTTCCAAATATTGTAGCAAAGGAGAGACAACTTCAAATTCTGTCATAATAAGTAAATTTAACATTTTCATCTTCGAAAGCATAACAAAATTTTGCAGCTTAAAATATGCACATATTAAGTAATTTAAACCAATTATTTTTAATTCACTGTGGGACGTACACAAGCGCGCAAAATTTAAATTTTTCAACTTCGCAAATTTACAAATAATGTAGCAAAAGAGAAACAATTTAAAATTCTGACATAATAAGTAAATTTAAGTTTTCATCATCAAAAAGATGACAAAATTTTGTAGCTTAAAATATTCACATATTAAGTAATCTAAACCAATTATTTTCAACCCATAGTGGGACGTACACAAGCGCGCGAAATTTAAATTTTTCATTTTTGGAAACACAAATATTGTAGCAAAAGCAAAGCTGATTCAAATACACGCACATTAAGTAATCTAAATCAATGATCTTTAAACTATTGTGGTGGTACGCTGATATTTCGCGCAAAATTTAAATTTTTCATCTTCGGAAACTTACAAATTTTGTAGCAAAAGAGAAGCAATTTCAAATTCTCACATAATAAGTAAATTTAACTTTTTAATCTTTAAAAGCATAACAAAATGTTGTAGCTTAAAATACTTGCATATTTTGTAATCTATACACAAGCGCGCGAAATTTAAATTTTTCATCTTCACCTATTTGTATTATAACAACAATGAGGCAACTAGAAATACTTAAATATATTATATAACACTTAATGGTTCGCGGAAACACGAAATTTTCGAAAAATTTATTTATATATTAATCGTCAATAGATCCAATAAATTTTTCTCAATCAATTTCTGCTGTCCGCAAAATTTTTCTCCAATTTTTGTAAATCCGCAAGAGAAAAAATGTTATATGCTGATCTAAACAACTATTACAGTTTTATGCTTTAAAAATTTTAAAAGTTTAATGTTAAAACAAATTATTATATATTTTTTATATAAAATTGAAAAAAAAAAACTGTTTATTATTTAATAACAATTTATTATTTTGATTCAAAATGACTTTTCTTAATATTAGAAATTAATGAATTTTTATTTATTTTTTTATTTGTGAAAATTATTTATATTTTTGCAATAAATTGATTTATTATATTCATAAATTCAGTTTTCAGCAAGTTTCAGAAATTCAATGTGTTGTGGGCTTCTGCTGGATTTGTATTCGAAGTCTAACAAAGCTCACATTACAGTAAGCCATAAATGATTCCAGCAAACCCACAAAGTACATATTTATCAACGTCAATAATACATTTATTATAATTACGTGCAGAAGAAACTATAACTTCGAGATTAATGGCATCCTCGGAGAGAGAGAGTGAGTGAAAAAAAATTGAAACACTGAGTGAGATTAAGCGAGGAATCTGGGGATGCGAGGAAAGTGGAAAAAAAATCAATCATATTTTCGTAACCTATTGAATTAATTTGAAGCGTGAAGTGGCTTCGAACGATCAAAAAGATTTTCCTACCTCGAACTAAATTTATATATATAGATAGAGGGAGCAAAAAAAATAATAAGTAAGTCAGCTATTTTCTTTGAGTGCGGCAGAAGCAAAAATACGTGTGCGTCGTCGTCCCCATTTTCCGATCGATGATGGTCGTAATCAATCATACAAAAGTTATCTGTCACGTTGCCGCTGATTCCTTCTAACATATCAGGTTTTCCTTTCAAAGCACATACACACAAAAAAAATAAAATAGAATAGAGCGCAGGAATATAATAACAATAACATACAAGGGGTTGAGGGTGTAGAGGGTATGGTTGAATGCCCCCACGGCATTATTACGTTAATGGCAGCAGTCGAGAGATAATTGATATTTTTGTTGGGGATTTATTAATCGACGACGATTTGATTTATTGCTGGCGGGATGCGGAGGCGGCGGCGGCGGCGTCAGGGGGTTGGGACGATTTCGGGATAGGTGGAAAGCATCTGCAGGACGACGCTGCTGCCGGGAACATCGATTCACTAAACCTCCGGAGAGCTGTCCCACTGCCAGAGGATTGACAGGTGTCCGTAACTTACACAGGCTGCCCACCGAATTTATTACATTAGGAACCTAATGCAGATTACCGAATCCAATAATCCACCCTTTTTCCGATTGCTGTTTATCCCTGATTTCACTCTTCCTCGCAATCCCCAGAGATGACACAACCGGATCCCAAAATAGATACAACATTTACCATTCATCGATATAACACTAGCTTACAGCAATTGAAAAAAAAATCAACAATTTTCATTCTGCAATGTAACAGCTACATTAATAGTAGTTCAAAGGCAACCCAATAATTATTTGTTTTAAAGTGGTAATATGATAATATAAATAGATAAAAAAAATACAATATTTTGCTTTTATCAATGCAACAAGAAAAATAGTAGTTCAATATCACTGATTTGCTTAAGAAATATGTTTTATTAATTTAACTAGAAATATTTCAACCAAAACAAAAAATACATGAGTATTTACATTTAATAATTGGATTACGCAATTCAAAAATATTTCATTGAAAATTTAGCAAATACCAAAAATAGTGCAACATACCATCATTAATCCATGCAACCCAATCATTGGTGGTTCTAAAGTAATAATTTGATTACATAATTGAGAAAATGCTCATTTACTTTCTATCATCAGAAGTGGCAAAAAAAATAGTTCTAAAAATACAACATTTTCCTTTCATTAATTCGACAAGAACAATAGTAGTTCAAAATCAATAATTTTATTAAGAAATTCAAAAATATGTTCATTAATTTTACTGGAAATGTCGCACTCACAACAAAAAGTAGTGCAATATTTACAATTCATAAGTGATTCTAAAATAATAATTTGATTACATAATTGAGAAAATAATCATTTACTTTCTTTCATCATAATTGGCAAAAAAAAATAGTTTTCAAAATAGAAGATTTTCTTTTCATTAATTCAACAGGAACAATAGTAGTTCAAAATCAATAATTTGATTAAGGAATTCAAAAATATGTTTTATTAATTTCACTGGAAATATTTCAATCGCAACAAAAAATACAGCAATATTTACCATTCATCAATACAACACAATCGTTAGTGGTTCTAAAATAATAATTTGATTACATAATTGAAAAAATGCTCATTTACTTTCTATCATCAGAAGTGGCAAAAAATTATTTAAAAAAATACAACATTTTCCTTTCATTAATTCAACAAGAACAATAGTAGTTCAAAATCACTGATTTGATTAAAAAATTCAAAAATACAGCAATATTTACATATTATGAATGCAACCCAATCGTTGGTGGTTCTAAAATAACATTTTTATTACATAATTGAAAAAAAAAGCTTATTTACTTTCTATCATCATAAGTGGCAAAAAAAAAATAGTTTTCAAAATAGAAGATTTTCCATTCATCACTGCAACAGGAACAATAGTAGTTCAAAATCACTGATTTGATTAAGGAATTCAAAAATATGTTCATTAATTTCACTGGAAATATTTCAACCTGAACAAAAAATACAGCAATATTTACCATTCATCAATGCAACCCAATCGTTAGTGGTTCTAAAATAATAATTTGATTACATAATTGAAAAAAAAATGCTCATTTACTTTGTTTCAGAAAATTAGTTCTAAAAATACAATATTTTGCTTTCATTAATGCAACAGGAACAAAACAGAAGTAGTTCAAAATCAATAATTTGATAAAACAATTTAAAAATATATTCATTAATTTCACTACAAAAGTCGCACCCCGAAAAAAAATAGAGCAATATTTACAAATCATCAGTGCAATCCAATCGTCAGAAGTTCAAAATGCAAAAATAGTAATTTGATTACGTAATGGAAAAATACATACTTTCTTTTTACTTTTTATCAACTAAATAGAACATTTTCCATTCTTAAATGCAACACAAATAATAGTAGTTCAAAATTAATAATTGGATTACGCAATTCAAAATTATGTTCACTGATTTTACTAGAAATCTCTCAATCAAAGAACCAAAAATGTAACAATGAGTAAAATAATAAATTTATTGCGAATTTGAAAATAGTTCATTTCATTTCCTTAATAAAATGCAATATTTTCAATTCATCAATGCAAAGAATTTAGCTCCAAAAATAAATATATTTACTACTTATGCATTAATTAGTTCATTTGATTAAGTAAGTAAAATTTATATCATGCAAAAAAATCATTAAAACTTTTGCAACTATAATTTATAAATGTACTTGAACTAGACAATATTTGTTGCAGCTTTTATGAATTAAAAGATATTGCTACTTTTAGATTGCATAATTTATAATCCGGAAACTTTTTTGTTATATAAACCAAATTATACAAAATACAAAAAGCTAATTTTAAAAAATAATCTACATTTCTTCAACTGCTTTTAAACAATTATAAGTAATTAGAAAATATATTTATTTTTGAATTTTACAAATTAGGAAATGCTTTACGGATAATCAATTTTACTCTGTTTAATTTCAGAATCTATTGAACTTCTCGCCTGTCCGACCTCGCTCTGATTGAAGGACCATTCAACTCCCGGCAAATATTATTACTTCCGGACGGAAGTAGTAATAACAGTAACCTTTTCGTTTCGGAATTGTTCTCGCGTTTAATTAAATGAAAACGCGCCCAGGCGCCCGTTAAAACGGTTCGAGTGCATAATAAAAGAGAAAGGAAAAAAAAAGTCCATCAATTGGAAAAGTGCGAAACTTCCTATGGATGATTCTTCTGCAGAGGAACAACTGTCCCGGACAAAAGATTAATTTCCTCGGGAAACACGGCGTAAAACGAGAAACGTTCAAATTATAAAATGTCTCATTGCATGCAATCAATACGTACTTTTTGTTCTTCTCTACTTCTTTTTGCCACGTCGACTTTCCAAGCGTAAGGAATCAATTAAGCTTTTTTCCCCCCTTAGGCAAATATTTTACTTCGGGTAACACTTATCAATTATGAAACGGAAAATCAATCGTTACGCAACAGGCGCACCCATACACACAAACTCTATCCCCCTTGGAATCAATTAATTAATAATCCTACATCTTTTAATTGATTTCTATAAATAGAACAATTCTTAGAATTTCATATTTATTACAATGAAAATATTAGTTTTTATCATATTATACAATAATTTATAATAAAAAAATATAAAATAATACAATTAAAAAACATTCTAAAATTTTTACTAATTTTTAAGAAATTTTTTCACAATTACATTTAAGTCTTCAAAATATTTTTGAAACGTAAATTAGTTCGTAGCAAGAAAATATTGCATTGGAATTGAAAATTATTATGTAATCGAATAAAACGTTTGAAAATAATAGTTTTCATCATATTATACAATAATTTATAATAAAAAAAATATAAACAGATTTCCAAAATCATAAAATAATACAATTAAAAATATTCTAAAACTTATACTAATTTTTAAAACATTTTTTCAAAATTACATTTGAGTTCAAAATCTTTTTACAAAGTAAATTAGTTCGTAGAAAGAAATTATTGTATTTTTCGATTGAATTGAAAATTATTATGTAATCGTCATTCGATTGGAATTTAGGTTGATAAACAAAGAAAATATATTCTAAATGCAATGGAATGTAAAATAATGAACAACAATCGCAATTACGCAACGCACGGAATTAGACGTGATTTATTATTTATTATTTTGCGCAGTTCTTGCAATTCAACGTATGGTAAACAGCGGCAAACCTTGTGTTATTGAAAATAAAATAGATTTATTCGCATATCATCAAAAGCCTCGAGATTGCATAACATTAATATAATGTTAATTTATTTTAATTAAATAGAATTAATTGTAAAAATTTTCCAATAAATGAAAAACTAACATATTTCTTTTCATGACTGAAATATGGTTTTAAGGCCTTACATAATTAATCGGTATCTATCTCAATTAGATAATCAATTACAAATATTAAGGCTAATTCTATGACCTTTCTAACGAATCTATTATAAAATTTAAGTAATTTTTCGTTAAAAAAAAGAGTAATAATTTTTTTTCCATATTATATAATGTAAATATTTAAATAATTTTTTTTCCCATTTATAAAAATTAAAGAAAAAAAAATGGCCTTTTCAAGATAGATGATTTTATATTTTTTCCTTGTTAAATTTTAATATGTTGTTGGATAAAATCTCTGTTTAAACAATGATTTATATTAATAAATCAAAATTATGGATTTACAATAATGCAAATCAGTAGATAAAAATTGCATTGCAACAACATGCATTTTGAATGTAAACTGCATGGAATTATTTGCACCGAATCCATAATTCAGTTGGCATTATCCCAGCGGTTTCAAAAGTTGATAATAATCCGAAAATTACGTTGAAAACATGCGTATAAATAATGCGGACCAAAAAAAAAATAAAACATTTTATTTCGCATAGAATTATGCATACTTTTCTCACAATTTCATTAATGAACCGCGCATTCATTATGTATTTTAGCGCGCGGGAAAACTTAAATCCGCCGTCTGAGGAGTTGTAACTGATTAAAGCGACGATCGCACGACGTTTGCGTTGCGCAGTTAAAACTTAACTAAATACTTGCTAATCAACTAACGTAATATATTCTACAGCTGGATGTAATTTAATTATTTTTTTTTTGTCTTTAAAATTACAGCAGTTTGCTGCATTTTCAGCTTTAAGCTAACACTTGCAACGAACTAAACCATTTATTTTCAACTACTTTAATTATATGCAAATGTTTGACTAGTTATTATACACATTGTTAGAAACGTTCCTGAAAATCTACAATAAAAGTCAAGAATCGTGTAATCCCATAATCTACAAACTTACTTATATTATTAAAATTTTATCACATAATTTTCAGAATTTTAGTAATTTCAGCTTGACGCAACGAATTATATTTTCATTATTTACCGCTTTGGGAATCAAGAGCTAAATTAGACAAAAATTAGATAACATATAGTAAAAATGTCACTTTAACACATGGTTCGGCTCCGGAGCCTCATTATGCGGCTCCAAAAAGTTGTTTTAACTTATTTTACTGTTTTTTTTAAATTATATTTCGTATGGAAAATCAGCTTTAAACGAGGTCTTACTGTAATGTAAAATAATTTATTTTTTACAAAATTTCATAGAAAATCGTCAAAAATAATAATTAAAATGTAAATTATTAATAAACATAAATATGAAATGTCGGATAATCTAAATAAATTGTATGAAAAATGGAACAATCATTATTATTATGATTATTTTAATAAAAATGTAGAAGTGGTATAAATTACATTGACCTAATTAATTCACGAGCAATGCATTTCCATATTTCTCACAGGCATCGCATGCATCAAACGGCCGCTAATTATACGTTGTTTTCAATGCTAGTCCTTCATAAATGATAAGGCGCCTCCATCATTGTAAACTATTTTTGAACGCGCCTTTAAACATTACCTACGTTTCAAATCATAACAATTATTAGCCTTTCGTTAATTTTGCATTTATGCAATGCGGATTGAGCAATAAAATACTTCTTTCAAGGAATAAAACTGTACCATAAATAAATTATTATTACCTTTACAATTTATCTTTTAAATCTTGAGTACAATCATTAAATAATTTCTGAAATAATAAAAAAAAAAGTATAAAATTATTATTTTCTTTGCAATTTATTCAGTAGAATAAGAAAATAATTCTTGAAATTAACAATTTATTCATTTAATATTGAGCAATAAAATCATAAAATAATTCCTGAAATAATCAAAAAAAAAATAAAATTATTATTTTCTTTGCAATTTTCTTTATTCATTGAATATTGAGGAATAGAATAAAAAAATAATTCTTAAAATTAGCAAAAAAGGAGATTAAAATTATTATTTTCCTTCGAAAATTTATTCATTGCAATAAATTAAGAAAATAATTCTTGAAATTAACAAAATAGTAGAAAAAAATATTATTTTCTAAGCAATTTCTTTCTACGATTTATTCATTAAATATTGAGAAGAAAATAATTCTTGAAATCATCATAAAATTATTATTTTCCTTGACGATTAATTAATGAAATAATTCTTAAATTGAACAAAATAGTAGAATAAAATATTATTTTCCATGCAATTTTCTGTCTACGATTTATTCATTGAATATTGAGCAATAAAATTATAAAATAATTCCTAAATTTGAGCAAAAAAGGAGAATAAAAGTATTATTTTCCTTACAATTTTCCTTCGACAATTTATTCATTGAATATTGAACGATAAATTAGGAAATTATTCTTGAAATGATCAAAAAAAAAAAATATTATTTTCCTGCAAATGTTTCTTCCACGATTTATTCATAGAAATATTGAACAATAAAATAATTTAAAAAAAAATAGAATAACATTATTATTTTCTTTACAATTTTTTTTCTACTAATATTTTCCTTCAAATTTTTCTTCCACGATTTATTCATAGAAATATTGAACAATAAAATAATTTAAAAAAAAAATAGAATAACATAATTATTTTCTTTACAATTTTTTTTCTACTAATAATTCTTGAAATGAACCAAAAAGAACAATACAATAATTTAATTTTCTATTTTTTTTTGTATTTAATTTTTACAAATAAAAATCATATAAAATTATAAGAAATAATAATAATTCTTTAATATCATATTAATGCATTTTATTACATTTTTTTATGGATTTTATATTAAAAAATCTTTTCAACTTTCGCTACATTTGTATTTCTTGTCAATTAAAGATTTTGTGTTAATTTCTAAACTATTTTCAAGATATAATTCTTAAAATGAACAAAATTATTTTTTCGTGGAAATTTTCCATATTTAGAACGAATTAATAAATCTAAATTAAACATATAATATTATATTTTTTTATGAATTTTATATAATTTTTTTTTAAATTTCCAGACAAAAATTATTTTATTGACAATTACTTTAATAATTTTTATTGAATAAATATTGTATAAAACTGATTATTTAAATGCTAAATATAAGTGATAATCAAAATAATTTCAAATGTAAAAAAATACCAATAATAGAAAAATTTTATACATAAAGTATTTACCAAATAAAATAGATTAATTGTTATATTTATTTCATAAAAAAATAAATATTTAAAACTAGATGAACTAAAAGAAAAATTGGAACTAAATATAAAAATTTATAAAACATTAGTCTTCTTATAAGTTATTTCTTAAAAATAAGAGAATAATTTAATATAAAAATATATTTATTTAAACTATAGATCAGCGTCCTTCACACCCGCAAAAATATGAATAATATTACTTTAATATAGAAATAAAAAATAATGTTGATAGTAAAACATATATAAGATTGATGTTTCAACCTGCTGAGAGGAAATTTCTGTTACTGCGGAAGAATACTACTATGGATAACAAATCTTGTATAAACCTACAGTAAAACTGTTAAATAAGTGTTGAAATTATGTGTTCATAATAAATATTACAATGTTGATAATCAGTTTGATTGATGAATCGCAACTCGCAAAAATTCCTGAAAAACCGACCAAAAAAAAAAGCTCAGGCAACGGATTTCCGGTAAAGCTATTACGTTAATAGCTACAATGTTTACACAATTTATATTGCATATGTGTTTATCAGTGAAACAACGAGTGTTATTTGCTATTCACATTATTCTGTACTTTTTTTTTGTTCCTCTCGCATTTATATTTTTTTTTGGGGGTGTTGCTCGAATTGTTGTTGTTGTTTCACCCCACCTTTCATTGTTTGAATATATAATATTGTTTGGAACTGTTGTATTCGATTGCCGTAATTCATGCAGAAACTGGGGAAAGATTTATTTGCACGTATAAAACGATAATTGAATTTTTGTTCAAATTCAAACATCGCGCCGTGCACACATTACACACACTATACACTAATAAAATAATGTTATAGACTAACGGAATTTGCATAGTTTAATTAATCCTAGCCGACTGCCGCCCCTCCGAAATAATAAAACGCTCTATTATTAATTTAATTGAATGCCGGGAAATTTAAACAGATAGCAACCAGCACCCCGCGCGCATTTAATTAATGTTTGGTTTAAGATGTGCGCGATGCCATTTGCTGTATTCTACACAATTTCTATAATATCGCGATGAAAATTTTAATACAATAGATTTATTTCAGCTTCGATTTAACGAAGTCCAGAATTATTCGAAAACATGATCAGAAATTCTATTAGAAGATGAAAACATTTCAAACATTAGAAAAGAAATTTCGAGAACTTTTCAGTCAATTTTGAAAAGTGACTCATAAAATTTTAAAATGTGATTTCACATGACTGTATTTTTTTTACCTCTGAAAACAAAGTTTCGCTTAACAAACTAAAAAATGTTGCCAGAAGTTCTATTAGATGAAAAAAACTTTTAATTCAATTATGTCGATGAAAGAATTTTAAAAATCAATTTTTATTAATAGATTCAGTCTCTTTTAAACTTTAAGTCTTACTTTGTACGAAACTACAAAAATATAATATTTTTTCTAAATTAATATTGAAATAAACTTTATTATATGAATTGTAAAATTGATATGTAAGAAATAAATCATATTGTAATGAATCCCACGAGGTTCCATTCTTTGTCCTATATTGAAATGTTCTTTGATTCTAACCAGATTAAAGGTTTAAATGTCGAACAATTGCATTACTTTAGGTATTTGGAGGTTTTTCATTTCAAATGTACTGATTTACCTTAACAGGATTGTATAAGAATCCTTACAAATGGAAATATCAAAATGCTCTAATTTCGTCTCCGGCAATTCGCGTTCACAAAGAAATAAGTACGGTTTCTATTTATGATAAATAAAGTTCAATGGAATTTGCGAGTGATAAAAAATATGCAGTAAACGAGGTGAAACAAAAAAAAATGTAAATAAATAGAGTAGAGGAGATGAGATGAGAAAGCGCGAAATTCGAAATACAGAGGGAATCGCAGATAATTTAATGATGATATGCAAAATACTGATGGCAAAAAAAATGTAATATGTCGTGGGAGATCCTCGACTACTCTTCTCGTATTTTTTTCTCTTTTCTTTTACCACACACACACACACACTTTATATTTCCTCTTGCTTCACCTCATTCCACCACTTCTCGTTTCTTTATTTTGCCCTCGGTGTCGTCGTTCTGCTCCTGCACCACCCTCAATCTCCATCCGAGCGTTTCATATTGCGGCTTTGTTTGATCGCTGCTCAAGCCCCGGGCTACCAAAGTCCCAAACCATCATCGAAATATTGCAACCTGAAGGTAAATCCCTGACCGAGCGTACAATTATATCTGCCAAATATGCATACTCTCTATCATACACAAAACTATCAATTGAATAATGTTACATAATGCACCATAATATTATATACTTATATAAATCCGGTTATATTTTCAATGTTCTTCACGAACAGAAAATATTTCAATAATGTAAACTTTTCAAAATCTTTAAGTTAAAAATTACATAAAAGAAGTTTGAACAAACCAGTGACATTTCATATATTCTTCGCGAATTGAAAATAAATAAATAAGGAATTGCACCATAATGTTGTATAGTTTTTCAGAATAATTCAGTTACGATTCTAAAGTTCTTTGCAAATTCGAAACTTTTCAATAAGAGATGATGGATAATCTCTACCAAAATTACCAATTGCATAATGTTACATAATGCCCCATAATATTATATACTTATCTAAATCCAGTTATATTTCCAATATTCTTCACAAAATGAAAATATTTCATGAGTGTAAAGTTTTTCAAATCTTCAAGTTAAAAATTACATAAAAGAAGTTGGAACATATCAGTTACATTTTAAATATTCTTTGTAAATTGAAAATAAATTGCACAATATTATCGTATACTTTTATATGTTACATAATGCACCATAATATTGTATACTTATCAAAATCAAAATCGCAAATTAATAATATTTCAATTCTGTAAACTTTTCCAAGTTTTCTAGTTAAAAATTACATAAAAAAAAAGTTGGAATAAACCAGTTACATTTCAAATATTCTTCGCAAATTGGAAATAAATTAATAAAAGATTGCACCATAATATTGTAAACTTTTCAAAATCATCAAATTAAAAATTACGTAAAAGAATTTAGAATAATTCAGTTACGTTTCTACAGTTCTTTGCGAATTCGAAATATTTCAGTAAGGGATGAAAGAATGAAAATAAAATAAATGTTGTAGTGAATATAACATCACTTTGCAAGCACGCACACTCAAACTTGGGTATTTGAAAGTTAGTTGTAGCATGGACGAAGTATCTTATACAATCCGTGCCAACCTCTAAGAATAATAAAGGATAGTCTTGTTTTGTCGAGATAAGAAAGTTGATTCAATCTAATATTCGTTTAACATGCATCAAAATAACACCTGAAACAAGATAGCGATCATCCTGAAAACTTACATTTAGAAACAAATATAAATAAAGAATCTTCAGACTTTTTTTATATTAACTCATATAATTGAAACTTATATTTTTATTACTCCAAACCAAAAACATGATTTTAAATATATTTCAAATAAAGCCTAAATCTTCCTACATATTTTCAACATTGAGTATTTATGACGTATCGGGGCAAAAAACCTCTAGAAACACTCGGAAAAGTTTCACAAAATTGTTTAACTTTTATTTGATATTTCATCATTTTATACTTCTCGAAACACGCACCAGATTTATTTCATAACTAAATACAAATTAGGAAAAATATATCACTCACTTTTACGTAATTTTAAATTAATTACTATTTATTTTTTTAGTCTAATATAAACTATATTTCTATTGAAAATATTTAAAATTATATAAAAAAACTTTTTTTTCCATTTTCAAAAAAAAAATATTTTCGAAATTATAATAAATTTTTGAATATTTTTTTCTGATATAGTTTTTACAAATATAATAATGCAGGACTTAAATATGTAGTGAACAAAAAATAAATGTGTTTTATGAAGGATTTTTAAAGAAATTATTAAAATTATTTGATTATGAAAGGAGTAAAAAATATATTGTATAGAAATGTTATTTAATTTAATTCTGGTATAAATATTATAAAAAAACATGTTTTATTATAGAATTCTCAATGGAATTGTAGAAGTCAATGTAATGAAAGAAATACGTGATAAAGAATTTTCAATATAATTATTTTCAAAATAAAATGATTGTAATTAAATAAATTGATATATTTTCTCTTTAGAATTCTGAATGGATTTGTTCAAATAGAACTATTATATAAGCTGTAAGTAATATGGAAAAAAGTAAGTAAGTTATTGTGATTACATGTATGAAGAAAAAACTGAGAAAAGAAGAAATATTGCGGCACTTAAGCCCATAAATAGGGAAAAACATGGTAGGTGTTGGGCGAGTAAATAGAAGTTACTTATTCCTTTACGTACGTATTGTATTGCTCGGTGGGAGTGTGTGTTTATTTAGTTTGAGTTTGTCGTGTCGGAAATGGAAAGTGGAAGGTAAATTTGCTCGTAAAATGAGAACGGGAGCTTTGGCTAATATATTAACGTTCCAAGCCGAGTATTTGTCGAGCATTTCGGAAAATTTTTATTCGCGCCACCACCGTAAATCCCCAAGTCAGGTAAATACGTATATACATATAAATCTGCACTTAAATTGCGACGAATAAATAATCTGCTTCGTATACAAAAAATCTATTTTTTTCTCTCTACCCTTAAGTCGTTTATTGGTTTCAGAGGGTTTAAAGAAAAACTTGTATTTTGGGGGGTTGTATTTCATTCCGCGTTTAATACAGTGCAAAAACTTGCAGGTTATCTTGAGGGGTTGATCTCTTCGGCGGTTTTGCGGTTGCGTCCCAGCATCGTGAATCAGGAGGTTCCTGGTGTACAGCCTCATCCCTCAGGTGATGAATGGCCCTATGATCGTGAGTCATTTGTCTGGATTGCCGCACTATCTGCAGGCCCTGATTGCGCACTTACCATAGATACTTCGGATTTATGGTGATTTTGCAATAATTTTACAATATATATCCCACCGGCCGGATAAGTGTGTTTAGTTGAATCCACACAGTATGTTGTGGAATACACGGGACAGCACATGTATCTCCGGATTTACACGTATATCCTTCTTGTTGCAAACATCCATTTACTTTTTACTGTTTTTCCACAGAAAAGAAGAAAAAATGACATTAATAATTCAAAATTTCCATTCAAAATATTTCTTTAAATTCTTATCATTTCTCTGAAAACTTACCTAAAACTTCAATCTATATTTCATACTAATATTTTATTTAAATCGATTCTAAAACTCTGCAATTAATGACAAAAATATTTATAAAAAAGTTGTATTATGTTTCAAGTATAAAAAGTGAAAATATTGAATAATAAATAAAATGTCATAATTTTGAGTTGATAAATAATATTTACAATTTTTTTTCAGCAATAAAAAAGTGTATTATTTTTATTGAAATTTTTGTAAATAAAAGTTTTCCATCCAAAATATTTCTTTAAATTCTTATCATTTTATTCAAAACTTACTTAAAACTTCAAGTTGCATTTCATGAAATTATTTTATTTAAATCGTTTCTGATTTACGAAATTATAAAAAAATTCATTAAAAAAATATATATTAATAAAAAATATTATGTTTCAATTATTAAAAGTATTTTCATGTAAATATTGACTCTAAATTCATGTAGAATTAATAAAATAGCATAATTTTGTGTTAATAAAAGATATTTACAATTTTTTCAGCAATAAATAAATATTGTATCAATTTTTTTTAAATTTTTATCATTTCCCTCAAAACTCACCCAAAAATGTAATCTACATTTTATGGAAATATTTTATGTAAATCGAAAATGAAATTATGTAATTAATAAAAAATCATTATTAAAAAAATATATTTATAAAAAACAAATATATAATGTTTCAAGTATGAAAAGTGAAAATATTACTATATAAACTCTAAAGTCATGTAGAATTTATAAAATGGCATAATTTTGTGTCGATAAATGATATTTACATATTTTTTTAACAATAATTAAAAAGTGTATAAATTTTCTTGAAATTTTTGAAACTAAAAGTTTTCCATTCAAAACATTTCTTTCAATTCTCATCATTTTCCTCAAAACTTACATAAAACTTCAATCTACAATTCAGGGCAATATTTTATTGAAATCTATTATGAAATTCTGCAATTAATGAAAGAAAATTCAATACATTATTTCAAAAAATATATTAATAAAAAAAAAATTATGTTTCAATTATCAAAAGTGAAAATATTGAAATATTTACTCTAAAGACATGTATAATAAATGAAATGGTATAATTTTGTTTAGAATTCTAAATATTTTTTAAAATAATTATTATTTTCCTCAAAAGTTACTTAAAACTAATAATTACATGAAATTAAAATTAATAATTACATGAAATACATTGCTTTAAAATTTTATAATAATGTTATTTATTTAAATAAAATTTTATACTAATTTATGTTTTAGTATTTTATCTAGCAGAAGATTTGTTACGTAAAATACTACTGAATTCAGGCTGAGTACAAAAAATGCAAATATTAAAATGTTAACTCAAAAGACATTTATGAAAATAAATAAAATTTTGTTTACACAATTGATATACACATTTTTTCAGCAATAAATAAAAATTATATGAATTTTCTTGAAATTTTCGTAAATATTAAGGTAATTAGTTGAATAATTTAGTAAAGGCTAACGTTTAATCTTGGCGGATTAGCATCGACGCACCTAGTTTGCAGCGTAATCTTGACATTTCCTTGTAACAGTAATATTATCAAATTGGAACTCAGATTGTTCAGAACCAATCAACTGTAAACGTAATTGGCCTGGTTATAATCAATGGACTTATGGTTACTATCTAAAGCTCAAAGCAAACATGTAACTAATTGAGGCAATGCCATTCATAGGCCATATTAAATTTGTTGCAATTAATTACCCACTAATTAACTTCAAAAGCAAAATCCGAAACCCGAACTTGATTAACACACCGATTATATTACATAATTTCATATATAATAATTTTTTTTTTTGATAATTATATGTAGACTAAAATAATAATTAATTATTTAATTACTTGATACTTGCCAAGTAATGTAAGAAATAAATTTAAAATATTTAGTATAATTTATACGTGCATAAGATTTAAAAAAATTGATATTAAATTCGGACCATAAGACGCATGTTTTTTACGTAAATCAAATAAGAATTAGACTATATTTATGATTTTTTTAACATTATTTAAAATATTAAAAGATTTTGTAAATTATACATTTAAAAATACAAGTTTATAAAAAAATCATGAAAAAACATTTAAATTATTTCTTAAATTAAAAGTGCGTGAAATGCAGTGAAATAATTTCAGTTTTGTATAATTTAATAAAAAATGTATGTGAAATATATTTTTGTTTAATATTATTACGTGCAATTGCTGAAATAAAAGATATTGATTGTGTTTTCAGTTTGCTGAAAATTGTATCTAATGATGCTTAAAGTATTTCGCAGTGGCGGTACGCGCATATATGCATATAGTGAAAAAAAAAAATTGGGAATGATTGAACAGGAAATGGTTTTTGGAAGTGGAAATACGTGCAAAATACGCTCCAATGCTTAATGTCAGTTTTCAGGGCGAAAAATATAAATATATATATATATATATATATATATATATAAAATGGGAAATGTAAAATTGATTTTATATTTTGCAAGCGCTTGTTCCTTGCTTCTTCCACATTTATATATTTTTTTATTATTAATATTGTTTCTCTCTTCCGTTTTATTTTATCCATCGCTTTGTAACATCGCGGTGATGAGGAACCGAATCAGATTATGGATTCTCTGTCGAAGAGCCATCGGCAAAAGCGCTAATGCCTTAATGCTCGACGGTGAATTAAGCATTAATGGCCTGTAAAGTGTATAGATCAAACGGCGTTGCCCTATCCGGAATATGGCTACAGAGTTGCGGTCGTACACATCCATTCATCATTAAAGACAGTGTCCTTAAATCCCATTAAATCCATTGATTTCTAATTACTTCCTCCTAATTCCCGAATTGACGTTTCCGCTACATTAACATACATATCATCTTATAAAATGTTTAATTAAAATAATTTAATCAACATGCTGAAGAAATTTCAAAATAAAAAGTAATCAAACTAAGAGAATTGTGAAAAATTAGTTTTAGATCTAAGTACAAAATGATGCGTCTTATGGTCCGAAAAAACCATTTTCAGCATAAACACATATTTCTGAAACATTAATTTAACCAATTTATATTATCACAAAACTGAAAATTTCTTTGTAAAAACGTGATCCAAGTCTGAAATAATGTTAGAAATAATGAAAGATTTTTTTTATAAATCATAGGGAATCATAGTAAATTTGTGAATAAAAAATTGGAATTCATATTTTCCAGTAAATTAGATACAAAATACATATTTCAAAACCATTGGTTTTGTAAATTACGAAAGTATTATGAAGATAATTTCAAGAAAAGGGTTCAATTTTTCTATGTAAAAAAAGGTGCGTCTTATGGTCCAATATTATGAATAATTTTAAATAAATTTATTAATCTAATTAGTAAAGAAAACTTATTTTATTAGATAATCAAAGCGAATGAATGAGAGAAAAGGGAATTTGATATAAATTCTGTTGTATCTTGAAGGAAAGATCCGAATGGCAGTCGTTCAATTAGCGATTGGATCGTTGACTTCGAAGCGACGCGAAGGAGATCAAATGAAATGCCCGGTGAATTATGTAACAATTATCGGGAATCGGGGGAAGGGTCAGAAGTTCGGAGCCGATGGTGCCTGAACGGCGGAGTGAACATCTTTGGAGATCATTAACGGAGGAGGAGAGACTGAAAAGGGCGCAAGAAAACTGCCGATTACGACTGATTAAGTCGATAGTCGCCGAGGGTCCGACGACGACATCATTTCAATAACCAATATTTGATGTTCATCTGCAATCAGCACTTTATCAATGACAAAAAGAAAAAAATAAATATCTTTCATCTAAAGCAATTATTTTATATTAATCACTTAATTAAGTTAATCTATGAAAATATAAGTATAAAATATCGTTTTTGCTATTGGCGGATATATCCGCCCTATTATATTTACAAGCTACGTTTAAGCAAAATTTTATGCAAGTCACTGTGGAGCCGAATCAAATAAATAATTATATATAATTAACATAAATTTTAAGGGATTAATTGCAAATTAAGTTTTAGAAATAAAGAAAGTAAAGTCGAACACGTTGTTTGTTCATTTACTTTTTTTCTTTTATTGTCGCAAACAATTTAATTGGATTTTAATGGGCCCTAAATTCAGCCGCTAAGCAACGATTATATAATTAAGACGTTTCTCCCTCGCAGTTTGATTTCAGCCGTGGCGGTGAATGCGAAAAGCCAATTCCGGTTGCGTAATTAAATGAGAACAATTTCGCAAATTGGTTGTTCATATTTAAGCATCCGTCCAAACTTATTCCCATTTCCACTCATCCCGAAAAACGGAGCTTTAATATTGCGATGAAATAATGATGAAATTCACACCGTTTTTGCCACCTAATTAAATAATATTTATTGTAATATTAAAATCAAAATATAAAAATCAAACTTTTTGGTAATCAATTTTTGAAATGTTGAGCAGTGAGAGTTGTAAATTTAAAAAAATCAAATTTCGCTCATTTTTTTGGGAATCCTTTGTAACGTAGATGTGAGATGAGAGGGTTGTGATGTGACGAAATCTAAAAAAGAAAAATTGGACGTTATGAAAAAATGAAAATGTCGAATTACAGAGTCCTCGCAGAATAAATTACAATCAATTCCGGTCGGATTTCTGGAAATGTCTGGCTGCCTTTGCGCTCGGAATTATTTCCCATCCACATGCAGTCACTCGATTACCTTCAGTAATCAAAGGGGCTTTCGGATCGATACCGATCGTGATACAAACGCGTGATGAATTTTGCCAATGTCACACTTCAGCCATCTTAAGAGATAGATAATATTGGACGATACGAGCGAGACATTATTGGTTTACTCGGATACCAGACAATTTGTGACTAAGTGCCATCAAGTTTACAATTTGCAAAGACACTCGAAAACACGCAACGTTTAAGAGTACAAATAAATATCAAGAGGGTGGAAAGAGGTGCTTCGATTTTAGCGCCAACCCCGTCGTGCAGACAGACGTAATTGCTTCATTTCAATCTTTAATCTTTCGGCCATTTCAACGAATATAATTGATAGCCTCACCATTTCTCTTCATACCAATATTTCGTAACGCTTTTATAAACTTTGATAAATAGGTTATGCATATACAAAATATAAAATAAGTTACGACATAATCAACATAAATCCTATTACTATTTCATATCATGTAATTCAATTATTTATTACAAAATAAAATAACGCCATCTATTAAAGTGATGGAAACTACATATTATTTATTGAAAATAGTAGCGACATCTAACAACATAATACATACTTCTAATAATGTTGTTTTACTTGAATAAATAAAATTTAGTGAATAACATTTAGTAAAAAAAAGAAGTGAATTTTTAGTTTTCTTGTCGTTAGTTAAAAAAATACTATATAATAAATTAATACTAATTAAGTACTGAAAAGATATTTCATAACTTAATATAATTTTACAAAAAAAAAAGTTATTCATAGAACATGCAATAATTAGTATGATTCATCAGATGTAACAAAGTTGAGAAGCCGGAAAATTTCCGTAACGGCGTAATTATATGACGGGGCCTTAATGAATTACTTCAATCTATTTAGCTTTTTGCAACACGTTTTTGTTCTTAGGGGAATTTGAAAGGC
This sequence comes from Nicrophorus investigator, assembly GCA_963457615.1. Lineage (NCBI taxonomy): Eukaryota > Metazoa > Arthropoda > Insecta > Coleoptera > Silphidae > Nicrophorus > Nicrophorus investigator. Next base: position 6,095,458 of record OY735142.1, on the reverse strand, counting down.
AAAGCGTGTTTCAGCTCTTCTGGACCGGCTCTTGAGGGACGAACGGATCCCTTCCTCCTGCCGATGTAAATCTGGCGCCACTAGCCATTTATGGTTCATTCAAAGAGCTATGAACCTGAGGTTATGCCTGCTTAAATATTCAACGGTGGTCAGCGGTGCATAAAGCTCGGATTAATAAATAAATATATGAACTGGAAGCACATAAAATGCACGTAAACATAGACGAAAACGTGTGCGGAAGGAAGTTTACACACACAAAAAAAACTTGTGTGTAGATTTAAAACAAATATAAAATAAAACAAAATTGTTATCAAATATTAAGACAACAAAAATTTACTAAAGTAAATAATTTTAAAAACAAATATTGAAACTAGTTGTCAATATTAATAAAACTAATAAAATGACAAATTATTCAATAACTCCAAAAAATCTTATTATATTAAAAAAAAACAAAATTATAGATTACAAAGTCAATTCTCTTAATTTAACCATTTTAGTACAAGCGGCGGATATATCCGCCATATCATTAACATAGGAGACTATGCTTATACAAAATTGTATGCGGTACTAGTTGTCTTCAAACGTAGCTATCGTCTTGAAAAAATATGCCGGAAGCCGGAAGTATAATAATTAAAAAATAATTAATAACTAATAAAGTGACAAATTATCCAAAAACTCTAATAGTCCTATTATATTAAAAAACGAAATTATAGATTACAAAGTTAATTTTCTTATTTTAAACATTTTGGTACAAGCGGCGGATATATTCGCCATATCATTAATATAGGAGACCATTCTTATACAAAATTGTATGGGGCAATAGTCTACTTCAAACGTAGCTATTTTGTTAAAAAAAATACACCACAACATAATAATAATTTTGTTGTTAATATTTTTATTCAAAATAAAATTGCAAAATCGGATTATTCGAGTCATGAGTTTAAAAACTAAAATAAATTTGTTCTAAAATAAATTTTATGTATAATATGCTTATTCATATAATTGCCATATATGAATTAATGATCTCTCGTCTAGTTTACTTTCAACAGCCAAGATCACGGGTTATTAAGTAATGGGTTTTACAAATTCAACGTGTAATATTCGGGGGGATGATTATAAATGACGTGGGTTCGGTTATGAAGGAAAGTTTGGTGAATGGGGGATGTCCACGGACTGCTTCCATTTCCGTCGAGTGACTTGTGAAACTGAGGGCCTACCATTGTCTTGGAGCAGGTTTGGACACCGTTGATTTATTAATACGCCTACTCTTGTTGAAACACCATTCGATCTAATTTATATACGATAGAACATAGAACATCCATTTTTTGCAGAAACCACTCACGTTACATACATAATAAAAAAAAACCTGTATCCAGTCTTAGCTTATAAATTGCAGAGATAAAATAGACTTTTCGATATAATTAATTATTTCATCAGTTTCTTATAAATTACTTTAGACATTTTAATCTTGTACATTTTTAAAAGCGAAAAAAATGTTTGTAGGAAGAATTTTGAACTGTCAAAAGCGAACAGGAATACAGGAATAACGTCAATGTTTTATCAAAATCAAAGATTCATAACCTCAACTAGGGTTATGACGTTTGATACCACCGCCAAATGCGTAGTTCCCTGTGAAAATGACGTGGCGAATATATCCGCCCATAGTGAAAAACGATTATATAATATAAAAAACACATATATTTTCATATAATACACATCTCACAATAAAAAGCTTAATGAAAAACTTATATTTTTAACTAATACATTGAATATTTATAAGTAACAGTGCAAAACAATATTAATTTTCGTAATTAAAATTTGTATATAATGATGGGAAGCCTTAAATATAGGACTAAGAATACTGGTGATAAATAAATCAAAGAGTTTCGTGTATGTAGATTGTGGAAACGGGGTAATAATTTTAAAAAAATCGCGTAAAATGTGAATGCCCTCCGACTATATTTCGAATCGTTCACGCTTAGAAGCTCAACCCTCACAACTATTGTCTTCAATCACGAACACACCGCATTCTGTTCCATCGAGGGTTGGGCCGTAGTGTGCAAAGTCGTATATTAAACAAGCAGCTAAGAAGAAAGCAGAAGTTACAATGAAAACAAAACAGACTTCTTTGAATCACTAATCGAAAAGTGGAAAAGGCGGACACAAACAGCGCAGATAAAACGAACACTTCTTTTACACCCCCGCTTCGTTATAAATATGGGGGCTCAACTTAAAGCAAAGTGAATTTTAAAGGAAAAAATAATGCGCAAGAGGAAGGAGAGGAGAAAAAAAAACAAGACCTAACATGAGAAGTTGGGGCGCGAAGCTTGCACGCGATTTTCTTCAGCGCCATAATGATCGTTTCGATTTAAATGTTTCAGTCATGTAAATGCAAGTAATGCAGGACCAACGAGGTTCCTGCCTTTTGATCCTTTTCCTCCTTCGCTACCTGGAACTTTATTTTTATATAAATGTATAAAGAGAAAGAGAGAAAGGATTGTGGAAGACAAGGGCGAAAGCTGACTGCAATTAGTTTAATGTTTTTATAATGATTTGGAGTGATTTCTTTGTGCGAGAAAGAACCCCATTAATTACGCTCGAATTAAAGAGCGAGCGAACGAACGAAGGGCGATTTTAGAATCGTCGGATGCAGAATTGGAACGAGCAGGGATGATGGTCTTTCCTTGCGCGAATTGTCGCAGATGCAATTAAAAATCGATGAGGGAGTAATTAGTTTTTTTTTTTCGTTCTTTGCTGGGCGAAGGAGTCGATCTGGAAGCTGCGGATTTGACAAGTGACATGACCAGCATTTCTGCTGGGATAGGCCGTGTAGTATGTTGGAACAGCAGCGTGAATAAATGATGGTGCATCGATTGTTTCAGTCTGATCCGGCACATCCGAGTATCGAAACCCGAATGGCGAACGGGTCGTTTCCTATATGCGGCAATTTATTGAAATATCCACTAAATATTAAACAAGGAGATGCGAAATTCAAATCAGGATTTGAATGCACGAAGATAGTGCAAATACAAATTCCAAATTCAATTATATATTAAATACAAAACATACAGACAGTATTACAGTCTAATAAATTATTATTTTGTAATTATAAATTAAAGCAGAAATAAATGACATTTTTAAGAATCTTTCACCACAAAATATACAGTTTTAATACATTTTTCGTAAAATTCAGGCAGTTTTTCTTCAATAAATCACTCCAAGTAGTTTGAAACTTGTTCAACATTTGTATTTTTTGTACCTCGAAGTAAATATTTCATCGACATAAATAGTTGATATGATAAGTGAAAATGGTGGATATTTCAAAACTTTTAAATCTAACTTTCTTATTTTGCCCTGCGTAAAATTCCAAATTCTTTTATCTATTTTTTTTTAAGGACTTTTCAAATAATTATTTACTGTTGACCATGAAAAACTTAGCGTTTGTGATAATTCCTTCATTGTTGCACGTGGATTAAACTCCCTATCACCACTTTTCAAAACATCTACAAAACTTTCGAAGATTCAAAATTTCTCCATATTTTTTTGATTCTAATCCTTTATCAAATAAAAACAGCATAAAATATCTTAAATATATCTCTGCAATCTTTGACCTTTAATTTTTGTTTACTTTGGGCCAAATAAAATAAAAAAATATAAAAACTGAAGAATATGAGACTCTTAAACGATTTACAAAAAATATCTATATTTGCTGAACTTCTGAATTTTGTTGACCGTTTCATAAGTCCAATTTCTGTAACATCTTATTTTTTCTACTCTTCCCACATAACATTTTTGAATGATATATTGGATACATTCAATCGTTGTAATTGACTTTTGTTGACTTCAGGAATGAAAGTTGATTCTGTATTCATTTCGAATAAAAAATCGTATTTTAATGTTTCGTTCGGACCATAAAACCATTGAAGTGCGTCAATTTTAAGATGATTTTTATATGTAACGGTAAATATTTGGTAATAGTAATTAATACAAAAAAATAAAATTAATATTTAATTAATTCCTGTAAAATCATGAATATGTTTGCAAAATTTAACAGGGATTTCTGGCGAAATGAAACTTTGACGCTTATACGTGTATTTATGATATTTGCATAACTTGTGTACCATTAGCATTTTTGCTGGTCAAATATTTGCTCAGGTCGTATGTGTATGTACGTAACCAATTAAACAAATTCAACGGATCGGATCGTTCGAAGCTCATCAAGCTCCATCGGAAATCCCTTCATGATAAATTTAGAGCTTCCGTGCTCAATAAACCTGATACAAGCAGTAAAAAAAGAAGGGAGACGAGAGTTTCGAGGATAAACTTGGAAAAGCCTTATAAATCGAACAAACACAGGACTACTCCAAATTGCCTTAAGCCTAATTATATAGATTAAAAAATCATCAAGATGTGTATCTTCAAATTGCAACGAATTCCCTTGCATGCGGGAACCAGAAAGAAAATTAAACAAAGAACAACAAACAGAAATAGAGACAAAGAGGATAAAAACGGTTTTCATCGTTACATTTTTATTTTTTTTTTTGGTCGAAAGAGTTTGCGTGTGTTTTTGGACTATAGAAATTGTCCCAATCCAGCAAATAAACCATCAGGTTCACAAGAAGAGAATGTTCCGCACGGGCATTGTTGGAATGCTCCCAAAAACACTTCTCTCTAATTAGAACAAAAAGGAATCAGCCAGCCGCACCACTCAATCTCCCTTCCAGGAGGAAAAATTGTATGGAGAGGAAAGCTCACACAAAAATTTTTACTTCTCTTTGTGGGGGGAATGTGTATATATATTTTCTTCGTGCTTCCACCATTCATTTTCTTTTTTTCTTTCTCCTGATGTTGTTGTCGTAGTTGTTTCGGTTGCCTCCTTTGGGCCCTCTTCCTTTTCATCTCTGGAAACTTTTTTTTCTCTATCTGCTCCTTCTTCATCCTCCGGTTTCGGCTGATTTAATTGTCGCGATAAAACAATCGTTTTGCTGTACAAAGCGGAGGATGATCCATTATCGTTTAATGGCTCGCTTAATATCCCCAGTCGGAGACCGTCCACCATAACAAGGAATAATAATGCACCATCCATCCTGGCCAAATATTATCCCTCAACTAATATACTCCTCGAATAGCCCCGAACAATATACAGCCCCCCCGTATTCTCGGCTCTCACATTCGAAACGCCCCTCATCTATTCCCATTGTCTCTGAAAATTAATTACGTTCTATTACGAAAAAAAAAGGGCGGATTGCGAAGATTCACAAAGGGAAGGAAGATGATGATACTGCGAGTGGAACATGTGTGGTATCTCACACGAGAAGCAAAACACAATGAAAAAATAAAGTATATATATATAAAGAAAATGATAGCAATACCACCGTTATGTTCCGGTATGCTTACAAACTTAATTATACTTAATACAAGAAGTAGAAAAAATTAACACGTATATCTATTTTTTCACCAAGTCTAAGTTTTTTCACTTTAATTTCATAATATTATTGATTTTTTTTGCACATTTATAAAATTTTTTAAGAAAAATAATAATTTTGAAAATCATACAATTTTATTCAATTCACGTTAAAATTGGTATAAATTTTACTATTTTCTTCATGGATTTAATAATTAAAAGAAAATGTTTATAATTTTCACAATATAGACAAAAATTGAAAAAAATAATGTAAAAATTAGTAAAAATATTATATTAAAAAATTACTATAAATTTAACGATTTTTATTATTTTATTCATTTACATGTTGTTTAGTATTATAAGCAAAATTTTAGAATTTTCACAATATAGACAAAAAAATTTAAAAAATCTTCACAATAATAAAAAATATTATATTAAAAAATTATACAATTCATGTTAAAATTACTATAAATTTAATGATTTTTATTATTTTTATAGATTTACACGTTGTTTAATAATTATAAGTAGTTTTATAATTTTCTTAAGACAAAAATTGAAAAAAAATTCTTTACATTAGTAAAAAAATATTAAAAATTATCGAATTGTATTCAATTTATTTATTTTTTTTAATGTCTTTTCTTCATAGATTTACTCGTTGTTTAATAATTATATGCAAAATTTTATAATTTTCACAATATAGACAAATATTGAAAAAAAATTTGAATTAGTAAAAAAATATTCAATTTCATTCAATTCATGTTAAAATTAAAATAAATTTAACGATTTGTATTATTTTCTTCATTATACTTTGTTTAATAATTATAAGCAAAATTTTATAATTTTTACAATATAGACAAACATTTAATAAAAAAAATCTACATTAATAAAAAATATTATATAAAAAAAATATGCAATTGTGTTTTAAATACACGTTAAAATTGATATAAATTTGACGATTTTTAATATTTTTCTCTATGTTTAATAATTTTATGCAACAATTTATAATTTTCACAATATAAACAAAATTTGAAAAAAATCTTTACTTATAACAACTTTATTAAATAATATGATGCTTTCGTTTAATCTGTTATTTATTTGATTTATTCACTTAGACTATATTTTTTCCTTAATAATTTATCAAAAATTAATTATAAAATTTTATTTAATTTCAAAGTTAATTATGATAATTGTTATAATTTGGATGAAATATTATTCCAATATTTTCACTTCCGTCAAAAATTTTACTTGTAACAAAACTTTCAATACACAAAACTTTATTTAATAAATAAAATTTAAGCACTTCATTTCAATCTACTACAAAAATAATAAAATAAGAAAAAATCCAATAGAAAATTCAGTGAAATACTGTTATACTTTTTGCCGAACATAAATAAACCATTCATTAATTTATGATGTGTGAATGGAATTTATAGTAAAAAGAAAACAAACAATACAATTTGTATTATTCTAAAAAAAACTGTCTGGCTTTTCAAAAAATGCAATAAAAAAGAAAGCGAAAGTGCTATTTCAGACGTCTGCATTCTCCACCGTTTATCTACACTGCTTTTTGTGCGTATTTCTGTGCGTCTTCTATATATAAAAAAGATGTGAATAGACTCAATGAAATTTACAATTCTTTACAATTCTTACAAGTTACAAAAATTTGCATACAAAGTTTTTTTTATTAAATAATTATATAAACGCTTTTAATTATTGTCCTATTACTAATTATTTTATTTTTAATTTTGTATTTATACACAAAATATTTAAAGAAAAATTATATAATCGAATAAATACATCATTATTAAGACCTATTGCCATAGATAATTTACTCCATTTTAACTTAATTTCTTACAATTTTAGTAAATATAATTTTTGTGCGTTACCTAAATTCTCCACTATAAAAATAAATTAAAAGTTAACGAAATTTAACTTTAAGATAAATACAAAAAAAAGTTATTCTGAATGATGTCAATCTATATAATAACACATGTTTACGTCTGCCTGCACTATTTTTGAGTGTAGTCTGCAATTTGATTTTTTTTAGTATTCTTTTACGGCCCTATTCCCGCCTCCCTTCGGAGCTTATCGACCCTAGCACTTAGCGAGATGTATGATGCCAGGGATTTCGTCCTTTCGTGACTAGCTCTTGTCGGATTTTTATTTTCCTCTCCGCACAGATTCGAACCAGAAACATTCGTGTTCTTCATTATTAATACAATTTGATTTAAAAAAGCAATGATCTACTAACCATTGAAAATTAAAAAATTCATAAAAATATTAGAAACATTATTATTCTGGCTTTTAAATCAAGGGGCGTAAATTAATATATTTTGGGGTAAATGCGGAATATTATCTGGGAGCCACAACTTCAAATCTGAAGAGCCATGTGCGGCTCCCGCTGTATTAAAAAATTCATAAAAATAATATTTAATAAGAATTATTGAGAGCAATAAAAACATTTTTCGCCTTAAACTATACAAACAAGTGACAAAAAAATATGAAAATATTAGAATTATTATTATTATAATATATTTTGGGGCCACAACTTCTAAACGATACGGCTCCAGCTGCCGACCCTTGAATTCATGAAAATATAATCATCGATCAATCAAAAGAATTATTTTCACCTTTCCTCATAAAGTATTCACACAAGTGACAACTTCATAAATAAATAGCGTGAGTCTAGCCGTTTTTCCGTCAATAATTTATTACTCGTTAATATTTTATTATTGCGTTTTTTTTCTTTATAAAACAACCTAATTTACGCTGAAATGCATAATTGATATTCGATCATTAATATCGATACTAGAATATTCGAATTTTTATTGATGAAAATAAGTCATCATAATTTTACTCCATAATTTATCAAACTATTTTTCATGCGCTGTAAAAATATGACTAATATTTCAGCAAGTTTTATACACTAATGCATGCTCTCTTAATTTATGGCTTAATACTGCTGCAATTTTGCAGCCAGATTTATTTTCCCCTTTTTTTTCATCCATTCCAGATTGATTTACACGGAACGCTTCAAACGCATGTTCCTTAATAAATTACATCCTGATACAACCAACAACACACAAATATTCAAGATATTGGATCTAAATCTAAAATAATATAAATTTGAAAATTATGTAATATCTGTTAAACTATGGGCGAATTTGTAATTTGTATGATTATGTTGGTAAATCGGTAATTTATTTATGGTTTACAAAAGGGCGGCGCGTTTCTGCATAGGATGCGAGAGCGAGGTGGGAATTTAATTGAAACACCAAATATTAATTGCTAATTTAAATTCCATGCAGTGTTTCTATGGATATAACATTTTTGTCGGCAACAATAAATAAATGTAATTCAATTTATACTCGCTTGCATGAAGCTGCAATACGGACGATCATTTTCGAGCAGGAAGCAGCAAAAAGAACATGATAACCTAATGATGTATGCATTGTATACGTAACAACGTCATTAAAGTACAGAGCTTATATGTATACAAATTCGTTATTTTTTCTTTGAAAGATTTTGAAAAAAGAACTTCAGAAAATATTATATAAGACTGATTTAAACTTCACTAAATGAAAATCTGAAACTTCTGATTAACAAATTTTTAATCATTTATTACTAACATCTTTTAGAAGTTTTTAACAAAATAATAATTTTTAGAAATTTGAGAAAATTTTATTGAAAAAATAAAGAATCAAATTTTCTATTTACAAATTGAAAACTATGTCTGAAATATTACAAAAGTTTCCAATTAAAGAAATCATGAATAATTTGAAAATGAATGAAAATAAAAATTAGTTTTCCAAACTGATAAAAATTATTATAAAAGTTTTCTATGGAAAAATAAACGAAATAATGAAATAATTATTATTAAAATATAACAGAAGTTTTCAATGAAAAATAAAAAAATAATTAGATGGAAATTTCTATTGAAAATTTGACTTTACAAAAAAAATTAAAGAGATGAATAAAGTCATATATAAATGTTAATTTAAAAAAATGTTTTCTCTTTCGAAATTAATAATTATTATTAAAAAATAACAGAAGTTTTCAATGAAAAATAATAAGATGCAAATTTATATTGAAAATTTGACTTCTTACAAAAAAAATCAAAAAGAGAGGAATAAAGTCATATATAAATGTTAATTAAAAGAAATAATTTCACTTTAGAAATTAATAATTATTATTAAAGAATAACAGAATAAGAGAAGAATAAAGTCATATATAAATGTTAATTAAAAGATGAGATAGTAAATTTTTGAGAGATCTGATAATAAAAACGTACGGCTCTGGGATTACACTGGCGTTTAAAATATTTGCAGAGGATAAGCTTACGTAGTAAGTGTCAGTAATATCGAAGGGCAGGAGGCGCGAGAGGAGACGGCGGGGCGGAGTGGAGGGAAAAGTGGAAACAAATTAGGGCGAAATGTAAATATGGTGCGTACCGAGTTGCCGTCGTCGGCCTGGATTTGCGATAATATTGTTTTAGGGCTTGTAACTTAAACAACCCTTACGTGGTACACATAATCCTCAGCCGAACTGTTATTACGACAATTAATCTCATCCGTGCAACGGCGGGTCAGCGCCGAATCCACCCTCTCATTTCCCATCAACTTTTCACACGAATGCATCATCAAAAAATAAACAAATTATCCCTGACTTTTGCACTAATTCCAACATATTTCTTCAAACAAAGTACCATCCAAAAACACAATTTTCATTAACAGTTACTTATAAACTTTGGTCTTTGCAGCAATTTCCTCATACGTCATCAAACGTATTAGCCAATTTGAATTAACTACTAGTTAATTTTTCTTAATTATGAAAACCTTACCTTTGCACCAATTCCTTCTTATCTCATCAAATTAAATACCACTAATAAACATAATTTGGATTAACTACTAGTTAACTTTCACATAGATGATGATAATTCCTCCTAATTTTATAAAAAAAAATATCACCTAAAATTGAAATTTACTAGTTAGCTTTTATATTATATCACTTGAGAAAGTTAACTAATAAACCTTGAACCAATTATCAAACAAAATCACAATTTAGATTAACTATTACTTAAGTTTTCTATAAAAAAACAATCTTATTTCATTAAGCAAAATAATTTTAAAAAAATCAATATTTATTTATTACAAGTTAGATAACATTTTTATATATAAAAATGATATAAGAAAATTCATTTATAAACCCTGACCTTTATACTAATTCCTTCATATTTCATCAAATAAAACATGAAAAAAAAATCACAAGTTAACTTTTTAGTTTTTGAAGTAATTACTCAGTTTTTTCACTATTAATATAATTTGGGTTAACAATACTATAATAAAGTGATGTAACTATTTAGTTAAAAATATTAGTTACATTTTACAAATTAGTTACATTTTTCAAATCGTAAAGAATACAAATGTATACAATCGAATTGTAAGAAAATTGCGAATAGCAAATTGCGTTGTATTTATTTTCAGTTCGCTATTAAAATGCAAATAAAATTGATTAAAATTACAATGTATCTATTCGAGACCACTTCGAACGTACACCACCCACACGACCACTCCAACCAGCTATAACAGCTATAAAACAATTAATTCCAGCGGAAACCGGCGCTTCTCCCATAAAGGGTTTCGAAAGGGCTTCGCGTCCAATGGATGAACAGACAGAACAAAAAAAAAATGTACACAACGAATGCATGTAAATATTTCTCATATACCTATGAATATTATTTTTAGAAATTCAAATTAATTGAAGCTGAAGCTGTACTAAATGAAATATAAAAAAGTTATTCTAAAAGTTACAAATTAAAAATGTAAAATTAAATGATAATAAATAAATTTAATATTAATATTTTCGTTAATATTTCGTACAGGTTTCCCAAATAAAAGCTGAAAACATTAATTTCTTATTTTATTTTAAGCTTGAAGAAAAGTTATTCTAAAAGTTATAATTTAAAAGTTTTAAAAAACTATTTATATGACAATAAATATAATATATAAAGTTAATATTACTACTATAAAGGAATTATATTATAAATTTTAGTAAATTAAGATATGACAATGTAGTTATTTTAATATGCTTTAAATGGCGAAAAATTGATCTTAATTTAATGGTAACTTATTTAAGTCTGTTGCTAATTTTATTTTAGTGCAGTTAATATAAATTAGTATATGAGATTAATGGTTGTTTTAAATATTAGATAATTAATGTAATGTTAGCTTCAGAAAATCAGTTACTAGTTTTATATAATTTTCAGATGAAATGAGATGAGATGAGAGTAGTATGGGTATTTTCATCTTTCCGTTGGTAGGTTATTAATGCTTTGGGTTGAAGCACTCGGATGGTGATCAATTGCGGAGGCGACGGGTAATTAAGCGTTATTAGGATGTGTATAATATTTCCATGCGGTCTCCAGCCGACATACCCATTTCATGTTTTATTAAGTCCAAAAACGAAATTAGCGCACGTGGCCAGGACATTCCTCCACCTCCTTCCTTCAGCCAGCATCCCAAGGTTCTCTCTCCTCTCATATCGTCCTTCACATGCGGGGCGGGCGGCGGCAGCAGGCCGAGGCAGCTTCTCCCTAACTTTCAACGAAGCCATCAACCAAACGTAATTGCTTTAATTGATAACAAAAGTGTTTGGGAATAGTTCCAGCGGCAATCGCACATTACCATCTCGGTAACTACCACTAACTATTCGCGGTAACAATTACCCGACTCCGACAAACCTTCGTAATCTCATTACATACCGATTCGTAGAGTTGATCATACGTTTTTAGAATTCTCATATTTATCCATATTTTTAATACCTTCTTATACCTCAGAAATATCTTTATTTGTGTACCTAATCATAGCCTTGATTCCTTTCTTCGTATTCCTCAACTCAATACACTTGTGTATACCTCCACCCATTTATAGCATTGATTCTGCTTAAAATTGATTTTCTTTCTTTTAAGCACACCTTCCACAAATTTAAAGCCTTAATCATATGTTCATTCCTTCTCTCTTTATACCTCTTCATCTATTCATTTATTTCCTTCTAATACCTGATTTTCATCCATTTTATTATAACTCCACCAATTCATAGACTTGATCATCTGTTCATACTACTTAAATCTTCTCATCTATAATCTGTTGATTTCTTGCCTAATTTTTATATAACTTCATCAATTTATGGAATTGATCATCTGTTCTTTACTTTCCTAATTATAAATGAATTCCACTTTTTTAAGTATACCTTAAATAAATTCATAGCATCAATCATATATTTACTCCTTCTTAAACATCTATTAATTTCCTTCCTCTCTATACCTGAATCCATCCGTTTTAAAATCCTTTCCTGTATATTCATTTTCATACTTGATTTCCACCCATGTTTCTACATCAATACTTCCTCATCTATTAATTCCAAAATCCGTCTTCTTACAATATACTTCTTGCAGGTATAAATCGAATAAACAGCAGTCGCATTAACGCCCGCATTAATCCCGGTTCGGTTGGTGCAGTAGGAAGGAATTTACGAGCAGGAATTATGTATTCGTTCCACCGCGAAACGTATGATAAAAGGGCGCGATAAATACGCGCGTTGGGCGTAATTTAATTACAGTTCACCGGATCCGCGGTTTCGTTTTTGTTATCAAAATTTTATCAAAAGCAGATTTTCGGGACGAACTTCCAAACCTCCGACTCTCGTCGGATTGATAAAGTTTTTGCTTCGTTGGTTGACTGCAGCAAAATATAATTCGGCAGCGTTTCAAATAAAAGTGCATCCCGCAAGAGATGGAATTCCTCGCACCTACATGAAATATGCCTCCCGCATTTCGAACTGGCATTATCCAATTTGTACGTCCTAGTTCCCAAAACCATTAAATATTTCACCGGATTATGTGTACATTCGCGTTTCGGTCATTTTTTTTTTCCATTCGCATATTTTCTCACACACGCGGCACTAATTAGAATTCACCAAAAAAAAAAAACTATACGTAATATAACTGAAAACATAATTTCACCCTTTTCCAAAAAAAAAAAATAACATGAAATAATCTATGATTTTCTTACAACTTTATTACAAATATTATGATTTATTAAACATAAATTTCAGGGTATTTTTCATCTTTCTCAAAAAGAAACAACCTAAACTAATCTATCTTCAACAAAATCAGATACAATTTTGAATGAAAAAAAAAATAAAGTTATCAAAATTTTTAAATAATTTTTTCCATTACTGTAAAGAAATAAACTAAACTGAAATAAGTAATAAATTATTTTTTAAGAATAAATATTTTGCTTTACAACTTTTTTTTCATTTAATGAGTCAATTGATGTTGAAGTGAATTGTTGAAATATTATTTGCAAATATGTTCAATGATTTAATGTTATATAATTTTAATAATTAACTCTATTATTAATATTTTTACCCTTTCAGAAAAGTTAATTTGAAAATATTTTTGCTGAAAAATTTTCTTTAATTTGAAAATAATTTATTAAAATCTAATTTAATGTATTTATTCATAACAAAATAAAATCAATATAGAAAAATAAAAGTAAAAGTTAGAGAATGATTCCTGAAATAAAGAAAAGTTCAATTTAATTTTCTTAAAATTACGAAATCAGACAAAAATGTAACATCAATTTCAACATCAAAACAAGACCATTTCTGAAATAATCAACACAAACTTCAACAAAATATTTGAAGTAGAAGTTTTTATTTATTTATTAAAATCAGTATGTATTTATACTTTTTAAATTGAAAGTTATATTTATCTGCGCTATAAATATATCAGAATTACACAATAAAATACAGATTTCTGTGAATTATGCAAATGGATGAAAGGAATTATGTGCCTCGACTAATGGGGCCAGCCGTTTATTTGGGAACAATCTTAACGAACATCTTCTACTCCTCTGCACGAACTCCTGCATAATTAGGACTCCAATCTAATTGGACGGAAGCATTTCAGTCGCGTTCAAATATTGAAGAGTAACGATATTAACCATTAATAAGATAACTTCTTGTAAGTGTTTTTCACGTCTCTGTACTTCTCTCTCTATATATATTATATACCACCACCATAAATCAGATTCAATGCCAGAGGCATCTGGTGCCCACTTTCATATGACATGTCATACTTGAGATATAGTAAATTACTCCTGCAGATTAGATAGAAGTCCTGCTGGGCAGTTTGGCCCTCGTCATTATAACTTCGCCACACGGCGTTCATGTATACATATCCTCATACACATACAACCCTTGCAGCTCTCATCCTTATATAATATACATACCTATATATATATATAGGGATGTGGAAGTTTTTAAAGGAAAGCAGAGATTTGTGTACGCCGCTCTGAGGGCCGAGCACTCGTAATAAAGTTGTAATCGCGCCCTCTTACGTAAGATATGGACGAAATTGCACACCCTCGTAAACCGACATTTTTCACGGTCGCACGCTTATATATTGCCAACGGGAAGCGCTGCAGAATAAGAATAAGAAGTGGAAGAAGACGAAAAATGTAACGGGAAGAAGGAAAAAGTGTACACTTTACGTGCGGTTTCATTTTCATATGAACTGGGTCACTTTTATTGTCGCTTTTTAATTTAATACAGAGCACCGCTTGCCTCGCCCTTTTCCATCTTTTAATCCCTCGGAAAAGGTCTTCGCAGCGGCCATATTGAGCTTACTACTTTAGAAGTACTTAATCTCTTAACACCCTATATATTATTACTTTGAAAGGGATCAAAACAAACATAGAAAATTAAACAGCTATGAAACCATTCTCATTCATTATTAAAAAAAATATATATTTTTAAGCAATATCTAATCCACTAATTTTTTTTAGAAAGAATAAAATACAAATTAAATTTCTGCCAGTTAAGATTCATCTTGTAGTGCTAAAAATATATTATTTTAAAATAAAAACATTATATCAACAATTTAAATACAAATCTTTTCAGTCGATTTTTGTATTTCTGTCCCAAAAAATATGAAAGAAAAAATAACTAAAAATTTCCAAATCCTTTCAGTCGATTTTTGTATTTCTGTCCTAAAAAAATATGAAAGAAAAATAACTGAAAACTTTTCAAATCTTTTCAGTCGATTTATGTATTTCTATCCAAAAAAATATGAAATAAAAAATAACTAAAAATTTCTCAAATTTCCAAATCCTTTCAGTCGATTTTTGTATTTCTGTCCTAAAAAAATATGAAAGAAAAATAACTGAAAACTTTTCAAATCTTTTCAGTCGATTTATGTATTTCTGTCCAAAAAAATATGAAATAAAAAATAACTAAAAATTTCTCAAATTTCCAAATCTTTTCAGTCGATTTTTATGTGTCCCAAGAAACATGAAAGAAATAATATCCAAAAATTTCTCACGTTTATTTCTCATGATCTACATACTTATCTAATTTATTTTGGACATTATTACTACCAGAATTATGCCAAAATTTCAATTAAAAAATATAAATTTCAGACAAATTTTTCGATTACAAATATTTTTTTTAGTTTTTAGAGAAAACAAATATTTAAAACAATTTTTATACTATAAGAACTATCCCAAAATTTCAACTAAATAAAAATAATTAAAATTAATTTCAGAAATCTTTTTCAACTAAAATTATTATTATATAAACCAAAAACTAATTTATTTTACAATTCAATTAATTTTTTTAAGACAAAAATATAATATATAAAATTTTTCTTCTTGTGTTCCAAAATATAAGAGAAAAAAAAATTTCTCACAATTATTTGATGATCTGTCGACTTATTTATTATAGCAATTATTTTAATATGAGCTCTCAAATTAAAGTTTAATTAATTGCTGTTAATTCGAAATGCGCTAATTACAAGTCAATGAACTATATAGAAAACATATGGTAGATTTTCAAAGGGAGCAATTTATGGCTGTGGGCGTTACGGCCTCATTAAAATAAATTAATGTAAAATACTGTATGATAAATTCAAATGAAATTTAATACATCCAATAAAAATTACAAAATAAAACACATTAAATAATTTAGGAAAAAGATAAAAAAAAATACAGAAATTATTAATTTTTAAATACCTTTTTTTGAGGTAAAATGTTTATAATCTTCTGCAATAATTATGTACTAAAATTATTTTAATATTTCATATTATGTAATGGAATAAACGTATAAGTAAGTATTAACTTTGTGTGGTGTTCGAATGAATAAAACAAGGCAAACGAATGAGAGAATCTTTTCGCTCTGCGACTACTAAGTTTGTGTCCCTTTCCGTTGAAGAGATGTGCTAATTGCTATTGACACTTAAAAAACGTTTCTGTTTGCTGCAGCTGCAATTTAAATCACAGGGAGGAGGAAGAGAGGTGAAACAGCGATGAAACGCTTCTTAAAATTAATTAATACCAACGTGAGTTTTCGTTTCATTCTATTTAAAAAGTTGCAAATTGCTTAAATACTTCAATTTATTTACTATTTTAACTCTATTTTCGTTTGAAATAATTAATAATTTAGAATATTTTAATTTATGATTGAAAATACTTTAATTTAATTACATTTTTAAGTTCATAAACGAAAGACGATTTTTATTAAGAAAAACTTGATTTTGTTATGAAATTCATTGGAATTACCGAAAAAAGTATATAAAAGAGAAAACTGGTAACAATTACAGAATTAATATTTTTAGCAAATTTATGTTTACTATAATTTTTGACAAATAAATATTATTTAAATTAGTAATTGATTAATTTTAAGTGTATTCTTTAATTATTTTATAGTCATATAATTGTGTATAAATTATACTTATTTTAAGCGAATTACATATGGTTATATAATTTAAATGTTGAACCACTGTATCAGTATGTTCCTTTTAATTAGAAACTGAGTGAATAATGTAAATGTTAATTTGTAATTGCAGAGTGATAAATTCGTTTTATAATTAGTCGCAAATGTAATTACAAGGAACAGAACATCAACTATATATCCGTATAATTATTTGTTAAATTCTGATTAACCTGCAAAATCCACATTCGAACAATGATATAAACGATATAAAATTTAAATTGTTTTTAGGAAATTCCAAAATTTATTTATTTTCATGTAAAATTTCAAAAGTATAAAATTATGTGTGTAACAATCATAAATTAAATACACAAAAATTATATCATGACTTACAAAAAAATTCAGGAAACATTACTATTTTTTCATGAAAACTCCTCAAAAACTTGATTGGAATCAAAATTACATAACAAATATGTAAAGATTAGAAAAAGTAATTTTTCTATATTTATATGTTAAATTCATATTAACTGAACAAATTCAAATTTAAGCTGTAAACAATTAACTTTAAATTGTGTGTTTCAGGAAATCTCTTCAAAAACTTAATTGAAAGAATTTTAAAAATATTATCAAAATATATAATACATATATAAAAGTTTATATAATTATGTAAATATGAATTTTCAATTACATGAAAACTCATCAAAAACTTTGTTAAAACTATGTATTTTTGAAATATCATCAAACTATATAATAAACTTAATTAAAAATAAATAATTTGATGAATTTAGAAAAATATGAGGAATACTATAAAAATTATGTAAAGTTTGAAAAAAGAGTTGAAAATGTTCATTATTATTCGGAAATAATAATATCTATTAAAACAGGACGAAATGCGTTAGATTCAAATGTGATTTACAAGGGTTAAAATATTAAATTTTAAGAAAATCATTAGATTATAGATCAAAATTGATATTGTGTATAATTATTATTTAATTAAAAAGTAGTTAAACTTAATATTACTCCAAAAACTATATTTGTAAAAGTTGGATTTTAGGCAATGCAAACTAATTCAGAAGTTGGAAGAAGAAAATATATAAACGTCTATATAATTGTGTAAATATCAATTAACAATTACATGAAAACTCATCAAAAACTTTGTTGATACTTTGTATTTTTAAAATATCACCGAAATATATAATAAACTTAAAATAAATATTTTGATGAATTTAGAAAAATATGAAGAATACAATAAATGTTATGTAAAGTTTGGTAAAAGAGTTCATTATTATTCTGAAATAATAACGAGGATGAATTTTAAGAAAATCATTAGATTATTGATGAAAATTTGTATAGTGTATAATTTTAAGGCAGTTTTCCTTATTTTTTAATAGCATTTTTTGGGATGATTTTGAAAATTCAGTATTTGAAGTAATATTGGAAGATACAAATATTATAATATTACTCTATAAACGATATATGCAAAAATTGGATTTTGGGCAATGCAAAGTGATTCAGAAGTTGGAAGAAAAAACCGATCGTTCGTAACAAGTGAAAATAAAATATGCGATGTTTCGATAAAAAAAAGGCTCCCGCAATCAATAATCCCCTTGTTATTCCGCAAAATATTCACACCGAAACGGTGGTAATTCGAATGGGAGGACGTAATTTCGATTCCTCCCTTAAGTCAAATTTTCCATTCGGAAAACAATTTCGAGGGCGTGAGCGCAAGCCGAGTGGTAAATTGAAAATCCAATTACAATTTTTTTACCTGCGTTATTTTTTCAACTGTCTGTTAAATCTACGCAACAACGGGAGAAACACCGTATTTTCCGCTCCTTTTTTCCAAAAACAATGCTAGAGAAAAGGTAGTAAAAAATGAAATTCAGACATTGCTGAATCGAAATGATTTAATTGCGCCCGCAAGTAATAACCCCCTGCAAAACCAAACCGCATAATGAAAATTTATGAAAATCCATATGCAAATCGGCGCCGGACCCCGGGGCCATCAGTTATACGTTAACGCGGAAAATTAACCTTCCCCCCCCCGAAATGCTTCGGCAATTTCGCAAAAGCGAAGAGAAAATAACAACGGTAAAGAATAATAATAAAAAAAAAGAACAATAACAGCAGAGTTACGTCGGTCCGTCATATCAATACGGAATTTCCATTGAAAATTATGCATACCGACGTTATTTTTTATTCCATCCTTTTGTTGAGGCCGTACGTAACATTCGTAATATGAAATTGCTTCGGAGGAAGAAAAACTGAGGGTTGAAACGAAAATAATACATAACCGTTTTGTTGCTATTACTTTTTTTTCTTCCTGTTCTTGTTGTTGTTGTTGTTGATGGATACTTTTTGGTATCTGAAAATTTGCAGTACATACCTAAATTGAAACGCTGCTCTGACTGACGAAAGGAAACTCATCCGACCATTCCTAGGCCCATTGTCGGTCGTTGCAGCGTCTGAAATAACAGGAAGAAAAAAATGAACAAGAAACTAAGCAAGAGAAAAACAAGTGGAAGCAATAATAAAAAAGAAGAGAAAGACACATTAATGCTGAGGGAAACTTTCAAAGCGAGTCGGCATTTTTCCACGACGGTGTACGTAAGAAGCGGATTCTAATGTGCTTTGGTGGAGGAAGGAAACAAAGGAAAAACTTTATTTCCATTCAAATAAACGTTTGTTTTATTGGAACAATTTTCAATGTTTCGCGTCCCCCTCGCCACCCCCCCCCCCACGACAGTCCGGAACGGAATAGAGGGGGGAAAACGCTTTATAGATATTTTTTCCGTTTTCTTCTGTGAAGCACATTTGAATCAGCAGGCACCAAATTGAATGGAAATCATTGCACTTCCCAGACATATTTCTATTTTTGTTTGCTTTTTTTCTCTCGCTCGCTCTTCAACTTTTCCAATTCATTACCTTCATTTCGGAAGATCGAACTTGACATTTCTCCGCACACAACAACTTACGAGATTGCACGTAATCAAAATTATTGGAACAAGTTTTATAAATTCAATCCAATGCACATTCACAAACTTCAAACTGACAGTTATTTTATTTGCTTAGTTTTTTTAATTATCTTAAATTTAATATTTAGTGTAAATTTATTACAAAGTTGTCAGCAATGCTCCCATCAAATCTTGACAGTTTTCATTATAATTACATTTGAGGTTAGTTTACATTTCTTATGGAATTTTTTTTTTTTTAAATTTACAATTTACTTGTAATCTGCCACATTATAGCATTTAACAAATATTTGTGAAAAATAAAACAAAAAAATAAACCGAAATTAAATAATTAAGAATCACATTTTAAATTATTTAGTGTAAATTTATTTCAAAGCTGGCAGCAGTACTATCATCAAATATTGACAGTTCTCATAATAATTACATTTGAGGTTAGTTTACATTTGTTATCAAAAAATAATTAGGAATGAAATTTTGAATTACCCACGATTTTTAAAGTAATTATTGTCACATATCAATATTGATTTGAGTTTGCAGTCAAAAAATAAGTTAAGATGAATTTAAACCAACAAAATGTATAATTGAAGTGAAGTTGATGATAAATGTTAGTAGAGATATTTTTTATAGAAATTGTATTAATGCAAAATCATTAATTTTTAAATATTAATAAGAATGAGTATTATTTATTTTTTTAAATACTTAATTTTTTGCAATGTAAGCATTGATATATTCAAAGTTCTTAAGAAGAGTCGCACTTTTTACATATTTTTTTATTTTTTCTTGGTATAAACTATTTTCGCTATTTTCAAGAAGTGATAACCTTGTAAAAGCTATATAAGTTTTCGATTTAAGTAATGTTAAGTATAAAAAATAGACAACGTTAATATTTTGATTATGAAGTAATATTTTGAAAATTCTATTTTTTGTTGACTTAGTTAGGCTTAGTTTTAATTTCTAATTAGTACTTAGATGATTCCAAGTATTTTTATTTTTATTTGGTTAAAGAAACATTGTTTAAATTTGCAAAAGTTCACTAAAGAAATTTTGTAATGTTAATGTTAAAGTTAACATTAATATTTATAGACTAGTATAAATAATTTTAATAACAATGCTTATGTTACAAACTATAACAAAAGCTTACTATGAGCAAAACTTCCTGTTTCTAAGTTAGCATTGCTTTAGAATGCTTCAAGTAAGTCCATTTGGGTGGAAGTGTATGCTATGTATAATATATTGGCCAGACAACCTACATTGATGTCAGCAAAAGTGCCTGTTACTACTTTGCCAAAACTCTACTCTTCATCCATTTCGCAATTTAAAATCCCTTTGCGAATTCACCGAATGACAAACATCAAACCTTATGTTACTTTAACTAAATCTTATACAGTCTACAGCCAACGTCTGATAATTTTAGTAAAATAACTCGACTAATTTTGTTTGTAGAAGATATAATTATTTTTATAAATTTAAATATTTATAATTTATATTAAAAAAAAAGTGTTTTATAAAGTTAAGACTACACAATAAAGTTTATTTAATTTTACTCTTAGATTTAGAAAATGAATTATTGAGAATTAACGATAATAAAACTGAAGCAAATAATGTTGTTTATTGCGATGAGGTGTATCAAGTGTTTGTTGTGGTAAATAGGAAGGGCGGAAAGGGTTATCCTTAATGTACTTTAATAGATTAATGCAGAATGAAAAAAGGGAAAAGGAATGCAGCGTTCATCCTTTTAGCGGAAAAAAAGGGGAGGCTTCAATTACTTTAATCAAGTAGCAACTATGTTCTGCTTTTGTTCTTTTTTTCCATCCCCGATTGTCTGTATGTGTGTCTTTCCTTTTGCATTTATCCAGCCTTTAGTGAATCGCAACGCAATACTCGTAAAGTCGACGGTTGTCCCTGTTGGTTGCCTATAAAATAAACAAAAGAGCGGAACCACGCGGTTCCGAAGAAAGCAGTTTCGAGGGCAGAAAGATGGCACGGTTATTGGAAAACGCTTTTTCCATTCTACCCCCTCCTGTAAATCTAAATATATTGCTCGCATGGTCTGGTTATAGTTTCCGAGTGCGAGTGTTCACCGCGCACCAAAGCAATCCCATTTTCCTATTCCCGATACTACTGAATCGAAAAAAATAAATAAAATAAAAAATAAATAAATCAGAACATATATCAAGACGTTTTATCTGAGGATAAGGGATGGGATGGGGAAACCTGCGAAGATGGTTAAATTCAATAACGAACTGTTAACTTCTTTTCGCGATTGATTGGATGTTATGGATGGTTCGGCGACAATGAGATCGAAAAGGGAAATCCCGAGGAAGGGATTTATCGAATAATTATAAAAAAATATATAGGGAAGGGCTTATTTATTGGAGGGGGAGCGCATAAATGCGCCTTTATTGCTTTGTAAAAGGGAAGGAATCAATAAGTTCGACGATGCCGCCGAACCCGAGAGCTGCAACATCTGCTTAACTTAACTACTTCCAGGATTTAGAATACCAGCAAACTCAGCAAAGCAAAGCGGATATATACTGTAGTTTATTGATATTATACTATTAGATCAATGCTCATAGACGTAAAAGTTTCCTAATTTGGACCAACTATGCAATTTTTTGAAAGAAAAACGTTTAAATATTTCAAAGAAGTTTAAATTCAAAATGTTATAAATTAAAAAAAAAACAAAGTGAAAATTGTGTAGGTGTCAAAACAAATGGTTTCCTAAGATGGACCACCTGCTAAATTGCCTCTTGAAGTCTTAACAATGAAGAAATTTGTGATGATTACTTCTAATACTAATAAAGTTACGGCAACTCTAAATTATATCGCTTTTTTTATTATCGGAATTGCTACTTAAAGATATAACTATGAGTCTAACATAGACATCAATCCAAATTCTGCAACTGTAAATTACTTATCTATTTATTCTTCTAATTACTAGTTGAAGCCTTACCAATTCAGAGAATTTTGTATGCAAATTGTGATAATACAAATTTAGAATACAAATAAAGTTTTAGCAGTGGTCCAATCTAGGCGCCGATTCAAATTTTGCGAAATGTTGCTTCAAGCATCACTTATTTTTATGAAGAGATTTCCGTGAGTAATTTGTGATGATGCAAATTTCCTATACAATCTAGTTTCAATAGTGGTCCAACCTAGGCGCCTTTCAAAATTCTAAATTATATCGCCTTTTATATTATCAGAATTGCTGTTTGAATATATTACTATGAAAAGAGGTTTTTGTCCAATTTGTGATTATACAAATTTCTAATAATTATGGTCAAACTTAGGCGCCGGTTTAAAATTTTCAACATTTCCCTTAAAGTACAACTCTTTTTTATTCTCAGAATTGCCACTTGAAGACATAAAAATGAAGAGATTTCCATGTGTAATTTGTGTTGACGCAAATTAACTATATAATCTACTTTTAATAGTGGTCCAACCTAGGCGTCTTTAAAACATCTGCAATTCTAAATTATATCGTTTTTTTTTATTGTCGGAATTGCTACATGAAAATATAACTATGAAAAAAGCTTCCTGTCCAATTTGTTATTATACAATTTTCTAATACAATTCAAGTTATGTCAGTGGTCCAACTTAGGCGCCGGTTCAAAATGTTCAACATTTCCCTTAAAGCTCATCTTTTTTTTATTCTCAAAATTGCTACTTGAAGACATACAATTGAAGAGATTTCCGAATGTAATTTATGATGATATAAAATGTTCTATACAATTAAGTTTTAACAGTAGTCTAACATAGGCGTCTTTAAAACATCTGCAATTTTAAATTATATCGTTTTTTTATTGTCGGAATTGCTACATAAAAATATAACTATGAAAAGAGCTTCCTGTCCAATTTGTTATTATACAATTTTCTAATACAATTCAAGTTATGTCAGTGGTCCAACTTAGGCGCCGGTTCAAAATGTTCAACATTTCGCTTAAAGCTCATCTCTTTTTTATTCTCAGAATTGCCACTTGAAGACATAAAAATGAAGAGATTTCCGCGTGTAATTTATGATGATGCAAATATTTTATATAATTTTATTTCAATAGTGTTCCAACCTAGGCGTCTTTATCAATTTGCAATTGTAAATTATGTCGCCTTTGTTATTGTCGCAATTGCTACATGGAAATATAGCTATGAAGAGAAATTCCCGTCCAATTTGTGATTATACAAATTTCTAATACAAATCAAATTATGGTCCAACTTCAATGGTCAAAATCTTCAACATTTCCCTTAAAGCTCATCTCCTTTTTATTTTCAGAATTGCCACTTGAAGACATAAAAATAAAGAGATTTCCATGTGTAATTTGTGATGATGCAAATTTCCTATACAATCAAGTTTTAACAGTGGTCCAACCTAGGCGACTTATAAAATCTGCAATTCTAAATTATATAACCCTTTTTATTGTCAGAATTGCTAAATGAAAATATAACTGTATGAAGAGTCCAATTTGTGATTATAAAATTTTCTAATACAATTCAAGTTATGTCGGTGGTCCAACTTAGGCGCCGGTTCAAAATGTTCAATTTTCCAAAAACTCATCTTTTTTCAATCTCAGAATTGCCACTTGAAGACATAAAAATGAAGAAATTTCCCCGTGTAATTTATGATTATACAAATATATTATATAATTAAGTTTCAATAGTGGTCCAACCTAGGCGTCTTTAAAAATTCTGCAATTCTAAATTATATCGCCTTTATTATTATCAGAATTACCATTTGAAAATATAACTATAAAAAGAGGGTTTTGTCCAATTTCTAATACAACTCAAATTATGGTCCAACTTAGGCGCCAGTACAAAATCTTCAACATTTCTCTTAAAGCACATCACTATTTTATTCTCAGAATTGCCTCTTGAAGACATAAAAATGAAGAAATGAAGAGTCCAAATTCGGCAACACTAAATTACTTTTTAATTCTCGGAATTGATACATGAAGGTATAAAAATGAAAATAATTTTGTGTGCAATTTTTGATTTATTATAAAAATTACAGTTCAAATTCTGATGATTTTCCGTTCCCGGAATTGCTACGTGAAGGCTTAACGATGAAGAGATTTCTGTGTGAAATATGGGAACTTGAAATTAATTGAATTTCTTCATTAAGACGAAAGATATTTTGTGTGTATTTTAATTGCTTCAAACGCACCCCTCCCTCGCGGAATCGGTAAATTTAATTAACCCGAAGATAAAACTAACCATAATTGTGTGTGACTGTGAGCGCAACTTCGCCTCCGAATAGAAATGGAACATCTCGAGGACAATTTTAATTGGTAATTTGCAAATTAAAAAAATGTATGTCTGTGTGTATATTTATTGTAGAGACATGACTACGCATTCATTTTCATATTCGAGTAATTTACATTATCCGTATCATCGTTATTTTTTATTATTATTACAGTTTTCACTGAAAGATACATTTCATAATGAAATTAATATTATATTACTTTTATTATTATATTATGGAACAAATATTTGTAAATTACTTTTTCAATTTATTTTAGCTTTAAAATATTACTATTTTCTTATGAACTGAAAAATAAATATTTAATGTATAATTCTAACATATATTTTAATATTTGTATTTATTTGACGTGAGATTGATGGATTACTATTTGAATCAAATCAAGGTAATGGACTGTAAAGTGATACGTTTTTATTTATATAACGTCTTGTTCCAACAGAAAAACGCGTTACGAAAACTTATAAAACAACACAAACTGTGTGAGAATATTGAATATATTTCCTACTACAATTTTAAATTTAGAACAAAAAAAAAATTGTGAATTAACATTTCGCGGTCGTAAATTAAAGAATCATTTAAAATCCGCGATTATACGGGAATTTAATCTGGAAATTATGGGCATTACGCTTGGTCTCTCCTCTGCTTTATTATATATTTTTTGCTTCCTTTCGTTCCTTCGAAGTCACCGAACCAATTAATAAATCTTCGTAAACGGGGAGCTATAAATAATTTTTAAAACGCCCCAAAATCCCTTTTTAAATCTGAAGAGAAAGCAATTCAGTCTTTTAATTTATTGGGCAACGAAATCGATGGATTTTCTTGCATTATATAATATGGAAAGATGAGATGGGAATAGTGGAAAGGACTTGAGGGCCCTTTGTTTGGTTTGCAATATGTATGGAAGGAAATGAAAAACGTTCGGGGCATTTACGGTGTCTGGGCTTGAGTGTCCTTCCTCCTCTCTCCTTCTTCTTGGGACTATAAATAACTAATTGAGTGAAATGGATTTCGGATAGTTCTTTAAGGACGTCCCCCCATCTCGCCCAGATAATGTAAACACACGACCGGACAAAGGGTTTTCTCTACCGCTCCGCTCGGATCGACGGTCAGTTGTAAAAACGTTTACTGTTTCCGTATCATTTTCCCAGGGAATTCCGGTTCCCTTCATCTTCTCCTGCGCTCTCTCATCTCGTAAAACTACTCAATTACGGTGGAACTTTTTAATATGGAACGGCTCCATAAAGTTTTCTCTAACCCAGCTCGCTGGGGGAAAAACAAATCCGAAGAGTTAATTGAATTCCGACCAGGATATTGGACGTCCATATTAATTAACAATATCACTGGAAATTATTATGTAGATGAGATTCTCTTCAAAAAATTGAGAAAAAAAAAGGTTTTTTATTAACAAAAATTTGAATTAAAATACTTTATTAAAAAATTGAAAAACTTCAGGAAAATATCCTTATTAAATAAATATTTTATTGAGAAAACTATGTACAGAAATTAAGTTGAAAAAATTCTTAAGAAAATGATAAAAATAAAACAGTTTTTTTAATTATATTTTTATATTTTCAGTTTTATATATAAAAATTTAAAAAAAAAGTGGAATTAAATTTGTAAGAGGGAAAATCTATTTGAAAAATATTACAAATATCTGCATGAAACATAAAATACAACTGTATTATTTTTATAATATTTAAATACAGAAATTTCCACTATGAAATGTGCACAATTTTCATTACATTTTTTTTTGTACATAAAAAATATTTATATGTTCAACAAGTAATGCAGGATGTTTGAAACATATATGAATAAATGTCGGTTTAAAAATTTACTATTTCAGTTTTACGCTTTACCGAATTTTACACAAAATCATATTTTTCAAATATTTTATAAATTTACTTCATTTCCTATTTACAAATATACAGATTTTAGATAAAGGGATGTTTTATTTAGTTATTAGTTATTAAATTTATTAGGTGTAGTATTAAGCAAATTAATGTGAATAAGATAATGCAAAAGTTACATAACTTTAGTGGATAAAGTGTGACGTTTTTTTTTTATAACACTTTGTATTAATAATTTTAGACACATGTATTTTTATATGTTGCGTTTTATACTATAAACAGGTGCTTTATTCGTCTGTCCTTGAAATAAGGAATGTAACCTTCATGTGCAAAAAAGGATACGAGGACAAAAAACATTCGTATGTATTTTGCGTCTTGAGATAAATAATAAATGCAAACAGAGGACATAAATTGGACAACAATGGACGGACGATATATCAAGGTGGAGGACGAAGGACTGTGGAAGAGGAGGAACAGCTACAGCCCAGCTTTAAATATTCCCCTCTCGTTTTACACGAATATTTCAAACTCCCTTAATCCCGTTCCAACCTTCACCTTTTTCCTCTGCGCTCTCATCCCAAATTCCCAAACTACGTTCTGTATTTTCTGCACCGACCCTCGCAGTATTTAACCGAAATCGCGTATTTATTTGGTGATCTCCTTTTAAAACCATTAACTTATTACCGACGCCTCTTCCACCCTCTCTTTCTCATTCTCTTTATATACAAAAAAAAGTAAATAAATCTTGATCCATTTACATTGTTACTCGTGAAATTCAGTAATTAACTGTTTCACTTCAATTTAAAAACAAATAATAAATACTTATCAACTAATTCATTTAGAAAATACAAAAAATTAAATGAATCATTCAATAGACTCAAGTAGTTAATTTAAAAGCAAAACCATTTACTGATAAATGGCGGATATATTCGCCCTTGCTTTTACACACTTGAAGTGAAGTGCCATTTGTATTTTTCAGAGGGAACTGTCAAACCTTATTGTCATATGCTTTTTGGGGAGTGGAAAGTTGAGGTTATGAATCTTTGTTTATGATAAAACTTTGACGTTATTGTAGTATTTTTCAACTGTCAAACCTTATTGTCAATGATCGTCATATGCTTTTCTCTGACTGGAAAGTTGAGGTTATGAATCTTTGTTTATGATAAAACTTTGACGTTATTCCAGTAGAGGCGTCACTTATGTTACCAAAATACAACAGCTATTTCGCTTTTGACAGTCAAAAATGGAAAAATCTTCGTCCATAAAGTCTTAAAGAATTGCACTACAAACTTTTCCTTTAAGCTGTAAGTACAGCAATTCTTATATTTAGAAATACTTCTCTTTGATTACATTCATTATCATATAATTAAATAACCACTAACTATATAAAATTAACAAGATCTTATGGTGAATAGTTGGTGCACCTGTCAATAATACTTCAATTATATATTCAGAATAACTTCTCTTTAGTTACATTGATTATTATCTGATTTAATAACTTATAATTATACAAAATTGATCAATTCTCGTTGGTGCACCAATCTTACAATGTCTGTCAAACTATAAATAAATGTCAAGGTATTGACAGCGATTGCTGACACTTGCAGCAGTTGACATAACCAATAAAAAATGTTGCATTGACTACCATCTGATGACATAACTATTAATTATTATAATTACTTGGTATAAAGTTGGTACACCTGTCGATAATACTTGAATCATTCAGAATAACTTTTGTTTAGTTACATTAATTATTATCTAATTAACTATACAAATTTGATCAATTCTCGTTGAAGCACCAATCTTGCAATAGCTGTCAAACTATAAATAAATGTCAAGGTATTAACACCGATTGCTGTCACTTGCAGCAGTTGTCATAACCAATAAAAAATGTTGCATTGACCACCATCTGATGACATAACTATCAATTACTATAATTTCTCAGTATAAAGTTGGTACAACTGTCGATAATACTTGATATTCAATATTGAAGAAATCTCCTCAAGTCATAAACAGTGGGGTCGCACCAATACAAGGAAGCTTGACTATATTTATGGGAGTGCAGCTTTAGTACCTACATATATATTGCATTCAATATTGAATATTTATTGCGTAATAAACGCTAGTTTATGGAATGTCCCGAAACTATAATAAATTGTGAATGCACCGAGGAAAGCAGCAGCAGCAGTAGCGAGTGGGTGAAAGAAAAAAAAAGGAGGAGATACAAGTCCAGGTAAAGGACAATCACATTTTATCTTCGCGTTGGCATTAAGCATCGCGTCAGATAGAGCAGAATGAAAAGGCGCAAAGAGTAAAAAAAAAAACGAAGAGAAAATCTAGGTGATGTATATGTAAAATATATATATCCATCTTTACGACCGTAGTAAAGAAGTCGTATAATATTTCATCTATGCCATATATATTCAAATCTAGTCTCTAATATAAATATATATATATAGAGAGAGAGAGTGTAAGATTTTTTTATTAGCTGAAAATCCAGTGTTGCATGGGTCTCATAAATTTCGCGACGGCCCATTGAAAAAGAGACTCAGAATGAGTGACACGATAACAATATAGGAATCTAGACTCTCTAACAATGGGATTTGTTCGCGATCGGGGGGAGCGTGGTTGAATGAAGGAGAGAGGTTCTTATAAAAAAAAAATATTCGCGCGCGGCGAGGATTTTAAGGGAGGGCAGGAATAAAACGCGCCCTGAATACACTCGAATCAATTGACGCTCTTAGAGTAACTAAAAATGTTCACGTAATCGCACAATCAAAATCAATACGTAGATTGCCTTCGAATGAATAGAAAAAAATAAATATATAATCAAAAAATAAATAAATAAAAAGATTTGTTTTTTTTTTGTTGAGAGAGAAAATACGGCGAATTGTATGATCACTGCGAGCGCTGATCACAATAACCGGAGGACGTGTTAACAAACTCTCAGATTGGAATTTGTATTGAAAACGGAACAAACAAAAAATAACCGTAGGTACAAGTTGATAAATGACAAGTTTCAATTTAGTTCGTTTCAATACATTTATTTATTTTCAGTAAACTAATTGATTTTCTTTAAACATTGTTTTAATCTTTAAAAGTTAAGAAAAAATGTAGAATTATATTTTTTTTTTAATATTTATAATAATTTTATTATAGTCTTAAATTTAATGTTGAAATGATAATAGAAATTCTACGTACAAACTTTAAAATTATTTTTTTTAATATTTTTAATTATTTTGCAATGTTTTTAAAATATAATGATAACCCCAGACTGTCCAAAACGTTAGACAATCTATATACAAACATTACAAGTAATGATCTTTTTTGTAAAATTAGACATTACACATTAGACATTTTACGTACAATTCTTAAACATTTTTTTACACTGTTCGTGAAATTAGATATTCTATGTACAAACATGAAAATTAATGTTTTTCTTTTGTAATTATTTTCTAATGTTCTTAAATATAATGTTGCATCCACACTGTTATAACTTTAAGTATTCTACGTACAAATATGAAAATTAATGTTTTTTAATATTTTGCAATGTGTTTAAATATAATATTAAAAACGTCCAAAACGTTAGACATTCTACATACAAACATTTCAATTTATTAAACATTAGACATTTTACGTAATGTTCTTAAATATAATGTTTTTTTACACTGTTCGTGAAATTAGACATTCTATGTATAAACATGAAAATTAATGTTTTTCTTTTTTAATTATTTTCTAATGTTCTTAAATATAATGTTGCATCCACACTGTTCATAACTATAGATATTCTACGTACAAATATAAAAAATAATGTTTTTTTTTTAAATTTTTGTAATTATTTTGTAATAGTATTGAATATGAATTTAATATTTTTTTTTAATATAAACATTCTGCGACAAACATTAAAATAAATGATTTAAAAAAAATGTTTGTAATTATTTTGTAATATAAATATAATGTTGCACCCATACTGTACGTAATATTAGACACTCTAAATAAACATTTTCTAATGTAATTAATACTTGTTTTTTTCTATAAATTTGTACTAATTTAAAATAATCTCCAAATGTTTTTCAGGCATACCAATTTTGTTACTATGGAAACTAATAATTATTAATCTTCAAGCATAATTATTAATCTTCATATATATTTATATCTCGTTGTGTGTTTGTAACATAACATATAGTAAAACCTCGTTTAACGCTTTTTTCGATAAGCGCTAATCAAAACACCCTTAAAAAAGTCAGGAGAAAAGTCAGGACAGGAGAACAATTTACTGTGCATGAAGGTGTTTACTTTATAATCTCCGTTGCATAAAAAAACGATTACGCGTGGACACTTTTATACGCAGCGTTTTTTATGAAGATTAACGTATGGAATCAAAAAGTATAGTATTTTTCGTTGTTATAAAATACTTGTTAAATTTACATAAAAAAAATTATTGCTAATTTTTTTTTATAAAATGTTGACAAAATTAATGTTTCTTGAAATAATTATAAAAACGAACTAACCTAGAAATATTTGACTTTATTTTTCATGTTTTTACATTTTTGTATGCTTTGTTGTTTGAATAATATCGTGTTGTTATAAAATGGAGAAATATTTGACCTTGAAAATTTGACATTCAAATGACAAATCCAAATAAATTTGCGTTCGTACACGATTCTCCTAGATTTCAATT
This sequence comes from Nicrophorus investigator, assembly GCA_963457615.1. NCBI lineage: Eukaryota > Metazoa > Arthropoda > Insecta > Coleoptera > Silphidae > Nicrophorus > Nicrophorus investigator. The sequence goes on along the minus strand of OY735142.1, from coordinate 6,063,534 downwards.
TAAATGTGCAAATAACGTGATCAGTCACAATAAATAACGTGAACGTTATGCAACATTCCATATAATACTTAGCTAATTGTACACAAAAAAAAGAGAAGATTGCATCACTTATGACACGACATTGAAGCAGCAACTTCATTACGTGAAAATAAAAAAAATAACTCTCCATTACATAACAAACGAAAAAAATGATCCTCCTATTAAATCAAATTTATTGTCGTCGCATCAACAGCTGCGTTAATAAATTACAGTAAACATTAGGACCCCAAAGCCCAGCGCATATTTTTTTTTTGTATTATTCCTCGCGCAATTTTTTCGCTTTTTTTTTTAATTTTTCACAGCGAGTTTCATCCGCGCGGAAAAATGTTTTATAGTCAAATATCTGTGGCCATATATCATTTGATGAATTTGTTTTCGTATGATTTTCACCGGTGCACCATGCACAAAAAACTGCATTGTGATTTTTGAATATTCCGCAATAATACGAACAAACAAAAAAAAATATATAAACAGAACAAGGATGCAGAAAGAGAGAAAATACGTATATGAAACGAACCGACATGAAATCCTATAGATAAATTATATGGAACGTGCTGTTGGCGACAAATTGAATTGTTCTATTTCTGTTAAATTATATAATACAGAACAATAGTAGAATGCACGGAAGCTGCTTACTGTTACCAAATTACTGTTATTCCAGTGATAAAAATTAAATAATAATCTCTTGAAATTCATAAAAAAATATTTATTTGAATTTTTCATTGAATTAAAAATAATAAATGTAATAATTTAACCAATTTCGGACGAAAATGTTGTAACTTCATTTGCGCCTCTACAGGAAAACCGTAGATGCTCTATCAAAAATAACGATTCATAACCTCAACTTATTTTGCTTCCAGAACATCAATTAATGACGTTCGACAGCTTCGTAGTGACGCCTCATTAAGAGCAACCATTGAACTAAGATTCGATTCCATGACAACGCTTATGCAAATAATTTCCAGATAGGGCGGATATATCCGCCATTCCTCCACAAATGGTTAATTGACCATATGTAATATAAACTTAATTAAGTTTTAGACCATATTTTTGACGTTTAGAAAACTAAACGTAATTTAATATATATTTTTATTTTTCCGTAATTTTAACTTTTTTTATACAAATCAGCTAAAAGTGATACGTTTCTTAACGTGTATACATTTTACATAAATTTATTGTAATTTAAGTTTGTTGTAAAACGAACTAAAAAATTAATGTGATTAATTGTTTCGAGATTTATTTAATCGTTGGTGGAAATCAAAGAGTCATAATTATGTAATACATATTTCTTGGGTAGAGCTAGAACTGCCCACCGGCTGATAAAAAGCTTGGGTCATATTATTTACGCATATTATATGCATTTTTCTTTATTTTTATTTGTGATTGAAAAGAAATGCTTGTTCATGGAAATAAATCAAACGGAGATTGCAGATTGTGAGCGTGCGGATTTATTTTTTAATTTAAGTGTTACGAATACCGTTGATATTCATGCAATGTATTACTAACAACAAGCACAGAATAAAATTAGATTTGTATAAGTTTACTGTATTATGAATCAATTAGTATTGAGTGAAATATTTTTATTTACGTTTCATGCATTCTTAATCGTAACAAATTACAATATATTTATGTAAAATGCAAGAAAGGTATCTCTTTTGGCTAATTTGAATTGGTGATTTATTTTTATAAAAAAAGGACAATATTATGCAATGATCTAATATTATTAATTGAATATTTAAACAAAAATATGCATTAAATTACATTTACTTTCTTAAACGACAAAAATATGGTCTAGAATCGATTAATTTAGTAATTTTTTATTACATATTGGTCAATTAACCATTTGTGGAAGAATGGCGGATATATCCGCCCTATTTCAAGTACGTTATTTATCGTTAAAAATGAAATACATAATTATTTTAATTACGTAATTATGAATTAATATTTCATAATGTATGAAAATACTGAAATTATAGCCACAAAAGTTTACATTTTAAATTATTAAATTAAATTGAATTAACACATACTTAAAATTGAGTGCCAAAGCCGTTAACGTTTATTTTTATTATTATGTGTCTGTGAAACTAATAATTAATTCATGGCTGATTTAAAAGTGGAGTACATTTTTAAAGTTTGAACTCAATTATCGCGCGATGGATATCGAAAAGTCCGCCTATACAAACAGCGAAATGGTTATGCAATATTCGAATAAATATAGTCAACAAATAAAATAGGCAAGTGGTGAATGCATCGCCGATATTTAATAATGTATTCGATTTCGGCGCATGCAGCGAGAGTGCTTTCCATATTGACACCGCTATACCCCCATTTATAGAGTCTATCCGATTTTCCATTACTTCAACCTCAAATAAATATAAATGATAAAAAAAAATAACAATAAAAAATAAACCAGAGGCGAAAAGCGGTAAAGACTTTATCGTGTAGAAAAAGATAAAATAAAAGAAGCGGCGACAAAAGAATATATAAAATAGAATAAGAAAAAAATAAGTCTGGTGAAAGCAGGAAACGATGATTAATGCGGAAATTGTTATAAATTGCTTTAACGCAGCCGGGAAAGTCCAAGAAGTTTTTCTATTATTAAATTCATTTTTCAATTTCGCTTTGTTTAAATTTGGCGCGCGTTTAATTGGAGATTTTTTATGTTTCCCTAATTTGAATTCGACCCTGCTACGTGTCTAGGTGTGCAATTGTGACAAAAACAAGACTGTATTTTTTTTTTGTTTGTGAATTTTCTATTAAGTTAAATTGGTATTACGGAGCTAGATTTCCCTGTAAAAAAAACGTTTAGTTTGTCTTTATTTTTTTTATCTCAGTGAAGCGAGACTCTCGCGCGAATTTACTTGATTTAGGGCGCCGTCGCTAGAGCGTCGCGTGACCCGGCGCATCCACCATAAATAATTTATATGTTACGTTGGACCGAGCTTCGTTTTTAGTTGTTTTTTTATCATCTTACTTCTTTTTCCTTTACAAAAAATAAACTGCGCTATGAAATTACATTTAAATCCAGCGTACGTTTTTAAATTACTCCTAATGGAATCAAGATAACATACGTACAATAGCATTCGTTAAAGTGGCTTTCAGAAATATTATTACTTAACACATTTGTTAAATTTCTCTATCAACTACACTGTAAATATGCAATGCATTATACATTTTATTGTAACTAATCAAGACAAAATACTGGGGAAAAAAATGGAAAATCTGGGGGGAAAAATGGAAAAGCGCCTAGAATGGACCACTATCAAAATATGATTTCTATACAAAATTTGTCTACACCAGCGTTTCTGCACGACTTTTTTTCAATATATTTGTTAGTGGGTGTAATGCGAATCAGATTATTTTACTAGTTCCACGTTTTCACACTGGATGACAGGTGTCATTTCGCAACATACATAAAATTTCACGAACCATAAGTTAAGAAACGCTAGTCTATATATACATTTGAAGAAACATTAACAAATTCAAGATAGATACAATCAGCCTTTTTATGGGGATATACATATTGATAGGCGCCTAGAATGGACCACTATTGAAACTTTATTAATAATTTCTTTTTAATTTCTCGACTAATAATTTAAGAAATGCTGGTCTAGATGTAAATTGAATTATTATAATATTGATTGACTTCACAAAGTAAGTATCATTATTTCTGCTTAAGTACACTTATTTAATTACAACTAGGCTAAAGTATAGAAAAAAAACTACAAAACCTACATGGTATCACACTTGTATTTATACGTAATTTACTGGAATACAAAGACTATAAAATAATTTTGCATAAATACTTCAGAAAAAATAAATTAAACTGGTCCATTCTAGGAAACAAATTGCATTGATTGAAACTATATAATTATTATTAATTACAACAATTTTCTCTTACCATTTATCTAGTATAGTCTTTTCTTGTGCAATTTTTTGTAAGTATTTGGTGCTTCAATTAGTACTGTTTTAAAAAGTCTAAAATAAGAATGAAATGTTTTATCCAATGAACCGTAAATATATATTAATTTCTAACAGAATTCTCTTACTATTTATCTAGTCTAGTCTTGTGCAATTTTTTGTAAGTATTTGGTGCTTCAATTAGTACTGTTTTAATAAGTATAAAATAGAACTGAAATATTTTATGTAATGAACCGTAATTATATATTAAATTACAACAGGATTCTTTTACCATTTATCTAGTCTTATGCAATTTTTTGCATGTATTTATTGCTTCAAATAGTACGGTTTTAATAAGTCTAAAATAGGACTGATATATTTTATGTTATGAACCGTAATTATATATTAAATTTTATGCGAATAACACAACATTATACGTTTTCGTGAGATTAGAGATTAGCGTATTTAATGTTTAACAAAATTAAGGAAGGATATTAAAGTAATCGCAACAATTTGCATATAAATCTGGCCCGGAATAAAACGGCGAATTCTGCTGCTTTGTTTCAAATATCATTTCAGACACATTAATTCGTTACGTGATTTTAAGCTCCAAAACTGATTATAAAACTATTCTCATTAAAATATATTTTTATTAAATAGTATTAATTACAATTCAATTAGATAGTCTGGCTTCAATCAGTCCGGATTTGCAGTTTCAAAATTTCAAAACTTGTAAGTTTTGTAAGTAAAATTCATATAAAAACTTTGAACTGAAATCTTGATAAATTTGTAATTGTAAGTTTATCAAGGAATTGTTGCGTAAACTTATGTAAAAAAAAATATATAAATTGTTCGTTTTTAATTTTAGAGGTCAAAATAAGTTTTGTTATTTTCATATGGTTAATAAATTTATAAATGTCATTTGTAAATTGTTGTATAAACTATTATTGCGTGCAAGTAAAAGCCGAAGCGTGTTAATTAATTATTCCTGGACTTTCTTATTTCAAGTAGTCTAATCGTCCGAATCTAACACTTTGAAACGTGCAAAGAACTTGATTTATTTTATCTGCATTATTTCAGTAAAAGCTGATGATTTAAAACGTAAATAAATGTTCGATTGATTTATATTATTTATACTGATTTGTGTTATCTTTATGATATCTTGTATTTTTGTATTTTATGAAAGGATATAAAAACGGCTTAGTTTTCAAATGGAAAAGTCGATTAACGAAGGGTCCAACAAGGTGGATATCTCCTCAATCTACGTCGGGTTATGTCGATTTGGGACCATTGTTTCCTAAGTTAATTTTCTGCGTCGTCGAGCTTATTATTGATTGCCATTTCACAATAAAGATTCCCAAAGATATATTCAGTAATTGCCTGTTTTCATTCATTGACCGACATTCGACGACGCAACAAAAAATCGATCTTCATGATTCTTTTTCCCTTATAATCCTGATATGACTGAAATTAAAGTAAAATTAAGTTGTGTGACCTTGAAATATTATTTTATATTTCTTAATAATTATTTTCAAAAATTTATTTTAAACTTATCATCTTATTATTTTAAATCCAATAAAATTAAATCTAAATAAGTTTAAATAAAAAAAAATCCAATTTTTATTATATAAAAAAAATAAAATGAATTTTTTCAAACTTTTTGGATAAATTGTATTAAAATCCATAATTCTGGTATTTAATTACAAGCAGTATATTTATATTATTAATTTATAAAAGAAAAATTATATAACTTTTATTTTTTTTAATTTAAGATTATGAAAATGTATTTAAAAAATGCTTTATTTTTATTGTTATTGTTCAATAACAGAATTGGAAATTGAAAAAAATAATTAATAAATGAAATACTGAAAAAACGTAAAGTTAAATATAAATAATTAAAAACTTTAAAAAAAATCTTATTAATAAAATGAAACTTTCTTGTATTTGTTTTGCACGAGACACAAGTAAATTAAAGTCTGCTATAATAATGGAAATAAAGCAAAGCAAAGAAAAAATTGAATATTAATAACGTCGCGTTAACAAAAACGCTTTTAATAAACGTGAATCCTTAATAACGCCTCTCTCGCAACTAAGTTTCATTAAAAATAATAATATTCTTTGATAAAACGGCGAAATTATATATTATTTTTTCTATTGAAACGAATGGTCCAAAAAAAAAAATGTATAGGATATTACCTAATCAAATAATACAAAGCAACGCGTATATATGAATATATTAAATACTTAATAAATTATACGTCGAGACACTTTTTCCACACTAAAATAGTAATGAATGATAAAAAAAAAAATGGAAACGAGAAAGTTTCGAGCGCACGAAAATGGTTTAGGGTTTTTTATTTTTGTGCTCTATACTTTAGCATTGATAATTCATAAAACGCGAACTAAATTATGAATGGAGATTTGCGAAGTACATGCGTCTAATTCCGTTCATAAAAAAATGGAGTTTCCTTTCTTTTATTTGTGTTCGAAACGATGTCGGCAATAATACGAAATGGAAACAATTAAAGTTACATAAAAAAAGGAGGGATCGTTATGTGATGCAGTAAAGATAATTAGATATTTACGTCATTAAGCCATTGTATGTAATCATTTAAGTGTAAAACAACAATGAAGGTTTATATAATTATAAAAATCATGTCAAATGTCAAAATACTTATGTCAAATTACGCCATCTATGAGAAATATATACGATCATTATATGTATAGCATAATTAAATTCGGAAACTAAAAATGATTGAAATGTCAAATGTCATTTTTTTAAACAATTGTGTTAAATTGAGATTTCCCGACAATATTTGTACATTGTGAGGCAGTTCTGAAAATTAATGAGATGTCAAATATGAGATGTCAAATTACATGCACACGTCATTTGTTTTAATATGTTATCATAATTTCTATAGCATATAAGTTCAAAGTTCTAAAACGTGGTTGAAATGTCAAATACATCATGTCGTTCATTTTTTATCAATTCTAATAAATTTAGATATGCCATCTACCGGAAATCAATTCGATTTTTTTGACGAAATTATTAAATCATAATGGAGTTGTAAAACTTAAGTTGGTTGAAATGTCAAATGTCAAAATCCAAACACACTTCTTTTATTAACAATTTCGATATATATTGGAATGCCATCTACTATCAGTACTAAAACTAAAGATTCTTGAGATGTCAAATGTCAAAATGCAAACTACCGTCATTTTTTGAAAATTATTCTGATAAATTCAGATATGCCATCTACGGGAAATCAATACAAATTATCCGAGCAATATTTATACATCATAATTTAATTCTTTATTCAATATTCTGATAAATTAAAATCGAAAACTTTTTACAAAAAAAATACTTTTTTTAAAATAATAAGTATAATCTTGTTACTTATACTGCTTTAACACAAGAGTTTTATTATAAGCTAATTTAAATTTCTTAATTCAATCAAATCCAATTATTTCTTTTTACCGTAAACTTTCGCTCTAAGAAAATGCCCGACGTTAATGAATTAATAATATTTTAATTCAAAATTGCTTAATTAAAAATCGCGGAGACGGATTAATTTAAAGTTAAACGTAATTAATTTCACAGACTTAAGTAAACTCAGACGAAAATTTACTCCCAGTTAATTCCTTAATATTTAGCGCTAAGCGAAAATTTGAAAACTATACTCAGTTAATTCCTTACTTATCTTAAGTTCTAATGAAATATTTATATAAAAAGTAGTTTTAATTTATTTTAACTAAACTGAAAAATTAAAAAAAAATTGAGTCCTTTATTTACTTTAATTTTGAGTCAAAAAGGAAATAAAGAATAAAATAAAACGAGATTTCACAGAATTGTGTTTAATTTAAGGAATAACGCAGAGAACGCAGCGAGAAAGGGAAATCTTTAGAAGGTTTAAATAAATTTCCGGCTCGTTGGGCATTAAAATACTGCAAGCTGTTTGTCAAAAGGCAGCAGGAATTTTATTCAGACCGGTATGAAAATTCTCATGGAATTTTATCGCGCCGAAAAAATATAAAGAGTTTTATCTTAAACTCTAAGATAAATCTCTTTTTTGTTGGTGTTTTTTCAACTATTTTCTCTACCGCTAAAGACTTACAAGTTTGCTAGAAGATTGGAAATTTAAAATCCTTTTTATTAACTAACGACGATTTGTCCTTATATAAAGTTTAATTTTTGGCACTCGAAAAACACATAGGTTAAATAATTTAAAGAACTTTCGTGTGATTTTTTTTTTATAAACTTTTATTTGTTATATACGTGTTGCGTATTTTTTTTTAAGTGAAAACACTCTCGATGTGTGTTTTTCACGGGGTTTTCCGAGAGCTTTCCTCGTCGAGCTTTCCTCGCGTCAAGTGAAAGCGCACTGGTGTCTGCACCGTAAGCACATGAGGCTAGACAGGTGGAGGGACGCAGGCGCGAGGCGTCGCGACGCCGTGAAGAAGAACCACCGACAGCAGCAGCAGCAGCAGCACACACTTACGTATCCGATTCAAAACAACTTTCATCAACATATATAGCCTCCAGGATTTTTGTCCTAACTTATGATACTTAACAACTCTCTCCTTCCCTTTCTTACATTCAGAAAATATAAACGCACTTTTTTTTCACCTTCATTCTGCTGAAACATAAAACTACAGTATTCCTAAAAATATGAAGCTTTCGCTGAAAGAATACTTTTCCATTTGCGTAATTGTCTATTAACGATTTGTTTCTTTTTTGTGGGAGTAAATGGATCAGGGCTTCATTTACATCATGCAATATTTGTGGTTTATTGAATCAATCCATGTAATAAGCTAATAACGAAAGCATTCTGTTATAATCAACTTTGACTGTGAATGCAGGAATATTATTAACTGAAATTCGTTGGGACGAAATGTTTGTTTAATACATGAGCACAATTTTATTAGGACATTAATCAGAGGGAGGGATTTATTTGATCATCGATCAGTACGAAAACTAATCAGCTTTACTATAATTATTTGAACACAAAACAATTCAAATTATTATAATTATTGAAACTAAATAATTTATACTTAAAAAATAATTAAATTTGCATATATTTGTCAATTATTTTAAACCCATTAGGATGATTTATTGTGTAATAAAATGAGTTAATTTATTATATAATTCTTATAAAAATATGATGCAGATATAAGTTTAGATGTTATCCGTTGCTGCTTAGCACAAAAATTGGGAATGCATTGCATGCACTAATAAAAAAGCGCACAGCAGAAGCGGATATGAACCACATAATATGCATATATATATGGTAGATAGAGATTTAATACCGAATGGGGTGGTTCTGATTTTAATTTCTCGCCCGTCACGGTACACTTTGAAATATAGCGTGATCGGTGTGGTATAGTTTGCGTGGGCGTTCGGAGGAACTGCAGATGAATTATTGAGGCCTTCTCTTATTCAAACACGAGAATGTCTTCGGCCCATCCTGTTTGCTCGTGGTGAGTATGGTGGCAGCACATTGCGGCGAAGCAGGGGTGTGAGTTCCGTTCGTTGCACGTTACAACTTCGTCCTTGCAAGCGTATCACAAACCACCCCACATTTCTCAATTAAGTATTTATTCTATACTTTGATGCGTGGAAATAACGGTGTGTGTGCGCTCGTGTTTGCGTTCGTTTGTGTGTTTTTCGGATGCTCACAATTAATTAATAATTAATTCGGAATGTTGAAGCCGGTGCGGCCGACGGTAATTCCATTTATCGCTGCGAACAATTGAAGCAATTAACGATTATCACTTTTATGCGAACCGAAACAGCATTATAGAAATTCCAATTTAGTTAGTTTTTTTTTTCCAAGCTCACGTGAGTGACAAAATTTTGCGAGGGGCGAGTTTATTTGCAGTTAATTGGACCAAAAATAGCATCATTTTGCATTTTCAGATTTTATTATATTTCGCAATTAAATGCGCCCACCGCAACGCACATTTTAATATTAATTTTCGCTGATTATGCAATGCAGATTCGCAAAAATCCTCCGTTCAATAGCTTATGGCGATTAATTGTATTTTGTTAATTCAGAAAACCAGCACCAAATAACGATGATATTATATTACCTTTATTAGTGTTTAATATTAATTTATTTTATAATAATTAAGTGGATAATAAAAATTGTAATAATATCACTAATATTAACATTATTTTACATTTATTGAAGATTAATACAGAAACTCGAAATAATATTTAAATGGAAATAATGACCCTTTTTAATTTCCATGATTTTATTGAATGAGTTAATTTTATATTTAGATTATCTTTTTTATACATAATTTTATATAACTATAATAAATAGTGTTTAAAATTTCCATAATTTGTAATTTAATTGTAAATTTTTACTATAATTGTGTCAGTTTCAGTAGTTATGTCAGTTTCGTTAATTGTTACAGATCCGTCAGTGGTGTCAATTTTATTAGTAGTATCAGCTTCATCAGTTTCATTAATTATGACAGATCTGTCAGTTTCTGTAGTTTTGTTGAATTCATCAGTTTTGTCAGTTTGGATAATTTATTCAGTGTGGTCAATTTCGTCATTTCCGGCAGTTTCGTTCGTAATGTCAGGTTCGTCTGTTATGTCAGTTTTATCAGATTTATCAATTGTGTCAATTTCTTCAATTTCATCAGTTTTATCAGTGTCATTAGTTGTGTCAGTTTCGTTAATTTCAATGATTTTATTAATTGAATAATTATATATTTTCATTATTGTTTTTTTTTATACATAATTTGGTTTAAATTTATATAAGTGCTTATTATTATTTATAATTTCCATAATTTGTAATTTAATTGTAAATGTTTACTATAATTGTGACAGTTTCATCAGTTGTGTCAATTTTTGTAGCTTCGTCAGATTCACCAGTAATGTCAGTTTTGTCACTTTATCCAGTTTAGTTAATTGTTACAGATCCATCAGTGGTGTCAATTTCGTAGTGTCAGTTTCAGCAGTTTCATTAATTATGACAGATCTGTCAGTTTAATCAGTTTCTATAGTTTTGTCGAATTCATCAGTTTTGTCAGTTTCTTCAGTGTTGTCAGTTTTGTCATTTCCGGCTGTTTCATTAATTATGTCAGCTTCGTCAATTTTGCCTGTTGTGTCAGTTTTCTCAGATTCATCAGTCAATTTCTTCAATTTCATCGATTTTATCAGTTTCATTAATTGTGTCGTCAATTTGAATGATTTTATTAATTGACTAATTATATATTTTCATTATCGTTTGGTTACAATTTATATAAATGCTTATTATTATTTATAATTTCTATAATTTGTAATTTATTTGTCAGCTTTGTCAGTTGTGTCAATTTTATGAGTTTCATCAGTTTTTGTAGATTTGTCAGTTGTGACAGTATTGTTTATTTTGGCAGTTTCATCAGTGTTGGCAATTTCGTTAATCATGTCAGTTTCGTGAGTTTCTTCCGTTTCGTCAATTACATCAGTTCTGTCAGTTTCGTTAATTTCATCAGTTTTTGTAGTTTAGTCAGTTGTGTCAGTATTGTTAGTTTCGACAATTTTATTTATTATGTCAGTTTCGTCAACTTCTCCAGTTTAGTCAGTTTTGACAGTTTGATCAGTAGTGTCATTTTGTGCCAGTTGCATTATTTTTGACAGTTCCGTCAGCTGTATTAGTTTCGTCAGTTGTGTCACTTTTGTTAATTGTGACAGATTCGTCAGTAGTACCAGTTTCGTTAGTTTCTGTAGTTTTATCAGATTAATCAGTTATGTCAGTTTTATCAGATTGGACAGTTCCTTATTTTCCTCACTTATGACGTAAATTCAAGTTACGTTGCATTGGGTCAGACGGTATAAACATAAGTTATATCTAAGGTACGTGCTCATCAAAAAAGAGTTAGTGACCAGTGTCCTTTTGGCAGCGTAATGGTCGCAGATACAATTTAGATAGTAGATTATCTTATCGGTGTCCCCGCAGACTGAGAGAGAGAGAGATATAGAGAAAGCCAAAATTTATCGGCAAAACTGGTAACGTAATTTGCTCTTCGGAGTGGCCCACTTGCGGGTCGTTGGGGCTATTTATTCATAAGTTGCGCAACATTTGTGGCATCTCGGAAGCGGTTCTTAATAGTTATCGTCTGGTCGGGCAGTTTTGGATTGTGCCAATTCGTTATCGGATTAACCGGAGGAGCACGAGTTTCGTTGCGTGGATTATCTCTCTCAAACGCCGATGTGCAACCCAGCAAAACACGAATTTCTGCATATTACACCGAAGGGTACTCCTTTTCACCCGCAAATGCACATTATCCAATACTACCATTCTCCAACTTTTAATTACTTAAACCAATTGTAAAATTATTCATTCTTAATGAAAATCTTGTAAGATGAAGTAAAGTATAAACTTACAGATTTTTAACAATTAGTTACTTAAAATATCCGGACTATGCGAGGTATTAGTTTTTTTTTCAAAATCTTAATTTCCTATTTTCAAAATTATAGTTAAATTGAAACCTCAAAAATTAACCTTCATTACATAATTTTTTTCATTATTAGGTATGAATTATGTATTTAAAAAGTGTAAAATTATGTGGACTAAGCGAGGTATTACTATTAATTCATTGATTTTGAACTATTTTCATTGAAAAACTTCGTTTTCTAATTACTTTCCTATCAAATGATTTGAAAACAAAGTGCAGCGTGGCATGAATGGGGGATGAAACAATGCGAAAGAATGGTGAAGTAATTTTTCCTCCTTCTATATTTTTCGCGCGGCGATTTATTATAGATCTTGAATGTAAGGGCAGGTTAATTCATTTCGAACGATTTTTAATTGAATTTCATGATTAATAGCTGAAGCGTCGGTAGAAGCGTGTTACGGTTCTTACCTTCAACAAAAGAGAGAACAATAAACTTATTAATTACATCACTTACGAATTGTAACTTCATTTCTGTGAAGACTTTAAAGAAATTGTTAATAAAAAAAGTAAATTAATTAATTATGTTTAATTAATACTAGGATTTATGATTGTGAGAATGATGCTATTCTCTAATTACAACAAATTTGAATGTTTCAATGATTCGCAAACAAACATTTACAATACAAAACCAAGTTTCATACAGCCGAACATTAATCGCACATGTAAACAGTTTAATTTACTTCGAAGGGCTTTTGTACATGCATTATTAAATAAACCGTTTTTGGGCGAGGGGTGAATATGAACTTCCATAATATTGCGCGGCGGAAATTAATTATTCCGCACAATTGATGACCGCAGTTATATCCCGCATTACTAATATTCACATTATTAACGAACAACCTTTTCGATCATGACTGTAACGCAATTATGGAACGGACTCGAATGATTTAATTTTGCAGCGGATCGTCTGCTGCATTTCCACCCTTCCACATTTGCGAAACATCCTCTCCGCCGCTCATCATCCGGAAAGTGGAGTGTGGGGAAGGGTGGAAACGGTGAAATAAAAATGAGCAGGAGCATGCAGGAAGGGAGGCGAGGCTGCAATGGATGCTGCCAGAGGAAATTATGAGAGTTTTATCGAGCCCTGAACATGCGAAAGTTTTAAAGTTTAACAATGCCTTCGCGCCGGGAACGTCCTTCCTGCGCGCCTCTCCTGCAAAGGTCCTGGATATTGTCCATATTGTCATTGTCGCAGGACCTCGGGCCGTAAGCTCACTTAAAATATAATATTTATAATCGGCACCAACCCCCCAAGCTTTCTGTAATTCTTCTAACATTTATTGCATTGTATTACAGAAAAATTATATAATTTATTGTACAAAAAAAAAGCGTAGGAATAAAACTTGAACACAAGTTTTCATGAATGGTATTGAAAACGTTTTATTTTTTAGTGATCATAATTTAAGAAGAAGTGTTTCAGGGACGTATTTGCAAGCGTTTTTCAAAATTAACGTAAAGTCGCAATGTCAACATGACAGCTACGTCTGAAAAAGACAAGTGTCACTTCGCCAAGAAGCATGATTCAATAACTGCATCTTCATAGTGTCTATACATGCAATAAAAAATATGGCGGATATATCCGCCGCTCGTCCGAAAAATGCAGAAACTCCTTGTTGGATGCAATCATTAATTTTAAACTTATATTTTTAATTTTGAATTTGATTTATATGTAAGTTTAGTGTATATATAATAAAACTTTTCTTTAATTGAAAAAAATTATTTATCAACTTATTCTGGTAATTTCGTTGAATGCATTATATTCATGTAAAATCGTAAATTTTTCGTCAAATAAAATAAATATTCAATTTATTTCAGAAGTGCATTAACTAATGTATTTTTAACAATAACGAGCGCGTTTAGTGTCATCCGGTTTTTATTTTATTTTTTTTATGTTTTTTTTGGACAGACGTTGAAAATAAAAAGCGGTGGAAAAAAGTAAAACGTAACAGTACAAAACGCTTTTATCAATCAAACTGACGGCAAATCAACAGGCGGTTACGGAAACGCCGCAGAGTGCCGACATGACAAATAGATTATTAAAATTTGTTAAGTGTATTTTAATACGTGCAAAATGTTATTTATTGTTGTCTCTTTGCGTGCGTCGATCATGAACAAACATACATAACCGTAATAATTGATGATTGATTAAATTTAAAAATAACAAAAATTTTGTGAATATATTATTTTTTTTACAAATTTTTATTTGCAATTTTAGGCATTTATAATTGTAGAATTATTGGATTTCATTGTAGAAATAATTAAAATTTATTATCTACATATATAAATATTAATAATCATGAAAAAAGTATGTTTCTAATAATTATTGATGTGCAAACATTCTTTTTTTTACATTTGGAAATGATTTGGTATGAAATTATGGATATTTAATTAATTTGTATCAATTAATAATAATAATACGCTTAGATTTGTAAACATCTTTGTACGTAATGGAAGGATGAGGATGAGAGGAGATGGAGGTATAAATGTATTTGCCAGAGTCTGTATAATCCTGCGAACGTCTGGCATAATGTGGTGCTTTGTATTTTTGTCGCATTCGGCTCGAAACGCCGCCGCTCCCGTCTAGTTACTGTTTAATAAAATCATCCTAACGTGTATAATATCCCTATGGAAACCACCGAGTCTTGAACCGACCGAAATATGTACCAACGCCATTATTAAGACCTTCACGTACGTTCAATATCCTCGCAATTATTTTACACAAACTTGAACTTTTTAGAAACAACCACATTTTCTAACAAAAATAATTATAATCATCATTACTATAAATAAGAAGACAAAAATCAATATCACCTCAACTTATATCAAACTAATAATAATTGCCTTTTACATCACTCAGTCTACTGTAATTCAGACGCCTTATTTGAAATAGTATAATATAAATACAGTAAAACCTCGTTTAGTGCTTTTTCGGTTAAAGTTTTATAAAATTAACTATGAAAGTATTCTATTTTATAGTATTTTATATCATTTTAACGTCATGGAACTTTAAATAAGGTCTTAGTGTATTTTTTTATATCAAGTGTTATTTAGTCTTTATTTTATATTTTTTGTAATGATACATGAGAATAATGGAAATGTGTATAAAAGTACTGGAAAATAAAGTTTGAAATAGTTTTAAAAATCAATAAAATTATTTCAGAAAAATGGAACTATTTTAGTAAAAAAATGGCAAAATTAATTAATTAATTGGATATTTTATTATAAATAATTTTAAATACAAAATACAATGGTTTTAAAATTAATTTAATTTGAAAGATTTTTTTTTTGTAAATATATATAAAAATCTGTAATTTCTAATTCTTGTATTTTTGCAAAGTAATGTGTGGTGTGTAAATATATTTATTATTGTCTGATTTGAATGTTAATTTATTGTCAATTTTTATATTTTCATAAAATTATTTAAAAACGTTTTAAAATTTTTGAAACTGAAAAAAATAATTTACATTTTTCTTGAATTCAATATCTTTTGTGTCAAAAATAAAATAAATGTATTGAAGGTTTACAATTTCCAAAATATAAAATTTTTGTATTTTAATTCTTATACTTTTTCATACAATTACTGAAAAACCTTCTGAAATTTTTTAAACTATCAAAAATAGATTACATTTTTGTTAAATTTAATAACTTTTGTGCTAAGAAATGAACAGAAAATAGTATTTTTATTTTTTGAAAATTTAAAAAAATTCAATAACTACAATTTCTAATTCCGTGTTATTTCCTAACAAATATTTAAAAAATTTCTTATATTTAAAAAAATAATAGTACTACATTCTGATTTAATTTTTAGTTGTGTTGATTCTAATATTTTTATACAATTACTTCAAAAAAACTTCTGAAATTTCTGAAACTAAAGAAAATGGATTACATTTTTGTTAAATTTAATGTAATTTGTATCAAGAAATAAGTACAAATTATTATTTTCTTACATCTATTTTGAACTTTTCCTGTATTTTATAAAATGTTATTACTACAGTTTGTAAATATATTAATTATTGTCTGATTTCAATGTTAGTTGTTTCTATGTGTTTATTCTAATATTTTCATACAATTACTTCAAAAAACTTCTGAAATTTTTGAAACTAAAAAAAAAGTTTACATTTTTGTTAAATTTAATGTATTTTGTATCAAGAAATAAGCAGAAATTATTTTTTTTACTTTTTATAAATTTATTTAAGGTATAAAAAATCTCCAATAACTACAATTTCTTATTCAGTATATTTCTTTACGTAAATTTTGAAATTTTTGTGTATTTGATAAAATGTTATTACCACAGTTTGTAAATATGTTAATTATTACCTGATTTCAGTGTAGATTCTTATATTTTCATACAATTACTGAAATTTCTGAAACTGATTTTTTGTGCCAAGAAATAAAAAGAAAATTTATTGAAGTTTTAAAAAAAATATAATTAATAATTTTTTTATAAACTGTTATTACTACAGTTTGTAAATATGTTAATTATTATGTGATTACAATTTTAACTATTTTTATCGGTAGATCTTTAAATTTTGGTACAAATATATAAAAATATTTTAAAATTGCTGAAATTAAAAAAAATATATATTATAAATAAAAAAATTGGCAGTAATTATTATTTTATATTTTTTCTTTTTGCTAAAATAGATAATGATAATGATGAGTGAGTTTTCGCAAAATTGATCGTCCAGACGTTCGGCATTAAATGATCATCGTGTCAATTCATTCCCACCCGATCGGCAATTAAAACGCATCAATTCTGTAATGATTTTCAGCGGGATGGCGGAAGAGGTTGAGGATGATTCGAAGTTGGTTTGGCTTTTACTAATTAACGACTTTCTCGAAGCGGAAAACAAACTGGAGTGCGACAAAGCTGCAAAATTCGAACGCGATTACCATTCGGACATAAAATTAAGTCAATTGAATATTATCTCCACCAGTGCACCACGGCGCGTCTTCGCCGGCTGCCGCTAATCGGGAAATTTACGGCGTCGAAGAGGAAAATAAATGGAAAGAAAAAAAAACACAAGAAACGAGCGGGAGCGAAAAAAATAAAGTGAAGGAAAACTTCAGTGCGAGGAATTCATAGTTTTTATTTGTTCGCTTTTACTTCCGCTTTGGATTGAGTCGGAATCATTGTTGGTGTAGTGTTAAGCTTAGACGGTGAGCAATGAAAATATTTGGGTGGTCCGGACTGAATTGAATTAGTTTGGACGTGCGTTTTCATTAAAGGGCAGCATACAAATCCTGTATTATGTTGCATGGAATTCCTTCTGCTTCTGAATGAATGGAGCGGAGACCGAAGTTCTTTAATAACGAGGGACGGTCGTAATTACCGGCAGGACCACAGAATAAATTAATTATGTTTAATGTATAATTATTATTGTTTTACTTCCTTTTTGCCTCCACATATGCACACCCTCATTAGTAATTTGCTTTTATTTCAATTACATTCATAATTTTACTAAAAACGTCCTTGAAAAATGTATGATAAACTACAGTAATTATTGATTTTTCATTTTTTAATAATAGATTTTCATATACTTTATTAATCATCTGTTTAGTTCATACTTAAATCCACGTACAGCTCCATATCTCATATTAATAACGGCAAAGCCCCATGTTTTGGTTGTGAATAAGCCAGCAACTCGTAAATAAATACACGCTGACCCACTTCTCTGACGTGCACTTTGCGCACTTGAAAATTCATTGTAAATTCCAATGACATTAACTATACGTCCACTAATGTCCTGTTATTATATTGACCGTTTTAAATATTTATAAAGCTTGAAATAGTGTAATTTATAAGTAATTGAAAACATTATTCACAATTGGAAATTGAAATAAATTACTTCCCGCCCGGGAATTTTTATAATTTAAATTTCCCGGGATTCTCAGAAAATTCATTTCAAAATTCCTAATTATTTAGTAGTAATTTTTATAATGTGAATTAAATGAATTGTGTGCAAAGAAAATAATTATAATTTAAATTTCCCAGGATTTTCAGAAAATAAATTTGAAAATTCCCAAAAATTTTATTTGGGAAATGTAATTATTTAGTAGAAAAAAGTTTATAATTTTTATTATGTGAATTAAATGAATTGTGCGTAAAGAAAATAAAGTGAGTTTGTTTTGTGTTCAGAGGCAATACGTTGTGTCAAGTATTGAATAAATTTGGGGCGATTAAGGGTAACGCTGTTCCAATACTAAAGCCTGAATTGGAGCAATGTTGTCTGGATATGTACTATAGGACTAATCGTGTGGAATCCCCGTTTGTTCCCTATCGTAACCCTCTTTCGGACAGAGAGTTTACTGTGATGGCACTGCCATTATTCACAGGGAAAGGAACAAAAGTTACCAATTAAGCTTTGTCGTATTTGAATAGAAAAAATATATTTTCAAATTAAATTAATTAATATTGTTTTTGTTATTAAAACATTTAGTTTTCTTAATTAAAGAAAAAAATCCCTAAATTCAATGAATTAATTACTTTAATACTGATGTAACTTATGTAGTTTTTTCAATGAAATAAATACAAGTCACCAAATTTTATAAAAATAAAATCCCTAAACTCTATAAATTTATAATTGATTTGGAAACATTAACAACACTTATGTAAGTATTTTTGTTTTTTTTTAATGAAAGAAATAAATGTTACCAAAGTTTAGAAAAAAAAAACCCTAAACTCTATGAATTAATTACTGATTTGAAAACAATAACAACACTTATGTAACTATTTTTGTTATTTTATAATGAAAAAAATAAAAGTTACCAAAATTTAGAAAAAAAATCCCTAAACTCTATGAATTAATTACTGATTTGGAAACTTTAATACTTATGTAAGTAATTTAGTTTTTTTTTTAATGAAACTAGAAAAATTAAATTCTGTGAATTAATTACTGATTTATAGGCGTTAATTAATATGTAAAACTTTTAGTTTAGTTAGGAATAAAATTTATAAATTAAAACTGAAATCCCTAAACTATTAGAACTAACTAGTCGTTTAGAAATTTTGATTCAAATGTATCTATTTTAGTTTTCTTAATAACAGAAATAAAAATTACTAAATTTTATAAAAAAAAATCCCTAAATTTTATAAATTAATTACTGATGTGGAAACTTTAACACTTATGTAAATATTTTAGTTTTTTTTAATGAAAGAAATAAAAGTTACCAAATTTGAGCAAAAATATCCCTAAATTAATTACTGATTTGTAAAACATAATAACTATTTTTGTTTTTTTTTTATTTTAGAAAAAAAAAAATTCTACTCTATGTACTAATAACTCATTTGTAAACTTTAATACAAAATGTTACGAATTTCTATAAAAAAAAACTAAATTTTGAACTAACTACTAATATATAAACTTTAGTACAAAAGCAATTTTTTAGTTTTTTAAAGAAAAGAAACAAAAGTTATTAATTTTTATAAGAAAAAAACTAGATTTTTTTTGGGGTATAATTCTTCTATAAATTGATGATTAAACCAAAAGACATATTGAAGTGAACAATGAATATTTTAACTTTGTGATTTTAGTAAATATGTGATTTTGGGATTTCATGAACAATGGATATTTTGGCCTTTAACGATGTACACAGTAATAACTAATACCTATGTTTCTAGTAGTTAATGGATAAAGGCACAAAAGGTCTAATAAGAACATATAATCCATCATACACTCCACCTACAAATAACCTTAATTCCTTATTCAATATATTCCACACATATTTGTTACATTTAGAAATGTTGAATTCTGAATAAATATTTATAATTCAGTAATTTATACCAAAAAATATATAGTTTTTTCATTATTAATTTGATTTTTTAGATAATTAAAATAAATGCAAATTTAGTTTGAATAATGTATAGGGTTTAGAAAATTTCACAATAAATCTAAGAGTAATGTAGTGTGCACTTCTGGTAAGGAACTTTGGAGAATATGATATAGTGTGGTGAGTGCATTGAAGTGTACATTTTGGAGGAAATAACCACAAATACTACAATGTTCAATTGAAAGTTTACATAACGCGGGAAGAGTTCACACACGTTACATCTTTATGCCGTAAGTGTATTGCATTCTTTGAGCCGGTGAATATATCACTTTAGAGTGCTTTACATAATAAAAAATAATAAAGTAAAAATATTTTCTATTTAAACGTAATAGATTAATCGTATATTTAATTTTATAGTAAAAAATCGTTTAACGTATATTTTTTTCCTCGTTGTTTACTATTAAATATGTGAGGCGGATATATCCGCCACTAGTTCAAAAAGTGATATTTGTGCTAAGTATGATAATTTTACAATAATTGTAATGATTTAAATTAGAAATTTCAAAGTTAATTTTCCTAAAACTTATATTATTATACATTTGTACGGATTAAATAATGTTGTACGTATCAGCGAACAAATGTTAAATTAGATTTTAACTGTATTTACTCCATATGTTATGAGCGTTTGGAAGAATAGAATTCCACTTGAAAAGCGGCGTAAATGAATAGCGCAGCATCCATCCTCGTTCCTACTTCTTGTATTTTTTGTGACTTTCCTTTCTTCCCTGAGTACATTACGAGCTCTAAATGCTTTCAAAGTGAATGGCAATATGTCAAGGTATTTGTGGTGGAGCGAAATCTCGGACCGAGTGGAGGAGAAGAAGTAGGAGAGAGAGCAAGAATGGTTTGGGGTGTGTTTTCTGCGAGAAGGGCTCGAAAATAAACGCGTACCTCGACGGGCAAACTAACAATTCCTAACCGCCGCTGCCGCCGTCTTCTCGAGTTCCTAAGGGGAAATCGCCGAAAACTCTCGCTGGTAGAGAGACACAGTTATTGTGATTTGTGGTGGCAGGCCGACGTCGACCACCGATTTATTATTCCACAAGCTTTGAAACTTTTAAGACTTCCAACTGGTACTTGTATAAATTTATTAGAATTTGCGATACATACGGAACGACGACTTCAACCGAACGCGACAATTAAACTACCGCCCAGATTATGTACTCCAAACACGTAAATTTATAACTGTTGTAACAATCTAAAATGGTCTTTATACAAAATTAACTTCAATTCCATAATATTTTTTTAAATTAAAGACAATAAAAGCTAATAAAATTCTAACGATAATTGGTCGAGTTTCATGAGAATTATCGTGGAAATTAATATAACCACACGCACAGTAATTGGAAAACGCAATGTAATCCATATTCATGTATTCCCTGCAAATTGATCCGCCTCTCCCAAATGATTTACTAATAGGATATTTAAATTCCGATTAACGTGTGGCTAATTTATCGAAGCCTGAATTCGCGTCAATCCTGCGGAAGCTGCAGGACGAAACTGGACCGCCGAACAGGACGAAAGTCGATGAGAAGAATGCACATCAATTTCAATATCGTTCGAATTAATTTGATCCGCAACATCGCATGTAATATAATTGTTATTCCGATGTGTAATTAAAATCCGGGACGCCGCGCTTCCAATTAATTCTAATAGACACATATTCATACACACACACACACCAAATGCAAATTCCGCTCAGATATTTTTTTTTATTCCGTCGATGTTTTTGTTGTTCGCTCAACTTTGGTTTTGATCCTGTTTTTTTGCTCTATTTATATTTTTTTTTTTTCAATTCGCATTTCGCATCCGAAATTATTTTTCATTTTTCTAATTAGTACGCAACAATGAGTTTTGATTCAATTATTCCCTGTTCCGTTCTATCGTGCCATGTATTTCCTAGTTTTATTTGTACATACTCATGCAGCAGAGATTATAATAACCTTTCGATTTATCCTTTTTTCTCTTTCATATTTTATCTACTTTCATTAATTAAAGCTTTAATTAATTAATAATTTTATAATTAAAATTTGTATACAAAATATGAAATTATAATATGAAATAATTATATCAAATGTATATAAAATACTTATAATTAAATAATGAAAACTTGTGTAATTTGTGTATAAGCCTGGCGCATCCACCAAAAATACTGAAAAATATAATAAAAAATGTATTTTATAATAAAAAAAATTAATTTAGTTTAGATTTTGAAAATTTTCTTTAATTTTTAAAAAAAAACTTATTTGTTCTTTAAATGTATTAAATAATACAATAAAATAAATGTGAACATTTTCTAAATAAATTTAAAAATATTATTCTTTATTAATGTTTAAATTTTAAATAATTAAAAAACAAGACAAATATTTAATAAAAATCTTATATAAAATTTATTAGTTTTCGATAAATTAACATTTGCTTATTTGTAAGTATAAAATGAATTTCTTCAAATTTGGAAGCTTATTACTCAAAAATAGCTATTACTATAAAAATAACTAATGATTTATTATAATCTCTGAAATTTAATCTTTAATATCCATTTTTAATATATATATTTCAAATTTATCTGTTTTTGAGTAATTATTTAAAATATGAATATACTACTTTTTTTTGGTATAAAATAAATTTCTTCATATTTGGAAGATTCTTACACGAAAACTGCTAATACTACGAAAATACGTATTTATTTATTATAATCTCTGAAATTTATTCTTTAATATCCATTTTTAATATATATTTCAAATTTTTCTGTTTTTGAGTTATTATTTAAAATATGAATATACTACTTTTTTTTGGTATAAAATAAATTTATTCGTATTTTTAATATTATTTACATGAAAACTGCTGATACTTCGAAAATAACTAATAATTCATTATAATCTTTGAAATTTAGTCTTTAATAAATCCATTTTCAATATATATTTCAAATTTTTCTGTTTTTGAGTTATTATTTAAAATATGAAGATACTACTTTTTTTTTGTATAAAATAATTTTTTTCATATTTGGAAAATTCTTACACGAAAACAGCTAATACTACGAAAATAAGAAAACATTCATTATAATCTCTGAAATTTAGTCTTTAATATCCATTTTCAATATAAATTTTAAATTTTTCAGTTTTGGAGAAATTATGTAAAATATGAAGATACTACTTTTTTTTGGTATACAATAAATTTCTTCATATTTGGAAGATTCTTACACGAAAACTGCTAATACTACGAAAATACGTATTTATTCATTATAATCTCTGAAATTTAGTCTTTAATATCAATTTTCAATATATATTTTAAATTTATCAGTTGTGGAGTAATTATGTAAAATATGAATATTCTACTTTTTTTTTGTATAAAATATTTTTTTTCATATTTGGAAGATTCTTACACAAAAACTGCTAATACTACGAAAATAAGTAATTTTTCATTATCCATTTTCAATACATATATATTAAATTTTTCAATTTTTGAGTAATTAATTAAAACATAAAAAACACTACTTTTTTTGGTATAAAATTAATTTCGAAGATTATTACACGAAAATAGCTATTACTTCAAAAATAACTAATAATTCATTATAATCTCTAAAATTTATAATAGTAATAAATTATAATTTATAATTAAATATTTTTGTAGTATTAGCTTTTTTTGTGTAATAATCCTCCAAATATAAAGAAATTTAGTGTTTTTATATTTTACATACTACTTATTTGTAAAACATAAAATTATTTTTTTTATATTTGGAAGCTATTCAATATATATTTAAAATTTATCAGTTTTGGAGTAATTAATTAAAATGTGAAGACACTGCTTTTTTAATATAAAATTTAACATAAATTTTAAATTTATTGGTTTTCGAGTAATTAAATAAGACACTTTTTTTGAGATATAAAATTAATTTCTTTAAATTTGGAAGCTTATTACGTAAAAATACTACAGTACAGACATTACTATTTTATATAGTTGTTTTTTTTTAATCCAATAATTAAATAAAACTTGTATATTCCAAGTAACATGAGCTTTTATTGGATATTATAATTGTTGATAATGGGTTTAATCAAAATACGATATTGAGTTATAGAAAATGAAAGCCAAACCGTAATACGAGTATCGATTGCTTCATTACGGCCCGAAAATTGGATCAAATACGATTCATGGTAGCTCTCCACAACCCACGAAGACAAGGCCAATAAGTAATGCAATATTCATCCTCGTCCGTTTTTCGTATTCATTTTATGTTTTCTTATTTTTACATCATTTTTCTTCCGCTTCCGTTTCCGAAAAGTGCATTCGGCGTGGCGCGAGGCGCGGTTCCCCCAACTGCATCTATGTATATAGGAAATGCCATCCATAGAATATGAAGTGCTTATGGGAATTGCAAATATGTCTCAATTCGGAGGAGGGTATTTCGCATATTCAATAATATCTGCAGGCTTACGTCGTGCATGCACGTTCGATTCGACTTTACGTTAACGTTGCGTTCCCATTACCCGGCGCATCCACCTGCCCTGATTGAAGCTAGAACCAAACTTTACAATGTATACCTGCACGTTTATCGTTAACTGCAAGAAAATCAGCCGCAAGCCGAACGGTTGCACTGTTAATAATACAATGCCTGTCGAAGCACAAACGTTATTAGTTTCGTTTACATCGATATTTGTTGTCATGACCTAAAAATTTAGTAACTGCCGTTCAATTTTCGAGTTTAATAACTGATGGAACAATATTTACACGGCAAATTACAAATATTAAAACTTTATCATTTCATGAATTCACCTACAAAAACATGTAATTTTATTAATCCAATTTCTAGATTACATAAACGTGAATATTATATTATATAGATATAAGATATAAAAATAACTTTGACAATTCATCAAACAATATTTACAAATTACAAAATTTAAAACTTCATCATTTCATGAATTCACTTCCAAAAATCCGTTTAAAAAATATAGTTTTATTTCTAGATTACGTAAACATGAATAATATAAATCATATATAAATAGTAGATGTAGGACATAAAAATAACTTCGACCATTCATGGAAAAATAATTATACGGCAAATTACAAATATTTAAAACTTCATCATTTCATGAATTCACTTTCAAAAATCCGTTTAAAACATGTAATTTTATTAATCCAATTTCAAGATTAAGTAAACATGAATAATATAAATCATATATAAATTTTCACTTTAAAAAAATCATATTTTGAAAATTTTAATTTAGTTTTTATTTTAATATGTTTGTACATTGAAATGAAGGATCACCCTGTAAAAAATCCAATTTTTTGATTACATAAACATGAATAATATAAATAGTAGATGTAGGATATAAAAATATAATATAATTTATTTTATAAATAAACTTTATGTGTTTAAAAATAAATTAAATTTGCTTTTACACAATTTTTTTTGTATTTTATTTCAAAATGTAAGAAATCTGATTTTTTTAGCATCTCCTATGCTAACATCTCACTTTGCATTTTCTCTTTTCTCCTCCTCTATTTTCATAACAAGTTTGCTTACGTTCAAAGAAGGCGAAAGTCTTGTTTGTGTGTGTGTGCGTCGGTAGACTTAGTCCCACAAGACATGGATCCAATTTGGAGTTTGTATAAAACATGCTTGTCACCGTAATGCGAGCATTCAGTTCGCTGCTAAAAGCACACGCGTCAATTTTTCTCTAATCTTGATCGGCATTTCCAACCATTTTATTTTTTCTTAAGATGACCCAAAAATCTATATATTAAAATATGCAAAATATTAACTATAAAATACATCAACAACTTCAATTAATGAAAATAATTACGCTGTGTATTTAATTAAATGTATACATAATTAAACAAAATTTATATTAATTTCGTTCATTATTTCTCTACATCAAATTAATTTAAATTAATTGACTGATTTTAATATAAACAATTTTTATTGATTTAAATAATTGCAAAAATATGTCAAATTTTTCATTAATTTATTTTCTTGTTAAAAAAAGTGTCATAAAAGAAACGTTACTATTCATATTTTTCACTTTCTTCTTTTATTGAAATTTATATATAATTTTTATATAAAAATATAAGTTTTTATTAATAAAAACTATTATTAAAGTCATATTTACAATTTATTTCTTAATAAAAAAGTGTCATAAAAGAAACGTTACTATTTATATTTTCCACTTTCTTCTTTTATTGAGATTTTATATATAATTTTTGTATGAAAATATACATTTTTATTGATAAAAAGTAAACTATTAGTAAAGTCATATTTACAATTTATTTCTTAATAAAAAAGTGTCATAAAAGAAACGTTACTAATTATATTTTTCACTTTCTTCATTTATTGAGATTTTATATATAATTTTTATATAAAAATTTAAGTTTTTATTGATAAAAGTAAACTATTACTAAAGTCATATTTTTTATTTATTTTCTTGTTAAAAAAGTGTCATAAAAGAAACGTTACTATTTATATTTTTCACTTTCTTCTTTTATTGAGATTTTATATATAATTTTAGTATAAATAAAAAGTTTTTATTGATAAAAGTAAACTATTAGTAAAGATTTGTATACAAAATTCATATTTTTTAATTTTATTGTGTCTTTTTTATTGAAATCTTGTAAGAATTAAGTTTTTGGCCATTTGGAGAGAAATAATATTTATTGTTGAAACTAGTTGGAGTTAGTTTTGCCCAGTTGCAATTGATTTATGAAACGGAATATTTTTCTATTCGATTTGGTCGGAGTAACAAGTAGAACAAGTTGCATTCGAGTATGCATGTGTGTATAAGAAAAAGTCGAATAACTTCAAAGTCGGGCCCAATCAGTGCAGATGAATGCACCCGAAATGTTGAGTGAGGCCACATAAAACGTTCGCGGAAGGGATGGGGGAGGCTAAAAAGATTTGAGCGGAAAACACTTACATCTACTTCGAAGGGAGGAAAACTTTATTCGATTCGTCGGATTTCATATTTATAATCTGCATGTATATTCGGATGAGAGTCTTTTGGTATTTCGGTGAGGTAATTCTGAGGGAATTCCGATGGTAATGTGCGGAGGAGCGTACGAATGAGGGATTGCGTTTATAAGTGCGTATGAATGTGTAAGAAGATGAACGTAGTTGTGTCTCGGTTTCAGTTAGGAGTTGGAGGATGAGGCGAAGGAGAGGAGAGAATCCCACAAAGACGGCTCAAACATAGGTGTGCGCTGCGAAGGAAGCGTATGGATAATTCATGAAAGACAAAGTACGTAGTTGTATCTCCTAAGTGCATATAGCATACCACCCGTGTACATGGATCTCTGCTACCATTTTCTTTAATATTTAAATTAACGGAATTACACCGTCTTCTACTTCTATACTTCATTAACAAAACATTAAATAATTCATTTTCCGTGCGACTGTGCTACATCAAACATACAATCACATCTACTCCACCTTTGAGCATAATCATCAATAACTAACTAATCCTAAATTTCCCTAAAAACCAATAGATTAAATCAGAAATATAATCCAAAATATAATCCATTTACTAATAATTTTATATGTAATTCAATTGGGTAAAAATAAATCATATTTGGATAGGTTATTTTAGGTTAGGTCACATATTTTAAAGACATATCATATTACTATTACTTAATATATATTTGTTACTCTTAGTTAACAATATGTCAGATTAGAACATATTTATGACAATTTATGACATATTTTAAAATTATTTAATTTAATAATAATATTATAAATTATACACTATAAGTCATATTTGGATAGGTAATTTTAGGTTAGGTTACATCATTTTTCACAAAGACATATTAGATTAGTATTGTTTAGTATATATTTGTTACAATAGATTAGATTAGGACATATTTTTGACATTTCATGACATTTTTCAGAATTATTTCATTTAATAATAATATTATAAATTAAAAAAAAATATTTTTAATATTTTCAAAATGCTTTCAATTTAGTTATAATAAATTTAAAGATTAAGATTATTCATTAAGTTTGTAGATTGAAATGAAGGATCACCCTGTATACAATCTGGGCACCGGTTTGATCCAAATTACGACAGAATTAATCCATACGGCAATGCATCAGGGTTATTGTAAGCAACATTTGATGTCAGCCTTGTTCCACATGCAGCTATATAATATGTTTTGATAGAAGCAATTATTCCGTTTAAATAGGAGCATTCAATTAACTTTACTAAATTGAATCGTGCATCTATTTCATCGAGTCCATCTAAATTACCCACGTTAAGTAACAATGTTTAATATTATATGCACTAAATACTATCAATTTTGACTACACAATAGAGTGGTTTTCCGACATATTATATTAAAATTATTTTCTACTTTCATCAGCCATAAATTTCTAGATATTTTTTGTTCCTTATTGACACTTTTAGGAAGAGTGGCGGATATATCCGCCATACCTTTTAAACATTCAACAGTAGTTATTAGTGAGGCGCCACTTCAGGCTGTAAAACGTCATTGATCGTCATATGTTTCTCTGGGATCAAAATAAGTTGAGGTTATGAATCTTTGTTTTTAATAAAGCTTTGAGTTATTCCTGTAATGTCATTAATGACATTGTAAAGTTATGTCATTATAACTAAAGCAGTTGGTATTCTTGATTGTCATTTGTGTTTAATGTCAATCATAGTTTATATGCAGGATTAAAAAAGTAAGTATAGAAGTATAATTAGTATTATCTTAAAGTTACGTTATTACCACTGATATAATCGAAGCCCTGAAACGAATATATTCATGTACCTTTTTTTTAAATAAATGGTTGTGCAGGATGTGTATGTTGTAAAAAAGAAGTACGTAGAGAGAAGTGCCCTAAAAAAGGGCGGTCATTTATTGTCAAGTGCAAATTATAATTTAAAGCGCTCAGCGTGGATATTAGCCGTTACTTCGATTTCGATTTAGATACACAATCTTAATGGCAAAACGATTACATTACGCGATTACATTTAATAGGCAAAAAGGGACGCGCCGTGGTGGCCGATTTAATCGTGCTGGTCCCACTCTTAGCGCCCTGTACTCACTCTAATTGCATTCAAACTACCGCCGCCGCCGCCAACATCACCAAACCACCCCCGAGAAAACATAATTATTTTTCCCTTTTTTTTTGCTATCCACACCCAACAGATGAATCTACGCCATCTATGAATGATTTAAGAACTAATATTTGTTAGAAATTCAATTATTTGAACATTGATTAAAAATAATTAAAAGTAAAATTTGTATGTCTTAATGGAAAAAACGTGCAGCGCCATCTATGAATCAAATGAGTACTAAAAATATATTATAATCAGACTTTACAGTAAAATCTATGCAAAATCTAAAAGATATAAATATGAGAAAATGATAAAATAAATATAATCGGATATGCGAAATAAAAATTCAACCATCGAAGCCAATTTAGTTGAAATTGAGCACGAATTCTTGCGAACGGGTAGTCGGAAGTCGGGCTTTAATTAAACAAATTTTTCATAGACGTTCCCGTTTTAAATTCGAAACGTGACCCAGTGATATGGCGGAGCTTGCGGAATTAAAACGGAAGGAAAGAAGCGAAATGAAGAAACTTATTAAAACGACACTCGAATGAAATTAAATAATAAATTATTTTTTCTATCCTCGCGACGCGAGAGAAGACACCCCCACATACATTCGAAAAAAAAGTAAAATAAAATAAAATTATAAAACACATGTTACATCCAGATGTCTCCAGTTCCCTTTCTTTCCTTTCCTTTTATGAGAATAATCGCAAATGATTTCAAGAAACAGTTTAATTGGGATCCGTAATGACGGTCGAAATTCAATCTGCCGCCATAAAATATTTACCTAATAATTATAAAAACCCTTCATCCAAAATTAAAAGTAAATATTGGGAAGCTAAAGTTTTAACGATTTTCCCATTCTTCCTGCTGCCGTATATATTTCCAATTCTTTCTCTCCGCAGAAAGGAATTTCAAACTTTTACTATATAGAAGCCATCATCTAATTACTTGCAAGACAACAGTCCTCTCGCACGAAGATCAAACGTGGAAAAGTTTCGCGAAAGCAAACCTCCGACAAAGAAAACAAGGACTGCGAAAATCGATAACTATCAAAGTTTCCTGATCACACACACTCATACTCTCTAGCATGAGCACATGTCGGCCGCAAAGATCGAAAGCAAGTAATAAGACAAGTAAGTGAATAAGTTTGATGCGAACGTAGTTAACTGCAAAGGGCTTCCAGAAAATTGAGAGATATCTTTAAGTCTCAAGAATTTATATTGAATCTGCTTCTGGATAGTTTCCTTCCTTATTTTCCAACTTGGGTGTGTCTCCATTATTCGTAGATTAATGCAAATAAAGACTTAATTTAATTAATCTCGGGGATAAAACCCAAATTATTTTCCGTCATGACCCAAAGTACTTCATCTAATGGAAAGAACCCAAAATGCTTCTAGCTTAAAAAAAAAACATTATATTCTATTTTCCATTAACACCCTTAAAAAATATATATAAAAATAATTAAAACGAAACGAAATTTATAGTTCAATTATCAAAATAATTAATTTAAAAAAATACAAGAAAATACTGATTTTTTTTATAAAAATCACATTTTTCACTCTACTACTAAAATTGAAATATTCATTCACTTGATGGATTTAATTAACAAAATAATAATATTTAAATTAAATTAAAAAATTACATTAATAAATATACTTAACTTTTGAAATTAAGATTCGAAGAGTGCACCACCGCAACCTTGCAAAACCATACACTGTAAAGGATTGGGCGAATATATCCGCCGATTGTCTACAAAAGGTTAATTCCATTTACTTTAAGAAAGTTAACCAATAATCATTTATTTATAATGAAAAAATAATTATTTTCTAATTTAACGCAATTATTTATAAATAATAAGTGAAAACAACATTATTTTATCCTTGAAAAATTGCGGAATTGGAATTTAAAGTTGATCCTTAATTATCATCTGATATTGAGTATGATCTAAAATGATCTCCGCCATTGCAACTTGGCATAAGCGTTGGGCGGATATATCCGCCATGAGTTTACAGAGGTGTAGTTGTATATAATAATTTATTTATACTAAAAATAACATCAAATAACAGCAATTTTAGTCTTATTAACATAATGGCTGTAATTTATCAATTATATGATAGACGCATGTAATAAGTTGTTATAGTCAATATAAATTATGTAAACTTTATAGGAGACTATTGAATTTCATCGAAAAGTAGGTTTTACGTTTATTGAGTTTCCGAGATTTCGATTATCTGGTGACGCACAGGATGAGCGCACATCCATATTTCGTCTAGCATTTATAATTACTGAGCTTTATTAATTACTTGCGTAATCTGGTAAACATATCGTTAATTCCAATGTAAACCGTAAAGCAGAAAAACAATCGCGTACATTACAAAATAATGTACACATTCATTAATTTCTCCAACCCCGAATATGATTACAAATTGTAAATTCCACTCATATTTATCATCAGAAAATTTAATTCGAACAACGATTAGTATTCATTTTATGCGTACGTGTATTCTAAATATATGAATATTGCAATTTCAAAACCATAACCGCAATTCCCATCCCCGAAAATCCACGATGTTTACATTGACTTAATATGTTCACGAATTCTATTTGAAGATGCATATATTTATTTACGTTTCCTACGATCTAACCTAGCCCATAATATTGATTATAGATTATACGAAACTATTACATTATTTAAAAACTGTTACCATTATCATTTCGTATTCGCTGCATCAAATACAATAATAGTATCGCTTCAATTTATACCACCGATTTATTGGTACGACCTAAAAGTGCCTAAGCCGAACATTAAATCAAGTGCCGCGCCAATACAATACACATAATTGTTTACAAATACGGCAAACTATATCTAAACAAACTACAATACAATTCGTAACCAATATACACACAACAACGCGCTGTTTATACCGACCGTCTGTTTACATAACAAAGCACTACTCCTCAGCCAATTCTCGCTTTGGAAATACAGTTTTCAAACACACAATTTAAAGTAAATTAAAACTAACAGTTATTTGAGTATCTAAGCATAAAATTGATTTTATACCGTTAAAGCGAATGCACAAATCATATAGATAAATGTTAGATGTGGATTGAACATATTTTATTTATAGTTGTATCGAATGTCCGATTATACTAGAATCGCACTATACAATTCATAAAGTTGTTTGAGGAAAGCTGCAGAATTATTTATAAATCTATGAATCAATCACTGTACTTTTATATTCCAGACCTTTCAGTTTACTGAAATATTCAGTTTTATTAGTCTTTTCTATATCAACTTGTAATTTTTCGTTGTCAAAATTTGAATAAATTCATCAGTTTAGATATTGATCTAAAAATTACATATTTTATATTCGAAACATACATTATTTTTTTAGTTTATACATTATTTACTATATAAATTTGTGAAAGAAACTTATTAATTAGACTTAATTGGATTTTTATATAAGAATTATACTAATAACAGATTTATTTTTGTTTGATATAGAAATTACAGTAATATTATTATTTTTTTAAGTTTTACTTACAAATTTCATTGCAAAATTGTGTATAAATATTTATACAAAAATCTATATTCTTATGTACTTAAAAATTTAAATTATAACAACGTCTGTTATTTCTTATATAATTGTAAAAAAAAATAATTGAAAACAATTGAAATTTGTGCTGATTTGTTATTAATTATTGGAACTATATAGTGAAAATTAAACATTTATGCTATAAACATAATTATTAAAGATTTTTAGTACTTTAACTGAAACTGATAATATTTATTGCAACACAAACTTACGTAAAATTTATTATTTAAAATTTTCATAATAACTTTGTCTTATTTCTTCAAAATTTTTAAACTAATTTGTTGTGTTGTTTAAAAAAAGTTTTATGTCTACTTATCTAATGGAATCTTTAAGTTTACAAGAATCTATAATTAAAAATATCTTATTTATTTTTTAAGTTAACTGAAGACTTTTATATAATTAAGATTATTATGAAATTATCTTTTTTATATAAGTTACAATTATATAATTTCGTAATGTTATCCGAAAGTTAACTTAACGGTAACTATCAGTAAATTAACAGAAGAAATTCAATTAATTAGAGTCGTTTTGATGAAAATCGATTACTAATTAAGATAATTTTGAAGTGATTTTTTCAATACATTAAAAATTGCAAAAAATATCCTAAACGAGACATAATATTTCTGCCAAATAAATTTTTAGAAATGATTTATTCGAAACCACTTTTTCCTAAAAAATAAAATAAAAAGTTTTAAATTACATCTCATAATTTTGATTAAAATGTATTTCGATTTTTGTGTCCCAAATTCATAATTTTAGGAAAAAAATAATTAAATAAATATTTTTAATAGTAAATAAAATTATATTTAATATGGAAATTTCTATTAAATTCATATTTATATATTTTATATCAATTACTTGTAAATTTCAATTTGAATTTGTGCTGTTACATAATATTAAACCAATTAGTTAAAATATTATGTTATAAAATTTTTACTATCAATAAATAATAAAAAGCTTAATGCAGTTGAATTTGAAAGTTTAAAATTTCTTTTCAATTGCATGTAAAATTTTGTATAAATTGAAACTGTCCTTGAATGTATACAAATTTCGCCTTTTGCCGTTACGTAATTTAAATATATAAATATAAATACATAAAAATACGCACGATATCTGTTTTGTGTTCAGCCTGTCACGCATTCAAGTGTACTAAACGATACCTCACGTGCTTACAAATAAAAAAAACAGTTATAAACTTCCCAAATCTGCTGTTTTATGTGTTGTGCGGAAATCGTTTAAAAATGTAAACGCTCGTCAATTTTGTCAACGAAAATAACCGGTTTATTTTTTACATATTTTTTTTTAATTCATGATTGCGCTTTAGCTTCAATATAAATAACCGTCGAAAATCCCCGCTGATTCTCTGCAAATAAAAGGCGCGCATACGGCTGCAGCGGAGGAGGAAGCATGGATTGGGCATTCCGACCCTTCTCCGAACGTACACATGTTTATTTGCAAAGGATATGTGTACATATTCTGTGTGTTTGCGATTTGTTTTCGTGTCGCGAATAACGTATGAAAATGTTTGTACCACAACCGTTAACAATCGTGTATACATCAATCAAATTAATTATATTTTAAAATTATTAAAATAATTAATTTCTTGGATTCAAATATAGTTTTAAATTAATTAATTATTTTTTCATTATTAAATTTATTTTCTTTTTAATTTTTCCGTTTTGAATTACGAAATGCAATGTTTCTTTCTTTATTATGTAATTCTGCATCCGCACTATGCTTTAAATAAGACATTTAGATCAGGTGTACCAACTACATTGAACAAAGAACATAGAAATATCTAGTGAAATTGAAGTTTTTGTGATATCTGATTTTATGATAACCAAATGTTGGTAGTTTTGACTTTAATGTCTCATAACATAAACAGTGTAGATGCAACATTAGACCAAATTTGATAGAAATTACGATTTACAAAATCATTTTACAACAAAATTTTTGGTAATTTTATATTAATTTTGTCATTTTTGGATTTTCTTTCAAAATTTTTAGTAAATTCTAACAAAAAAAATAATTTTCTTTTAATTTTGAAAATAATAAAAATAATGCTATGTAAAAACTATGCGTTAAATGAGTCATAAATCTCAGAAATACCAACTAATCAAATTTTTATAGAACTAAAAGATTTGTAGTAATTTTATATTAAATTTGTCATTTACGAATTTTCTAACAAACAAAATGTATTCTCTTTTAATTTAGCAAATAGTAAAAATAATGCTGCGTACAAACTATGCGTTCAAAGAGTCATAAATCTCAGAAATACCAACTAATCAAATTTTTATAGACCTAAAAGTTTTTAGTAATTTTATATTAATTTTGTCATTTATGAATTTTCTTACAAAAAAAAGTTTTCCCTTTTATGTTAGCAAATAATAAAAGTAATTCTGCGTAATTAGTCATAAATCTCAGAAGTACCAACTAATCATATTTATATAGTCCGATAAGATTTTTAGTAATTTTATTTTAATTTTGTCATTTATGAATTTTCTAACTAAAAATATGTTTTCTCTTTTTAGAAATACCAACTAATGAAATTAGTATAGGCCTAACAGATTTTTAGTAATTTTATGTTAATTTTGACATTTATGACAGTTAGCAAATAACTAAAATAATACTGCTTTGAATGAGTCATAAATCTCAGAAGTACCAACTAATCAATGAAATTGGCTATTCAGTTTCAATGACATCTAATTA
Organism: Nicrophorus investigator; assembly: GCA_963457615.1. Taxonomy (NCBI): domain Eukaryota; kingdom Metazoa; phylum Arthropoda; class Insecta; order Coleoptera; family Silphidae; genus Nicrophorus; species Nicrophorus investigator. The sequence continues at coordinate 6,027,956 of OY735142.1, read as the reverse complement.
AAGTTGGTATTCGTAACTGATGTCTTATATCACGCTTTATATGAATCATTCATATAAGACGTGTGAACTAATCAATGACATTTAAGTTGCCTATTCAGTTTCAAGGACATCTAACTGTAATCAATAATAGTTGGTACTCCTTACAAACTTTTATGACATAAAATTTGACACTGAAGTAAATATTACATCTAAATTATTTTTAAGATTAAATTTACATTATTATTATTTTTATATAGTAAAATGAGATTTGAGCCCTTTTTTTGTACAAATGTGACTTGGCAACAAACGTAATTACATTATCGTTAAAAAAAATATACGATCTAGAATGACCATGCGTAGTACAAGGTTAACATGTAATTAAAGTGATAATCATCAGAAAAGCGCCTTTAAATGTGTAGTTTAACAACTTTTTTTCTACAGGAAACTCACAAATTGCTTATAGTTTATTGATCCATAAAATACGCATAAAAATAACAAAGTTTAAGAATTTCTACTCTATAATTATAAAATGATTTATTAAAATTTATTGTAAAAAATGATTGAAATTTAGTAATAATACGATTTATGTTTATTGGGTAGAAGTAATATACTCAAAAAAAAAAATATAACAAAAAAAAAGAGCAAATATTTGAAAATTTAAATTGTGAATATACGGTGTGTAATTAATTGAATTACGTTCGAACATTCGGATACAAAAAAAAAAGGCAAAATGTATATAATTCCAATAGTACACGTTTGCGTTCACGTGTCAGAACCACAAAAGCTCCGCACCGAAAACCTTTAGACAGAAAGCCATTAGCTTGCACAGCAATGTTAGTGCTAACATGTGCCGTGTTAGACACGATTCAGTGATTACCTAATGCTCAACAATATCCATTGCTCTGATTATTGGAGGACCATACAGTATCAATAATTAATGCAATTCTCCAATACAATGAAATACTTACAATTAAACCATTTGTAATTGCTTAGTAATTGCAATCAATAAATCTATAATTGATTGATTTTTTTTTAAAAAAATTATTTATAATAATTTATTGTATAAATTTATTTATTTATTTTTTAATTTCCAATATAATCCTTCAGTTTTTATTATTCAAATTATAACATGGTCAGCAACTTCTTTGGTGCAAAGAGCCGCAATTTCTCATTAAAAAAAGTGAAATTAAATAATGTAATAAAAGTGGACAAAAAAAATATAGAAAAATAAAATTAGAAATTGCTAATTTTTTTTTATATATTTGCATATAGAAATGAAAATTAATACGCGAATTGTCTATTAGATAAAACATCAATGTAAATATATTGTGAGGCTTAATTCCGTGAATTATAGAGATTTGCCCGAAGTAACATTCGAGGATTGCCGGGCATATGATAATCCTTTGTTAAATATATTGTTTTTACTAGTCTCGTGGGTCCAATATAAATCAGATAAACGATACCATTATAATCAATTTATTGATGTCGTCTTCAAATAATTAAAATAAATATATAATCAATCTATTTTATATTATTTCAAATAATCCATTTATAAATATTTTATTGTACAAGATTAATCTTAGGATCATTGCATTAAATCAGATAAAAATTTATATTATAGTCAATTTTGAAAAAAAAAATGTATTATAATAATATTTTTTTTATGAAATCTGCAATCATAAAATTATATTAAATTGTATTATTGATAAAACTTAAATATTTCAATATTTTGGATCAGTGGCGTACTTACTATATAGTATGAGTATGCAATACGGAAGGACCCACGACTGTGGGGCCCTGTTTTTTTAAACCAGGGATTAATCTAGACATAGTTTTTATTTGAATTGGAATTTGGTACTCGGCTTAATCACGTATTTATCAAGTAATAAATATTTGAACAAGAATTCACTATAAAAATTGAAGGAAAAGTCCGATGTTTTAAAATTTAATTTAAGTTTGATTAAAAATTATTACAATTTCTTTTCTTTTACTTGATTAATTTCTGCTTAGAATTTAAAGCATTCTTCGAAATAATTGTATTTCTGATTTGTTGTTTGATGAAAAACAGATTTATCAAGTAATTATTTCTTTACGAAGTGTTTCAAAGTTTTAGATTTAATTTATCTAATTTAATTATTACATTATTTTAAGTATAAAAGAGAGAAATATCTTTGGTTTTATTATTATTAGTATCATTACGGCTTATATCTTGTACATATTTTTATTCAAGCGAAAATAGATTTGCGAGGCGTTAGAATCGAAATATGTTCCGAGTTTTGCACTGTATGCATATTTAATGCATGCACTCCGGTTCGTATATACATATTTACTATATAGTATATTATATACGTATAGATATATAAATCTTGAGTTATTCGAACATAAACTGATTTCAAACAATGCCCAAAGTCTGTAAATTCAAATGCTATCCCACGCCCTCTCTGTTTATATTCAGTAATATAAAGAAAACCTCAACATCCCTTGAATATCAAATACGTAACCCTGCAGCCACGCAATGTAAACAATCCAGGTAGATGGATTCGATCCGCGGATATATAATACCTTAGATAACAACGAATTCTGCTTCTGCCGCTTCCTCTGCTTAGTATCATTTTTGGTAACTGGGATTTTACAATACAATTTTTTTCATGAAAAATAATTATATAAAAAATTATATTTCCTTCTATGATTAATTAATTTATTTCAATTAAGTTACAAAATTTACTCAGAAATCTGTTTTTTTTTCTTCATAAATTAGTTTCGAATATATTCAGCATATTAGTTATCAACAAAAAAAAATAATAATTATGTAATTTATGGATAATTATTCGCAATTTTATAATAAAATGATAATTATATTTTCTTGAATAACTAAAATGTTGGTCATTTCTTTGAATAATTGTATTTTATAGAATATTTGGAAATTCTAAAATTATAACAAAAGTTGGAAAACAGACGAAAATATGACTGAACTAAGTAAAATTTTACATTTTTATTTTTTTTTAACAAAAATTATATAAAAAATAAATAACTAAAATTATTATAGTGTTTTTTATATGTAATTTTATAATAAATTGTAAAAAAATATCAATTTTTTTCTTGAAACATTCTGGTTAGAAACATTTTAATGTTTAACATTTTTTTATAATAAATATTGTTCCTCAAAAATTTAAGAATATTCTATTATTTTATTTTGATGAATTATATAAAAATATTTTTTTAAATCAAGTTTCATTCAAACAACAATAGATGGCGCTTTTAGTATTATTTGTTTTTTTAATATTAAATGACTTTTTCAATGATATTTAAATATTCTATAGTTTTATTTTATTGATATTTAATTAAAAAATATTTATTTTTCAACATATTTCTATACATTTTTTACAATTTTTTTATTTTCTTTTGTAGAAAGATAATTAAAAAATGACAAAATTTTAATCATATTTCAATCAACGTTCATTATATGTAATGAATCATCTATAATTATTTAAATTAATGTTATATAATGATTAGATTGATTTGGTATTAATTTGTATATTATTGAAGTAATAAAGTAATTTATCTGAATTTTAGTTACTGATATGAATTGTTCAAAATTGTAGGTGCGAAATTCTGGCTTTAATTTGGAGATTCGTTATTGCGTGAGAACCTGGATGTGTCAGCGTGCGAATTAGGTAAACTTCATAACTTGCCTGAGTATTATTACAAAATTCATATGCAACTAAGGTGTTCGCGATTGGTATAGCCTAATGAATACAAATCCCAGAGCAGCGCCAATTAGAGCTGTCATGTCACGGCGTAATGAAAGACAACGGCCCCAATGTTGCGATGAGGGCGCGTGGGGCGAGAGAATCTTGGTCGTTTAAGCTACGTGCTTGGATCGCAGCTTTACGAATGCACAGCAAAGGACCCAAGGGTATCGGCCATACCTAGGTATGTTTGAAAAGCGCCACCCCCGAATTCTGACGGAGAGAGATGCAAGCGAGCATCCTCCATCCAAGTTAACAACCAACCACCATTTCAACGCCGTCTGCCTGCATTCCAAGTCATAGAAGCAAGAGGAGATAGAGAGTGAATGTTCATGTTATGTAATGCGGTTACCTTACCAGGATTTCTACTTAAACTATGCGGTGCATCGCCGTACGTTCACATCCGATGCTTCAGGATAAACTTTAAAATATGACCATTAAAAATGATAAATAATGCAAAATTTTACCGCACCGAAGACATTTAAATACGCACAAAAATTATATAATATACTAAATATATTTATTTATGTTTTCTTGTAAAAATTTCTTAATAAAATCGAACATCAAATCTATTTACGAAATTTAATTAAAGCCAATTGATTGCAATTACACAAATACATCGTTGAGGGTAATTTAACAGGATACAAAAAATAACAGAGGAATGTGCGCATTTATCGTAGCTAAGTCATTTTGCAATAACGCCGGGTTCGGCATTTGCGGTATTTGGAAAATGTGCAATAACATTGATTGAAAATTGTGGCTTTCCTGCTATGAGCGGCCGAAATTCACTAGCTGCAGGATTATGTATAGTCCTTCGGTTGTATTACACACCTTTTCACTTTATCCCATCTTGTTTTCATACTGCATTTATATAAAATATAGTAAATGTTCGATTAACGTACATAATACTACAGAAATTATAGTACGGAAAGCGAATGCATCTTAATCAAATTATTAATTCTAATATAAATTAATATCAGACTGTTTTAGTACCAAATTTAGTCGACGTTCGATTAACGTACACAATTGTACAGAAATTTAAGTACGTTAAGCGAATGCACTTTAGACAAACATACATAAGTTCAAATTATTAATTCTAAAATAAATTAACATCAGATTGTTTTAGTATCAAATTTAGTCGTCGTTCAATTAACGTACACAATTGTACAGAAATTTAAGTACGTTAACCGAACTCATTTTAGTCAAATTATTAGTTATAAAATAAATTAATATCAGTTTATAATAATATGAAATTTATTCGGTTTTCGTTTATACACACATAATTTGTACAGATATTGAAGTACGTTAAGCGAATGCACTTTGGATAAACATACATAAATTTTAGTTCGAATTATTAATTATAATATAAATTAATTTATTATTATGAAATTTGAACTTCGCTCAATTAACGTACATAAAGCCTACAAAAATGTAAGTACGTTAAGCGAATGTACGTTACTTTGATTACAAAATTACTTACCTAATTAAGTAAATCAATTTCATCAAAATTGTAAATTTTCATATGATTGCATTAAATTAAAATTTTTGTTTATAAATACCTTTTATATAAGTTATACCAACATGAAAAATATACGTTGAACGATAAAATTGATATATAAATAAAATATTCATGAAGTTTACAAAGTTTTGCACTTTAAGTTATATATATTTTTTTATATTAAACTTTTTCTTTGTTCATAGAAACGTACACAATGTTCAGAGTTACGTACACTTTCACATCAAGATTAAATGATAATTTCCGGATTATCATTTCAAACATATTCTACATATTTCGATTGCATATTGTTCATGTCCACTGGATGTACGTTAATCGAACAGTTTACATATACTAACGATACATTAGAAAAATATATTTAAAAAAGTTTACATATTTTTCTCATAGTAAATTCTTCATGCATTCGGTACAAATATTAGTTCACATGAACGTACACAATATTTATTTTCTTTCTCGTAATTGTCTTTTTTGAAACCATTTATAAAATTCAATTTTGTTACAGTGAAATTTCAAAATAAGTTTTAATATGAATAATTCGTGATAAAGCTTATATGTTTGTCCATTAGTTCGATTAGATTTAAACATAAGTTTATAACTGTGTACTTTAAGTGAACGCTGCTGCTATCGATTCGCGTTTTCGTATTAATTAATGTGGTTCTTAACGGTCGGATTTTAATATTATGACAAAGTTTCGGGTGGAGAATTAATTCGGCCCAAGTTGCAATGGTGAATTTCTATGATAACATTCAAAGACTTGAACATCCCTCCACCCACACCTCCCCAGCGAAGTTGCCGGAGTCCTTTAATAGAATCCGAACAAATATAATCCTCGCTCTTAATTCGAAAACTTCTTTTATTTTCCTTCCTCTATTATTTATTTTATATTTTTATCTTATTATTTTTTCTCCCCTTTTTCTTATTCGGAGATCCTGCATTGAATTATTGATATGGGAATGGGTCGAAGGTCTGGTCTATTCAAATAAACGTGGGACCATTAACATTCTGCTCCGTTCTTTCGTTCGGTTGTGATATCAATTCCCTCTTCTGCTGCAGCCAAACTCGATATCGAACATAAAACATATTCGCGACTATATCCACTGTAGTTTGCTGAAGGGGGTGGTAGTGTCGGTTGGTGGAGGCGGTTGTAATTCTTGGCTTCGCGCTCACTGGCGGGTATCGATATAACAAGTCCCAAGAGCACCAAATTCCATTGGGATCATAAAGAATTGCCTCCATTATTTCCAACTTTATATTTTAACCAATTATATAATAACTAGATCTGCCCAAATTCTATTTACACACTTTTTTTTTTTGATAATCTTATTCTACAAAATGTATTAAAATTATTATGTACTTGATCTAATGTTATACAATTTGAAAAAATACATGCGTGGATTATCCCTAATCCAAAAAGATTATACCTTAAGAATGCTAAACCCTTGACAATGATGCATTGGCAATTGAAGCCGCAACACGAGCTTTGATAGATGGGCCCTCTTTCTCCCGTAATTTCGTGATAATGCCGAGCACTTTGTAAACACGAGTCACGTACACTTTTCGGAAATTCACACCAAATTCCATCTATTTTGTATCCAATGTTAATCTCTGTTTCCCATTTATTACAGTTCATTTATCATCAATATTAGATATTAAACTATTATATAATTATTTTTTTACAAATTAATCAAAATTAATAAACGTTTTTTGAAAATATTAAATGTTTAGAAAGGATTAATACAAAAATAAATCGTGTTGTGATTAACATTTCTTTTGTATCATGAAATAAATATAATTGGGTTGAAAAATAAATAAATAAAAGAAATGGTCTCGATTGTGAAAAGAAATGTTCACTTTGTCTGAATGTAATAACAAATTGGATTCAATTAGGAGGATGAGGATGAGAGGTAGAGAAAAGGTGAAAATAAAAATGCTTTTAAAAGCCCATATCTTCAGATCGGTAATTAGATCAGAGGCACGGAACGGCGAGCCTCGTTCGGAAAATTTCCGGCACATAACTGGGAAAGTTTCCTTTTTGCACGCATTAACAACGCATTGATGCGATTCCGTCGTTCTCCTAATTGGAAGTCTCGTTATTTTCATGCAAAATGAACGACATGAAGTATCAAAGTATATTACTAACTATTTGCTCATCAGAGTTTCGCCACGCTTGATAACTGCAGTAATAATATTATGTTGGTGATAACTTGGTTAAAGTTAAATTAATAAATATTGTAATTTAAGTAGTTTATGAAACATATGAAACATATGAAACATATGAAACATATGAAACATATGAAACATATGAAACATATGAAACATATGAAACATATGAAACATATGAAACATATGAAACATATGAAACATATGAAACATATGAAACATATGAAACATATGAAACATATGAAACATATGAAACATATGAAACATATGAAACATATGAAACATATGAAACATATGAAACATATGAAACATATGAAACATATGAAACATATGAAACATATGAAACATATGAAACATATGAAACATATGAAACATATGAAACATATGAAACATATGAAACATATGAAACATATGAAACATATGAAACATATGAAACATATGAAACATATGAAACATATGAAACATATGAAACATATGAAACATATGAAACATATGAAACATATGAAACATATGAAACATATGAAACATATGAAACATATGAAACATATGAAACATATGAAACATATGAAACATATGAAACATATGAAACATATGAAACATATGAAACATATGAAACATATGAAACATATGAAACATATGAAATATATGAAACATATGAAACATAATAAAAATAAAATTAACGTCTTTTATTTTCTGTGAAACTGATTATCAACAAGATTTTCTTCTTAAACTAAACTTGAAAACAGTAAATATTAATTTTCAAAAAATTCTAATGAAACATATAATCAATACTAATTGATGAAAAATTTCTATAAAAAAAGTTTGTCTAAATTATTTAATAAACAATTTCATAATTTTTCTTCAGACTCAATAAGATTTTCTTCTTAAACTTGAAAACAGTAAATATTAATTTTCAAAAAATTCTACTGAAACATATAATCAATACTAATTGTTGAAAAATATCTACAAAAATTTGTCTAAATTATTTAATAAATAATTTCATATTTTTTCTTCAAACTCGATAAAAATAAAACTACGTCTTTTATTTTTTTTGTGAAACTGATTATTAACAAGATTTTCTTCTTAAACTGAACTTGAAAACAGTAAATATTAATTTTCAAAAAATTGTAATGAAACTGTGTTGAAAAATGTCTACAAAAATTTGTCTAAATTATTTAATATATAATTTCATAATTTTTCTTCAAACACGATAAAAATAAAACTAACGTCTTTTATTTTCTGTGAAACTGATTATCAACAAGATTTTCTTCTTAAACTAAACTTGAAAACAGTAAATATTAATTTTCAAAAAAATCTAGAAGATTTTTAAATTAAAAAAAATCTGTATTAACATTATGATTATCGTAATAAAATTTAAATAATAAATTAGATGAAAATCAGGAAATAAGTAATACACTGAATAATTTATACAACTCTTAGATTTTTATCGAGATTTCTTTCCTATCTCTCCCCAAGGTCCTCGAACGCTGGTTACGTCCCTGGTCGCTACACCTTTATCGTTTTATTTTATTTTATTTTTTTCCACTCCTTCCACTTATATCTCATTCCCTTTCTACTTCCTACTTCCTCGTACTTCTTCTTCTCCCTCTTTTCTCTCTTTCAACTTCCCTCTATCAGTGTGCGCTTTCGTGAAGAAGGCGCGGCGCGATGCGGAGGGGCGGCGACGGTGGATATAAATGGTCTCAATTTGTACCCGCTGTTTGCAATAAACGAGGTAAATTAGACGGCCACCAAGAAAAGTAAGTGAAACACGGCCGTTTAACAGTGCTCCCTTCATTCTGAAGCGAAGCCCTTCCGCAGTTTTCACACCTTATTTCCGTCGAAAATAATTGTCATCGTGAAACTGTCGACGATGGCGATGGCCGTCTTTCCCACATTGTTATGTCTTATTCGCTCGAAATGAATTATTCAAGCAGGGATGCAAATTAAGCCACATTTAATTTTCTCTTTCACCACTCTCGTCGTCGTCACTCTCCTTGCGCTCATTTTTACATTTACTTTTTTTTTTAAAGCAATTGTTGTTTTTTTCTCTTTGCTTTACTTCATTATTATTTTTTTCAATTTTAAACAACAAAAGCACAAACAGAAATTATACAGCCGTCCCAGCGTACAAAGACAAATCCAACGTTGCCGACCAAATTAATTAATGGAAAACATAAATAAAGATATAACAAAACATTTGTACCGTGATTAGTTTCCATAAATTCCCTGCATTACAATAGCAGTAAGCCACAAAGTTAATTAACTTTTCTCTTAATTTTTATAATTAATATTATCATCCATTTACACTCACTTAATTTAAATTTCCGTACTACAAATTATGATTTATAATATAATATTGTTTAGATATTTTTGAGTTAAAAGAATTGTTATAAAATATCGTATTACAAAAAAATATGCGAGTGTTAATATGATAGGTGCAACGCGAATGTTTAATTAGGAAAATCTGCATATTTTACAATGTTTTTAATTAGTTTCATTACATGAAAATGCGTATTGCATTACAAGCGCATTATTTAAAATATACGGTAACAAAACAGCGATCCTCTCTAATTACTTGAACGGATTTGTTTTTGCATTTAAAACATATATACAAACGTATGTAAATGATAGCCGGTCATAACAAACGTGAAATACGAGTTGGATCATTAACATTTATCTATCGCGTTCGAATCGAACCAAAAATTACGTTAATTTAAGAATTGCGCTTTTTGTACATTATTGTCTAGGTAGGAATTATATTAAAGGGATAGAATGTAATTTTGTTCCGTGTAAATGTAGAAACGTAGTCACGTACGGCAGTGACGTCTCCCAGATGGAAAAGGATAGTAAAACGCATGGATGAGGAGGAAGGAGGAATAACCGAACGGTCCTATTTTATGGTAAATAAAGTTTAATTTCCTCCGAGTGTTTAATTTTATGCCGAAACTACTTTCGCTTCCATCACGTTCAAGCTCTCAACGGTGCACGAATGTTAAAAATAATTATGAACGTTAACGTTTGTTCCCATAAATCCCCATGGGTTGTTACGTAATTTAGTACACAAGGGTAATTATAGTCGCAAATAAGTAATATATTCATATACCTCATGCGCATTATTTATTTAATTAAAAAAATATAATTAAATATCGGTTAATAAACTTTCAACAAAATTTGACTAAAATCTTATTACAATAAAAAATGATTTTAAAATCTGCGGGCCTTATATAAGCAAGCGACGGGCCACATCTGGCCCTTGGGCCATAGTTTAGGCATTTCCCTCTTAGATAATAGAAATCAAAATAATTTTCCTTTAAATGTTTGATTAATTGAGAAATTCTATATATTTTCAATAAAAAAAATATGATATAAACCTTTTGATTTATTTTATTAATTTAATTATATTTATTCTTATAAATGTTGAATATTCTCTACAAACACCAGGAAATCGGGAATTTTAAAACCGAACAAAAATTGTATACAAGAGGAAATTAATCGAAACCGCACTAAAACAGGTTTATTTATTGCTGGTTGTATAATTAAAAAATTAAAGAATTAAAATCTTTAATTTATAATAATTAATATTATTAAATTTGATCTGACTTGAAACACTGAATATGAAAATGTATTTTTTTACTTATTTTGCGGGCCGGTTAGAACCAAGTGACGGGCCACATCTGGCCCGTGGGCCATAGTTTAAGCATTACTCTTTTAGATAATAAAAATCAAAATAATTTTTGTTTAAATGTTTGATTAATAAAGAAATTCTATATATTTTCAATAAAAAAAAATAATTTTTTGATTTATTTTATTAATTTGTTTAAAATTAAAAGCTATTCGTGATGTAACGATATAATTAAGCTAATAAAAGATAAATATTTTCAATTTCATTTATAATAATTAATATTATTAAATTTGATCTGACCTGAAGCTCTGAATATGAAATGTATTTTTTTAGTGAATATTTTATTTTCTGTGAAATGGATGAATGAATTTTTTTTTTAATTAATAATATCATATGTTCTTGTAGGCTAGGCCTCATCTGCTTTACTAATATGTAGTATATGCAGAGAATGTGAGGGTGGATATGTAGAAAGAGATGCGGAAGGGATGGGAATATGAAGAGAGGAGAGATAGAGAGAGAGAGAAATTTAATAGGATTAGTGGCTTCAGTCAGTCATCCTGTCAGTGCCCTCCCGTTTACCCCATCACTGTAATAGTTGTACGTTCTATGGATAGCACGCTTGATTATATATACAGAGCGCGTTTGGGCAAATGGCAACCAATTAGGGAATATATTTTGATTAACTACTTTCTTCAAAACAATCCCATGTTCATATTTCATTCTCAACATTCGTATGTAATTGTAATATACGCTACTTTAATTGTCAGCTTCGTAACCTCTATACAATTTATAATATGAAACATATGTGTTAAAGCAACGGTCGGCAACTTTGCTGATGGAAAGAGCCATTTTTTTTACATGAATCGAATTTTTCAATATAACCTCCACTGGACCGAAGAGCCGCATGTAAATCCGGAACCGCGGATTGACGACCCCTATATTAAACCTATAATGTTGGAAAACATTTATTTTACCTCTAAACCTCAGTTTTCTATACAATTAAATTAATCTTAAATACAGTAACACATCGTCTGATCGCATGTGACTCCAGAGCCGCGGATTGCCGATCCCAGTCTAAACCTAAACCACAGTTTTATACTAAATTATATTACTTTCTTAAATACAGTAAATCTTCATGTGCCCCAATGTGGCTCCGGAGCCGCGGATTGACGATTAAACCTACAATTTTTAAAGACATTTATTTATCTTTAAACCACAGTTTTCTAGTAAATTATATTATTTTTTTAAATACTGTAAGACCTTGTTTAATGCTTCCTCTATTAACGCAGATTCGATATAACGCAGTTTACAAGAAACCTAAAAAAAGCTCAAAATTAATGTAAGAATAAAGAGATATAAAATAAATTGATTTATTATTTACATTTCATACTTTTTCGAAAATTACGTAATTTCTACATTAAAAATTTTGTATAAATTCACAATAAAATTATATAAAACGTTTTTAAATTTAATTTAGAATTCACTTTAAAATGTAAAATTATTGTCTAAAAAATATTCTACTTTAATTTAATTTTAATATTTTTTATTGTATCTAAACTTTAAAGTTTTCCATGTTTAGGAAGAGTTTTATAAATTATTGAACATAATTATTAAAATTATATTAAAAAAAAAATAGTTAATATAATTTATTTAAATTTAAAAAAAATTAAGATTTTAATAAAATCATTTGTGTTATTTGCATGCAAACTGTAATGGAAAAGAGTGTTTGTTAGAAATAAGAAAAGAATTGTCGGAGGAATTGCGTAGACGTGTCTGTCGGATTTTACGTAACTGGAATCAATAAATTTGAATTGGATGGAAGAAGGAATGCGGACGACGTGAGGCAAAGCGGAGGATTTCTCGACGTTCCTTTCCGCATTATTTTTTTTTTTTGGAAAATCTCGTGTGTTTCTGCTGCCAAATGATCTTCCTCGTATGCGGATCAAAATGCATTTAAATAGCAGTTTTGCAATAAATATTTGCCAACATTTATTACGTCTTTTCACTACATTAAACATAAGTGTATTCAATGGTAATCTGTTAACATTTACAGTAAACAAATTCGAATTTATAGTTCACTTTAACATAATTTAGAAAAATAATTACACGATAAATTTACTCTTTTAAATTAATAAATGTTAAATTAATAATTATTAATGTATTTAATTAAAATTTTATATTAAAACTAAATAGGTGAAAATAATTTAGAAAAAACTTATATAATATAATAACTAAAGCACCTACTTGTCAAGTACGTTTACTTATTAAAATACTCGCAACTTATCGATATAATCACTTGGCAATTACGCATTTAAATTACTCATAATTCGCCGATTTTTAATTATTAATTAAGTATTACTTAACAAGTTACACGTTACGCAATTTGTGTAAAAAAATTAATTTAAAAAAGATAAGAATCATTAATTAGACGAGACTTAAAAAACAATGCAGTTTTTTGTTGTTATTCTTCGTCGCAGTTATTTGGAATAAATTATTTTTATCTTATCGTCTAGACTCGAAGCCTGAATTTTCTACAGATCTTTTGTACTATTTTCATTCAACTCATTCATTAACTTCTGCGATTTTTTGTTGTAAATATTTTAATCAATGAAATGCATTCAATTTATTCAAATAATTGAATGAAAATAAAAATAGTCCAGACATTCAAATAAATTAGTTTTTATCTTATCGTCTACACTCGAAGCCGGAATTCATTCAATATATTTAAATAATTTAATTAAAAAAATAGTCCAAATATTCAAATAAATTAGTTTTTATTTTAACCTGAGACCGGAATTTTTAAATATATTTTTTATACTTTTTTCTACGTTACATTCATTCACTAAGTATTTCCAAAAAATGTCTGAATTTCTTTGCATTCGTCAAATATAATAATTTTTGTCAAAATTAAAATAAACATCAAAATAACTATACTTAACAACAATCTACATTAAATGTATAAAAATTAATTATTTTATAATTTAATAAATTAATTATTAGGATCAAATTTTTGAAAATAATGACACTAAGTTAATGCTAAATAAATATTAATTATACGATGTAAATATTACCAAGTATTACTGAATCATCACAGTATTAATTATTTGGTTTAGAAGTATTATCTTGTAATAGAGTCCTGATGCGGGTGCTGTGTTAAACGGCGTGTGAAGTCGTCGAATTAGCAGCACAATAATGGGGGAGTTTCTCGTGGTTTCACATATAACATAAATGTGTTAATAATAGCAAACCAGGAACAATATTAATATAAATCGAAAGCATGTAATGTTACACACACACATATACCGACTGGGCTGACGTTACCCGCAGCTAATTCCTGCTTAAGTTTTCTATCCCCAGAGAATTTACCTTGTTATCCCCAGATAATATCCACTTAGATTATATCTATACAGTTTCTCTAACTAAACGGCCCCGCTTTCCTTTCCCTTAGATATCTATATCCAAAACGCATATCTGTCCTGTATATCCATATAAACTTACATAATTGAATCCATTTTATTCGGATCTTCAACACTTTACAAATTTATAATTAAATTCAGTCAAAATTTTTATTTATCATTATTACATAAACCTTTATTTTTGATCTATTAAATTAATTATAAAGAAATTATAATTATTAATTTAGATATAAACTGAATAAAGTTAAAATTCCAATAGTAAAATAATTTTCTTAATTTTTTTATACCAAAATAGAAATTATTTCCAAAATTTATTAAAATTTTTAGTAAAATCCAACTTATTATAATTTCAATTAAATGTTTATACATTTCAATCATTTATTAATTAAAATTTAAAAAAATACTTCTTTTATTAAAAACTTCTTATAAAACTAATTTTTCAAAATATATTTTTGATTAAAAATTCAATATCTCTTCTATTAATATTTTTATGAATAGTACTTTTAAATAAATTTTATTTTTCTATCACCTATTAATTAAAATTTATGAAATCAATGCAATTTTTATTAATTTATTTAATATTCTTTATGACTTATTAGATAATATATCGAAAATAGAAGATTTTTCGAATTATTTTCTGTGAAATTTAAAATTAATTTTTTGTTACTAAAATTGATTTTATTACAGTAACTATAATATTAATTGTTAAATATTAATAACATTGATGTTGGCTATTTTCAGGGAAACCGAAGACTAAATAAAGTCATTACTGAAAGCTGTTTCTGCTATGAGCGTCCAGCACAGCGATAATGTGGATAATATTTGATATTAGTTTACTTTGCAAAAGTATTTCCTTATTACATTTCTAAACTGTTAAAGAGTCTAATTATATAATTAATTTGATCAATTTTTACAATTTAATAATAAAACGTATTATCGTTATTTATGCATTTTAGAAGTTGAAAAAGACAGTTTATAGATTATTTATTGCGTTTGTAAATCTTTAAATTGTATAATTATGTTATTTATTAGAAATTTAGTTACATTGGTTCTTTTTAAAATTGATTTTACTTGTTTTCATAAATGCAGTTGGTATGAAAATATACAATGAACTGTCAAATGTTACAAATGTCAGTAAATGCAGTTGGTATAAAAGTATTGATAGAACTGTCAAATGTCACAAACATATTACTTTACTTCTCGAAAGTAATTCCTTCTTACGATTGAAAATAAAGGACAAAAAAGATATTTATAATTTTCAAATAAATTAAGAATTATTATTTGATTACATTGACATTTTTATGTTATTCATAAATGAAGTTAGTACGAAATTACCGAAAGAACTGTCAAATATGACAATTTTTTTACTTCACTTTTCGATAGTAATTCCTTTCAAAAAAGTGTAATTATATTTTTTTTTCATGAATTGATATTTTAGAACGATTTGAATGTTGTTCATAAATGCAGTTGGTATGATAGTCGTCAAATGTGACAAATTTATAATTTCTTAAATAGTCTAATTATATTACGTGTTTCATTATTTTTTATAAAATAATAAATGTAATCATATATTTTTATACTAATTTTTGTCTTGTTTGTAAAAGCAGTTGGTATGAAATTATTGTAAAAGTTTTTTTTATCAATGTAATAAATATAACCTTAAATTTTTATACTAATTGGCAAATTCCGTTGGTATGAATTTATCGAGAGAACTGTCAATTGTGAAAAATGTATAATTATGATTTTTTTTTGTATTGAAAGTTTATTAAAGTAATGTAATTTCTGTATTGTAAATGTATTTAGTTTTAAAGTATTGATGGAACCGTCAGAGGTGACAAATCTATTAGAAGCGTAAAACTGTAAACCAAAAAACTTTCATGTAGCCTGAAAGTGCATTCGGTCTGGAAGTTGGCGGACAGACATAACTCGGAATTAAATCGTTTTAATGCTATATGATCTAAACGATAGTAACTCCCTTTTCGATTCGGACGCCGGAAAATAGGAAAATGTAAATAGTCGTCGAAACTCCCGGTTTTGTCGTATAAATATGTAAATACCGGCCGAATGAATATTGTATGCATTAAAATAATATACCATTTCCTTTTTATTGATTTCAACGTAAAATTTATATATAGGAGCGAGAGAGAGAGGATATATTCATGTGCATCGAGTTGAACGGATTGCATCGAGGAATATCTACAGTTCTACAGAAACTACATATATTTTATATATATATATATATATATATATATATAAATGTTAAATGTTCCCATAGCATATCGCATCCAACTATCCAAGAGAGTTCGCTTACATTCGATAAATAAAACAAAAGAATTTTTTAAGAGAATAGTCTGTACAAATAAGAAGAGAAGAGAAGAGAAAAGTAAGGAAGAAAACTGTTTCTTCGTCAGTATGCGAACCGAGTATATGCATGCATGTATTCGAGTCGGAATCCTCACTGATGCAGCGTAATATGTGTACGTATGTATTATATGTATGTATTTCGATGCTCGAATACATGGAACCATTCATACGTACATAAAGGGTCTCCTCCATCGTTCACCACACAGCTAACAGAAATGGGTCACCAAAATCCCTTCAGAATTTAACCAATTCCCGTTTACTTAACACAGCGTTATTATGCCATTATGTCCGTTTTGATTGTTGCCCTTTGTTGCATGAAAAATGCTACAGTATAATAAAGATACACGACTACTGATAACATGGAGAAGATGTTCTGAATCGAATGGATCCGTTTTGAATATTTCTAAGTAATCTTACAATACTCTAAAAAAAAGTTAAATGTTTGTAATACGTATTTTTTAATTATTTCCTTTAGTTGAATCAAAAAATGGTAATTTTTAAGCCATTTTAAAGATATGGGATAATATGTAGAAGATTCTCATAATTGAATAAATGCACTTTAAATATTTTAATGAAATTGTTTAGTTTTAAGAAATTTTGTAAATATTTATATAAATGTATATCACATAAACATTTTTAAGCCATTATAAAGATTTTGTACTCCAAAAAATGTAGAAAATGCTAATAATCGTATATATGTACTTTAAATATTTTAATGAAATTTTTTTAGTTTTAAAAAAATCCTTGAAATTTTGTAAATATTTATTTAAATGTGTATCACATAAACATTTTAATTATTAGTTTTGTTAAATCAATGCTTTTGTTACATTGATGCTCCAAAACGAATTAATATACTTTCAATATTTCCATGTAATCTTTTGAGTTTAAATTTAAATATTTGTAAATATTTAGTTAATATATTTCTCACAACATTTAGAATTTCTAAGTCGAATAAATGCGTTTTCAATATTTCTATGTAATTTTGAGTTTTTCTATAAAAAATCTTTGAATATTTAGTCAAGATAATATTACATAAACATTTTATTTATCTGCTTTTGTTGAAAGAAAAATTCGTAACGTTTGCAGTACTTTAAAACTTATGGGACTTCTGAGAACAATATTTCTATATAGTTTTGTGTTTTTTTTTTAATAAAAATTATTTGAACATTTATAAATTTAGCTAAATTAATGTTACATAGACGTTTTAATTATTTGCTTTTGTTGAAAGAAAAATTGGTAATCTTTTTAAAGACTTTAAAAGATGTGGGACTTTTGAGAATATTTGGATGTTCATAATCCATTTATGGTATTTTCAATATTTTTATGTAATTTTGAGTTTCTCTAAAAATATTTTTTTTAATATTTGTTAATATTAAGCTAAATGAATATTTCCTTGAGACTTCTGAGAAAATGTAGATGTTCCAAATCGAATAAATGCATTTTCAATATTTCTTTATAATTTTAAGTTTTTCTATATAAATCTTTGAATATTTGTAAATATAAATTAATGTTTTTTCCTTTTCTGGAATGAAAAAATGGCAACGTTAGAAACCTTTTAAAGATGTGGAACTTCTGTGAACATTTTGAAGTTCCAAATCCAAATTAATACACTTTCAATATTTCTATGTAATTTTGAGTTTCTCTAGAAAAATTATTTGATAAATCTGTAATAAACATTTATAAAAATTTGGAAAAATTGAAAAGTAAATTTAAAAAAATACTCTTCGAAATCTGCAATTAATTTTGATAATTAATATAAAATGGAATATTACAATTTAAAGAAAATTTTATGTAGATTTTTTTGTCTATATATTTTTTGTATTAAAAAATATGGAAAAGTCAATGATGATAAAGTAAATATAATTTAGTTTGTAAAAAGTAAAGGATGATCGGTGTGAGAGATATTTCGGAAGATAGGAAAACCGAAAATTGGACGATATACATTGGCCATTGTCCTAGGCAAATATTTGGGAATACACTTTAGATTTAATGGAAGTAATCACATTGGGAGTCAAATCCAATATGTATGGTGAATATTATAGCAAAGACAGCAAAAAAGAGGTTTTCCAACAAAAATCTATATATTCAAGATAAATTTGTTGACTTTAAATTAATAATATGAATAATTTTATTTTATAAAAAAAAAATCAAGGTTTTTCGAAAAATAAAAATGTGATGAAAATATTAGTGAATAATAGATTGTGTTTATATACAAATAAATGCAACAAAGTAAAATTTGTACCCGCATGTGAAATAGAATTGTAAACGATTGAAATAAATGTAAAAACGAAAATACGTACAGGAAAGAAGCGATCAAAAAACGGGAGAGTAGAGAAATAATACGTATAGGTGGGGTGAGTGGTTGGATAGAGAAATAAAAAATAAAAGTGGAAACGAGGTGGAGGTACGATTGAATTGCAACAAACAAACAGGACGAGAGCGTTTTGTTGATTTAACGCCCGGCGCTTCCACCGAAATTGCGCGGATTAGACTATTATCCTCCCAAACGCCGGAATAAATTTGTGATTTTAGCACTTGAATCGATCAATGAGCGGTACGGATAAATCCGGCGTCGGCGTTTCATTTATCTCTTCCACTCTCCGGCACTCTTGTTCCAATTTTTTTTATTTTTCTATTTCTGTCTTCTTTTTTTACTCGTTTTGCTTCTGTACAATTTATTTATTTACCGGACAGTCCTCGGCGTTTACCAACTCATTCGAACAAAAGTACGATTTGCAATATATCATTTGCTACCGTTCAGTTTGCATTCGTGCTTTATTATCTGATCTCCAGTTTTTTTTTTCAGTTTTGTTTCGATCATTTCTGTCTCATAAAACCAAGAAATTACATCCAATTTCTACAAATCGAATTCACATTTATCTCAAAAATCAATTACATCTTTTAAATTAAATTATTTGCATGTACGCATCATAAATAACATTAAACTTAATTGACAGTCTGACGTCCTAACTACTATAACTTAACATGGTGTCATATTACATTGAAAATGACCTGACAACTAAAATTTAACATTCTCAAGTCAAGTTTACATAATCTATATTTATGTCTCATGACACACCTTCGTTATAGCTAAGAGTAGATTTTTTCAGGAAATTAAAAAATATAATTAGTTTACATTTCACTTTTTTTTTCATATATTTTTTTTTGAGTTTAGCAAATTCCAGACAATTTAAAAATTAATAAAATCAATATGAAAAATTGAAATAAAATGAAAAAAAAACAAATTAAAATGTAGTTTAAAATTATTTATTTACAAATTGGAGATTTTTTTCACTTTTTCGGGAATTCCTTGGAATTTCAAGAGGAAAATTATGACCAAAAATTATAAAAAAATTATATAATTAGTATATAGATTAAAATAAATATTTATTCACAAATTATTATCACTGCAAAATTTATTTTTCTGTTATTTTTTCAGTTTTTTCGAAATAATTTTGTTACTGAAAAATTCCAAGAAATATAATATTTGTATACATATTAGAAAAATAAAATAATTAAAAATTGAAATACTTTATAGATTTATTACTTATTTCTTCATTTAAATTTTAGTTTTTAGATAAGTTTTTTCGTTTTTTTTTCGGGAATTCCTTGAAGTAAAAGAAAGGAAAATTATTGGTAAAAATTATAAAAAAGTTAAATAATTAGTATATAGAATAAAATAAATATTTATTTACAAATTAAATATATTTAAAAAAAAATTATAGCAAAACATATATTTCTGTGATTTTGAAAATCATGGTTTTAAAAACTTTGTAGATTTACATTTAATTATTTTGGTAAGTTTTTTCGGAATAATTTTGTTTCTGAAAAATTCCAAGAAATTCAGAAACTAGAGAAAAATCAGATTAGATGAAAAATTAACACTCCGGTTTTCATTAATAATTTATAATATTTAGATTTTCATTACACTATTTCCGTAAGTTTTTTTTTTGTTTCCGGGAAATTCCAAGTAATAAAAAATAAAATCAAGAAGAAATTAGAAATAAGAAAATAATATTTATCTACAGATTAGAAATTCTACATTCATAATTTATTTCTAAAATTTGTTACTTAAAAAGAAATACGATTCGATTCCTGGAAATTCTGCGAAATTTGGAGGAAAAATGTATGAAAAGCGGTATGTTTTTGAGATAATTATTTAACGATCCTATATGAATTAATAAATTATTTCTACATTTTATTTTTTCGGTAAATTTTGGTTTCTCGTTTTGAAGTGAAATTTTTCATGGGAAACATAAATTTTTCAAATTTTAGAAAATTACTTCACGAGAATAATAAAATTATTACAAACTATATGATACTTACTATAATGTTTATAAATACTTGAATATTCATAAAAGAAAATTTCTAAAGAAAAAATGTATTTCCTATAATTAATTATTATCTGGACTAGAAATGGGTTATATTACTTTGTTGGAGCAATAAAAAAAGAAATTAACAATACAAAAATTGGAAACTTCGAAAAATTAATTGTCGCTTTATGGGTATGCAATAAAATTATTTGTAACTAATTATGGAACAGGTATAAAGGGTTTTTCCCTAATACAAAAAGGGTATTAAGGATTGGTATAAGTATTGTCAGAAACAGTTCGTAGTTCATTACTCACAGATAAGTTCAAGTAGAAAGAACAACATTCTAAAAGTATACTCAAAAATGTATCAACAAGAGAACATCAAGAAGCGGAAAGCTGGAGTATATCAAAATAATCCAAGTAAGAAAGCCAAGGAAAATTACCCTGAAATTAGATACTGCTGCAATGGAGGGAAATGGTTGTGCGAAATGCCGTGCAGAAGAGTAGAGAGGCAAAAAATTATTAATATTGGAAAATTTAAATTGAATAGTGATGTTGATGAGTTAATGTCTATGAGGAAGACGTTACTACTCACTCAAATTGTAAGTACCCTCGAAATAGAAGCGTGCTGGGATGAAGAACTTATGAAAGCCGAAAATAAAACTCGGTCTTCCATAGTTCCACCGGTTGAATTAAATTCAAAGGATTCAACTATGTCGATTGATGAGAAAGCACAGGAAAATAGTGCTGAAACGAGAAGCAGCTGCAATGGAGGAAAAATCATTGATTTAGGATGTTACAAATTAGAAAATGATGATGAGATAGAAATACACGAAATAGGGACCATGGACCAAGAATATATGGAAGCCGAAAACGAAACTCCGATTTATAAAGTTCAAAACAATCCTGAGGTTGAGTTCAGCTTAATGAATTCCATAATGCCGATTGAAACTTCAAGAATAACCCATAGACCAGATATAGATATGGGTTATTTAGAGACTATGGATTTTGAAGATAAAGTTATCACATCTTTGTAAGAGTAAATTTGGGAGCAAAATATAAATCGTGACTCTTTGCTGACTCTTGTTTGTATAAAAAAATATACTTTTTTAGGTTTGATTATAAAGGAAGATATAATATGTAAATTGTATACATTTTTGTAAATTTTGTATTATTTTTGATCTTTGCTTTTATTAATAAACTATATTTAAAATGAACTCAAAATCTTTGATTTCAATTCTGTTCCACATCTGTTTTTTAAACTAAAATTTTAAATCATTTTATGAAAAATTTTGGGAATCACACTCAATATTTAATTAGTGAGAAGCTCTAATTATTTATGAAATATTTTGGAAATCAACCCCTCGTCCCATATGTATATATTTATCGAAAATATGTGAGGTGTGGCGTGAATTTATTTATTTTTCTGTATTTATGAATTTCAGAATTTGGTATTAATATCAAAGAAATTAAGTTAGAAATTAGATTTTGTACATGTCGATAAAGAAGATGTTGGAAATTCATTGAACGTATGATGGTTTTTCAGTAAAATGTTTTTTAAAAGTCATTTTTTCAGTGAAAATTATCCTGATTCATGAGAAAAAAACAACTTTAAGGCACATATTTTGTTGATTTAATAAAACTTTATTTTGTTCATAAATTTTTTGAATATTTATAATTTATTCTTAAACTTTTAAATTTATTTCACATCTATAAAGTTTTAAAAATATTTAAATATAAACTCAGAAAGAAAAACGAAAAAAACGTTTCTTAATAAAATCTGATTTTTAAAACATTTTGAACACAAATTTTACAGGAATAGAAAATTATTTTATCTTGGGATTAAGTTTGGTGGTTTTAATTTAATAATATTTATTTCTTTTACCAGAGTATTTCCATATTTATTAAGTATTAATAAAGATTAATTTAAAAGTCTAATAATTCAATAAAAATACAGAAATTAATTAATTATAAAAATAAATAATATTATCACTTTATTAAATTTATTTATAAAATATTATACGTATATCGAATTTCACGTTTCGAATTTAGGATAATCGCGTTTGCAAATAACATTATTTGTACGAGCGTTTCGTCCATTCGCATAGGAATAATCAACTGACCATCTGTTGACAGGATTATTAATAACGCTTGATGTTTTGTGATTTCGAAATTAGCGAAATTATATAATATAGCATTATTCATGGTCCGTCGACCGCCGAACGTTTTTACTCGATAAATATCGCTGTTTCTGCACAATCCAATTGTCAAATGTAATCATTATTCAAATCAGTGTAATTCTACTGTAATTATTGCAAGTTGATTTTATTACGTAAATAAATCCAATTTTTAATCTTTAAAACAAAAATTATTAACCATTTACGGAAATATTATAGGGCGGATATATCCGCCGCATGTACAAAAATGGTTAATATTTAATTCATATTTATTATTGGTTTAAAGTCTGCATTTTTTCAGCTTTCAAAAAAAAAAAATATATTAAATGTAAAATTGTAAATTTATTATAAAAATTGAATTGAATGTTTTTTTTATTTTATTGTAAAGAATTGAAGTCATTTGCGATGAGAAGAAGTTTATCGCATATTTATGATGAGAAATAATTAAGACAGGCAAATATTTACCAAATCGTTGTGGGGGGAGGGTGGTGGATTTTAATAACACGAGGCGGCCGGAGTTTCGCTTTAAGTAGTTTTAATCTATTAATTAATTGAAAATAAATTACTTTAAGATGAGTTCATTATGCGAAACATCCCGTTACTTTGCATCGCTAATCTATCATCTGCGATAAAAGTTACTAAGAATTATTAAATTATGTCAACCGGATGAAATTAATTGGATTTCCATAGCAGCGACACCCCATCTCTCTCTCTTTCTCTGTACAACCCCTCAACTTTCCCATCGTCTCACCCTCTCGCAGTAGTGGCCGGAAAGCGACGCGCGTTTCCGTCGCCGATGCATTTCATTATTTTCCTTTATTAAGTCCTTATGGAATTAATCAGCACTTCTGCAAAACCATTATGTGTAGCTTTAAATAAGTGCTGTGCATATTTGTAATTCACCCAACTCAGTTTTGTCGACGTGTCTATTTGGATAATGTCTACATAACTAGTTATAAGCAAAATTAATTAGCTTGGATTTAGTTTGATTAAATTTTAGGTTAGGTCAAATGAGGTTAGGTTATTTCATTATTTTTGGAGTTAATTAGCAATTCTTTAAAATATGGCATATCTGTAATAAAACTAACTATACTATATCCAAGTAACTCAACATGTCAATTCAGACAGTAACCAAAAGCGTTAAAAAATAATCAAAATTAGGTTAGGTTTCTTTGATCAAATTATATTTTAATTAGGTTAGATTTAATTAAATTGGGTTTTTAAAATAACATAAGAATAGGTTAGGTTTTAGCGGGTGAGGTTAGGTTAGATTTTGTTGGGTAGCGTTAAGTTAATTATTTTTTTAAATTGATAGGTTAGATTAAGTTAAAACATTGTTCATTCATTTAGGTTAGGTTTTATTGAGTGAGGTTAGGTTAAGGCGCAGGACAAATTTAATTAATAAGTTTTTTTTTTTGTTATATAATAAATAAGACATTAGAAGTATTTAAATGTCGTTTCCTTGGCTTCGCATCTTTTCTCCTTATTCTTGTATTTTTATTTTTTTCTTGTCTCGTATAAACATTAAATCCGCCCAAAAAGGATTTCGCGGAGGGGAAAACCATTCAGAGAATAAATCGGGAGATTTACGAAAATAAGCACAAAACACGAAGAGAAGAAATAAAAAATAAAATGTTGCTGCGAGGAAACGCGAGGAAAACAGATAAAAAGGCGGCATGACAATAAGATAGTAAATGTCGCGTGAGAAATTTATCCTTCTCCTTCTTCTAAAAAAAAAAAATAATGCTTAAAGACATTATCTGCTAAGTCTAATGCGAATAAACTATTCGTGTAAGCAGATTTACTAAGTTGCAGGAATCATCTTGCAAATCGACAGATTAGCTTTAACTTCTTGTCAAGGATTTTCTTACAAATCTTAAATATATATATATATATTTTTATTTAACAAAAAAGACAAAACATGTAAACACGAATTTCCATTAAAATATAAAAATATTAATTAGTAATAAACCAAAATGATTTTAAATTCATAATTCAAAAATATAAACTTAGTGTTTACAAATTTCCTTTAAATCTAATTTATATCATTTTTTTAAGATAAAGTAATGTTCTAATTTGTAAATGATTCAAACAAATTCAAAACAGTTCAAACTAATATCTAAAAACTTAAGTAAGTTTCAGGATTTTTTTTCTGAAAATTGAAAATACTATTCTTAGTAATTCTTTTATGTTCAAACTGTTAATATTTGTTCATTATTAGATTAGATTCGTAACTAATAACTTAAGTAAGTTTCAGGAATTTTCCTGAAAATTGACAATTTTATTCTTAGTATTTCTTTTAAGTTCAAACTGTTAATATTTGTTTATTATTAGTTTAGATTCGTAACTAATAATTTAAGTAAGTTTCAGGAATTTACCTGAAAATTGATAATTTTATTCTAACTTATTCTAAGATAAAATTTTGTAAATAAGAATTTTCATTCATACTTAAACTATTAATAATTATTCACTTACAAGTTAGATTCGTAAATTCGTAAAAGTTTTATTTATTTATTTGTAAATATTTTTTTTTCTGAAAATTAAATAATTGTAACTTATTATCATTGCTTTTTGTATAC
Source organism: Nicrophorus investigator (assembly GCA_963457615.1). Taxonomy (NCBI): domain Eukaryota; kingdom Metazoa; phylum Arthropoda; class Insecta; order Coleoptera; family Silphidae; genus Nicrophorus; species Nicrophorus investigator. The sequence continues at coordinate 6,002,078 of OY735142.1, read as the reverse complement.
ATTAAACTTATAATTAAAACCTTTATATTTAATGAACGAGAAGACAAAATTTATAAATACGAATTTCCATTCAAAGTCAAACAATTATTATAAATTATGAATATGTTAATATCAATTTGCATTCGTAATGAATGGAGATGGGTTTCGCGTATTTTGTGTATTTTACGAGCAAATTAGATCGGGAGAAAGCAACAATTCTTTGTGTAGGTAATGCATAAATAAATGATTTTAATGTATCAGATGTTGGCTTTCCATATTTTATATTTCTTGTATTCCCTTTCTGAAATCTCTACACACACCTGCCTTTCCCTTCATCTGACGTTGCGTATATAAATATGTGAAAGGTTTTAGTCCCATACATAAAATATGAATGTACGTAATGTCTGTGTTTTTTTTTCTTCTCTCTTCTTCTTGGTGATGTATTATATCTACACAAATCCTGCGATTTTCATTTTCCGGCCTTTTTTACATCGCATTAGGATATAAGCCTTTCGGAATCACCGAAATTCCTGTACGATTGGATTGCATCCATAACATATTTTTAAATCAATAAACTAAAAAACATATTTTCTTTACTTCTTAATAATTTTTCATATAACGATTAATTTTATACGCAAAAGTTTTTTTTTTCCCTTTAATTGAAAACTAGAGTAATAATTTAATTTATATCTAAAAACATAAATAACTTTTCCCAAAAGTTCTGAAAATTACAACATAAAACATTTATTTTTAACTTAAATTTTCTGTAAATTAAATACATAAAATTTTCTATACTTTCATACAAAACTGTTAAAAATATACAAATTCATATGATAGAAATTGTAAATTAGAAATTACGTAAGTATACAAAATTAATATACGCTTGTGTATTTCTACATAGTAAAGTACAAACATGAATTGTATATGTGTATAGACTTTAAGGTTGACGGAATGGCACTTGAAATTAAACGTTAATTATAGTTTCGCAACGTGAGAAAATGAGATGAAGAAAATATGTACAACAAAAAAAAATGCGAGAATGCTCTTTACAAATATTAGACGTTAATTGCGAACAAATTTCAGCCCGGTTTTCCCCCGGTGACAGTTTAATTATTTAAGTTGGAATCAGTTGCTTTTCAAGTTTTCCCCGTCACCCAATAAGTATCTGACCGAAAACGAGCTAAAAAAAAAACAGTACAGAAAGAATGAAGGAAAATTATGGAAAAAAATAAAAGCAAAATTATAATTTGCTGAAGGTGCCAACGAAACACGTCGCTCGATTAATTAATTTCTGAGCAAAATCCGTTTATAAAGCAACTAACTAATGTGTTTTATAGAAGTGTACAATTAAATTCGTGTTTATAAAAAAATATTTTTAATTTCGTCAAGAAAATAAATGAAATTAAGTAAATTTAGGATTTAAAACTATGGGAGGTTTTAGTGTGGGCCCCGCGTAAATAAATATTTGGAAGACTCAGGTTAATTTTGAATTTGAGGACCTTTAATCCATTTTGAAGAAAATTAAGTTTACAAATTTAATTAATTAAATTAATATTAAAATATGATAGCTTTAGTTATGTTCTACGAAAAAAATGAAAAATTTTATTGAAAATGTCTTTCTGAGGAAAATAAATGATTAAATTTGTAGGCTTCGTATAAATTATAATTTGTGGGCCCCACGTAAATATAAAGGTGAGGGCCCCTTCAAATTTGAAAAAAAAAATGCGTTAAGTAAATTTAATATGAATTTAGATTAGAATATAATAAGTAAAGTTATGATAAGTTTAATTAAGTTATGATTTATAAGAAGATTTAGTAAATAAAAAGTGAGCAAATTTAGTGGGACCCTAGTTTGAATTTGTAAACTTTGCGCAAATTTTATTTGGATAATTCAAGTAAATTTAAATTTGGGCCTCAGAAAATGTTTTTGTATTAGTTTTAAAGTTTTGATAATTAAACTTAGTTCGTGGGCCCATTTGCACCGCAACTTATGTTACGCTATTTTGAATAACTATGCAAAATTTCATCTCTTTTAGGTTAAATTAACCTTAAAAAACATAACTTAACTAAAATACTTATGAATTTTGTAGTTAATGTAAATCATATATGAAAATATTGACATCCTTTTATGAAAGTTTTGTATTTATTTTCTTGAAGATTGTTGAAATTACTTGAAAAGCCTTAAAATTATGACATTTGCGTGAGACATATTGGAAACGTTTTCTGAAATTTAAAGCTCTAAATATTAATGGTGATCTTTACAAGCAGGTCTCAAGTTGTTATCGGAAAACTGTCGAATTCGAGAAATAAGTATCCGCGGTAGTTGCAAAAGAATAATGCCGAAGATGCCTCGTGTGAAATCCGGCGTGTGCTGATGCCGTGATGTGGATAAAACATGAAACCTACAGCAGACGATAATAGTTTCTCACGCAAACCAACAAATACATAAACACATTCGCATACAATTCCAAAGATCCATTAATTACAACCTTTTCAAATACAATCGAAACGTTTCCAAATTAGTTGCATAATAAACATCGAAAATGTATGGAATTACGAATGGCAATGAATAATGTAAACTACATGTTACACAAACATAATCAGATCTGTGCATCCGTCATCGCTCGTCGCAAGAATATTTAGTAGGAAACGAAATAAAGTTGTCACCTGATACCCAGGATACGGGACGTCGGATAACATCGGAACTGGATGGACAAAAAAATACCATTTAAAACGGTAAAAGGATTTCCAGTTTGAATAGCTGCAGGAAATCCCCGATACACACACGCGAACAACCTGGACACACATTCGCATTTCATCAATTCAGCTATAATTTGTTCCATGTATTTAATTCAATTTCGCTTAAACAAATAATTCAATTCAATTAATTTAGAATTCCATCAGTGCATTCAGTCTTTTTTATTTAAACTTTTCAAAGAATTTAGTTCATTGAAAATAGTCCAACAAACTGAAGAATTAATCAAAGTTTTTTTTTATTTGTGCTGTTGTATTTTCAGTTGGGAATTAGGAAGAATGGTTGTAAATGTAGTAATAATTTAAATTAACATTCCGCATAAGTAGTGGTAACAATTATTCTAGTAGTCTTCAAGTAAAAGAGAAATTTTAGTTCAGCGCTATCAGAAACAGGATTCTTCGTCCGTCCGAGATCAGCGATCCATTGTTGCTGGTCCATGCTGCGAAACTCTGATGAATCATGCCAGTAATCAGTTGTTTCACTGCCAATTTGCCGTTATTGTGTTTCGGCCTGACAACGATCGATTGATTCCTCCTCGGAATACAAATAGTATAAAGAGAAGCAGAAGAAAACAAGGAGGATGAGAGGAAAGAAGGACGAAAAGGAAACAAACAATGCGACGGGTTGGCGGATGAGACGGTTCGCGTGATTTGGAAACGGCGAATCTACTACCAAAATAACCAATTATCCTTTCGGTGTATGGCGCATGCAACGCAATCTTCGAATGTATTGAAAAGCCGTTCGGACCACCCGTCGATATACGAATGTACACTCTACACGTAGCGCGCTCAAAAGAAGAAAGTCAAACAGAAATGTGTTTTTCTTTGCCTGAACATTCCGCAAACTTTCCATCCGCACAATAAGCTACACAATACGCCCCCCCGATTCAGATTAAAAGAAACATTCCTGTAGCTGGAATTATCCTTGAAATGCAGCAAAAAAGAAGCATACAAAAGTATATGTGAATTCCTACAAATCGATAGCCGCATGCAAAGCGTGTATTCACTATTACGTAAATCTGATTGAATGTGACAATCCAAGAGTTTTAATTTCACGACCATCAATATTCACTTCAAGCGTTTTTCTATATAATTTAATGCTAATTGTAACAGTTTTATTTACAGTAATTAGTTATCTAAATACTAAGAAAATTATTATAGAAGATGATTGTGATGATGAAGAAAGTGACGCAGAAGAAAATTAAGCTATAGCTTTAAAAATACTATGAAAAAATTGTTTAATAAATATCATCAGATACCAACAATGTAGATTTTAAAGACTTTATGAAACTTTATTTTCTTATATTTTTTTTTTAACTATAATCTAAAACATTAGATTTATTCCTATTGTCAAGTGTATATAAAAAAAGTTGCGATTTTAATATGCAAAATATTGTTGTTTTCTGTACGTTTTATTGTATTATTCGATTACCATAAATGTTAATTTGGAGTATAAATATTTTAATGAAATTAAAAAGTGCAGACTTAAATTTGAGGTTAGTAACTATTATTGTTATGGTGTAATAAGTTATGAAATTTGACAGAAATATTTTTATGGTTGATCAAGGATATTAATGTCAATAAAACAAAAATAAAATCTGTCATTTCGTGTCAAGTGAGTCGAGATGAGTGTTGAGAAGTATCAGGAGATGATACTGCAAGGTTCTTTATCTGAGTATGTGCGGATCTCTTCGGAAATCGGCGATGTCGTTGCTATTCAGAGCCAAGTGGTTCACAAAGCGTTCCAAGCGCAATTAAAATATATTAGTGCAATATACCAAACGAAGCAGCCGAAGCAAGCGGACATTGCTGACCTCCTCCATCCGGTCTCGCAACATATTAAAACCGTGCAAGAATTCTGCAACAAGAACCGTTCCTCGCCGCATTTCAATCATCTCTCTGCAATCGGCGAAGGCGTTTCGGCTTTGGCCTGGATCACGGTGAGACCATCCCCCTCTCATTACATCAAAGAAATAAGGGATGCCGGAGAATATTACACGAACAGGATTTTGAGAGAATGGAGGAACGTGGACATCAAGCATATCGATTGGGTGAACGCGTGGAGCAGAACGTTGAACGAGTTGGAGGAGTACGTGAAGGATAACCACACGTCAGACCTCGTCCTCCTCAAGCCTAAGCTGCTCTTCGACGAGATCAATCAGGGTGAGGACATCGCTCGAAATCTGAAGAAGGTGGATCAAAACGCGAGACCGAAGCCGAGTCCGACTCTGGTGCAGGATATAAAGACTGCGACGCCGACGAGCGCTCCTTTCGGGGAGAGAAAGAAGGCCATCACCGAAACTGCAGCCAGGTTCATCCGGGAGTCGAATAAATGGTTTATCGAGTACCAGAATGGCAATCACGGTCTGACGGTTTGCGATGCCGGCATGGACAATTCCATATACTTGTATAAATGCAGCGATTCCACGTTGACCGTAAAGGGAAAGGTGAATTCGATTATCCTCGATTCCTGCACGAAGACGTCAGTGCTCTTCGATAGCGTCATATCGGCGTTGGAATTCATAAATTGCAGGACCGTTCGGATGCAAGTGATTTCGAAGGTATCGACTATCATGATCATGAATACGGATGAATGTCAGATGTATCTCAGCAGGGACTCGCTGGACGTCCAAATTATCAGCTCGAAGTCCTCAGGAATGAATGTGCTGGTGCCCAGAGGCGCAGGAGATTACGTCGAGCATCCCATACCAGAACAATACAGAAGCTCGTTTATACACGGAAAAGGAATTGTTACCGTTGTCATGGATAATAATTAACATTGTTAATTTATTGAATAAAACAATTTTTGTTTCATTCACTACAACTTTTTATATCATTAAATATGATTTTGTAAACATTCATTAAAAATAGAAATAATAAATCAATTTTATAGTATTTTCATTTATGGCCATTGTGGTCTTGAATAGAATTTTGCATAAACATATACACTTATGTAAAGTATCTGGCGGATATATCCACCTCGTATAAAATGTAAAGTTAAATAAAATTATTTTTACTTTTAGTTAAACTAACTTGGATTTACATAATTTTCAATACATAATTGCAAATTTGTAGAAAAAATATGTATTTATATTGCTTAGTTTCAGACTTATTTAATAACAAAATGGTAACGTTTCTTTTATGATACTCCGTATATTATTTATTAAAACAACATAATTTTAAAACCATTTGCAGACGGAAACTTTTTCAGAAATCATTTTCAAGAGTAAAATTACTATATATTATTACTATAAATTAATATGTGGTGTTTTCTTTTTCTATTTAGTAAATTTTGCATTAGCATATCTTGTGTAAAGAGTCTGGCGGATATATCCGCCTGTTGTAAAATGCAAAATTAAACAAAATTATTTTTACTTTTACTTAAAATTTACATAATTTTCAATTCGTAATTATTTGTAAAAAAAATGGTATTCATATTTTTTAATGAGTTATTTAACATTTCCATTATGTCACTCTGTATATTAAATGTGAGTTAAACTAGATATTCGTACCCTCGCATAGGCAAGCAGCTTTAATCCGTGTATTTCCATGAATTTTAATGTGTAGAGTATACAGAACCGAATCGATATAAGTATGTTTAATGGTGATCATTTACATGCAAGACATTCATCAGGGGTTCCATTCCTGAGATAATGAAAATCCTGTTGCACATGTTTTATCCGGTGCACTGCAACTGCCAATAAGAAGCTTATGGCTCTGCTCCTTTTAAATACTTTAACGAAGCGCTGCTCTCAGAATACCAAATACTAAGTCCTCTCCATCCACTATATCATATTCACAGTTAAAAGCAATATAAAATAATTATTATAATATGAAAAATATATTTTGAAAATTGTATCTTTACCAAAAACAATTATTAATTTTCAGTAGAATTAATTTAAATAATCATTATAATTTCGTAAATAATTTATCAAAATAATTAAGTAATTCACATTTTTCATAATAAATTAAAGAAATATATTTTTGTGACAAGAATTACAAAATTTTAATGAAAATAAATTTATTTATTTGTAATATATAAAATTACATTAACAAAAATTTTTTAGAATAAATACATTTTTTTAAATGTTTTTAAAAATAATTATTATTTTTTTGTAAACTGCTTTCAATCATTCAATTTGATGCCTTTGCAATTACACAGAATAATAAAGAAGGTTTTTCGTTTTTGTGGGTGAATTTATGAAAAAGAAACAGGAATGAAGAGTCCTGAAAAAAAATGTGTGTTTATGGATAAAATTTGTTTGGAATTAATTATTATTCTTTCTGATAAGCCTCTTCACTCGACAGCGTTTTTTTCAACAGCATCCCCCCAAAAAAAAATACATCCCCCTCATTGTTTTCTTTTTCCTCTTCAGATATTTACCTTATAAAATATGATATGATAATATTGATTTTGGCTTCCCAATGCTTTCTTATGAATAATAACATCCTTCATTGATATAACGCATCGAAAAAAAAACATCCTTAATTTCTGCAGGAAGAATTAGTAATTATCGCACACCTTGAGTCATATTATATTTATCTTCTTTCGTTTCTTTAGAGCGCTTATAATTTAATTCCTTCCATGGAAAGCGTCGAGTTTTTAAATCGATGCAAAATATCATTATGAGAAAGTTCTGTTGCGCTAATCGCATTTATTCGTTTCCCAGTAAACTTTGCCAATTATAAATTATGTGAAAAGCGAAACAAGCGTGAACAACAACAACAACGTATAGTCAGCTAAAAAAACTGTACAAGTATAAAATACACAACTCGAACATAAATTCGTGATGGGGGAATGGATGAACGTGTTGCAGATTGAAACAAATTTAATCCTGCTTTTTTTTTCGAAACGTATATGTGCTCTAAATAGCAACAAAAAGGCGACAAACTTTTTGGAAACATTTCCGTAATTGTCGCTCGATCTGACAACTTTTTGAGTAATTAATTGTGTTTTCGAGACCATGCATCAACTAGTTGCGAAAATGTAGATTTTTGCTATTTTTTTTTGTTGAATAATTTTACAAATGTTTAGTCTCAAATTCAGATCCACTCTAATAATTAATAATAATATAAGGACTAAATTAAATATTAAAAACAATATATAATAAACTTTTTTATCCAAATCATTTCTAACTTACCTAATCTTATTTTTAAATTTCTGACTTAAACTATTTATAGCTAACCTAACTTTTCTTAAATTTTCATAATATTTCTTAATTGATTTTAACTTATCAATATCTTATTTTTTTACCATATTACAAATTATTCTAAAGATTCACAACTTATACTAATTTAACATTCGCAATTTATAGCTAACCTAACTTATTTTTTTAATAAATTTTCCTGACTTATGACAAATTATGCTAAAGATTCTCAACCTTCCCAAATTTAACTTTTTAAACCTAATTTATCTTATAACCTAACTTTTTACACCAAATTTAACCAATCTCAAAATAATTATTACATATCCTAATACTTTTTTGTAAATTTTCTAACATATTACAAATTTTGCTCACGATTTAGAACTGTTTTATTATAAGATCATTTTATATTATCCTAACCCAACTTGTTCTTTCTTATCATAACACATGCAAACTAAAACTTTTCTATGATAAGAAAACCTATTATAACCTATTCATTTCTAAACTTAATTAAACTAAATAACAAATCTTAAGTCTGTAGTAAATATAACCTAAAGTAATCAAATTATTATAAATTGATTTGAACTTATTTCAACTAAGTTTGAAACAATTGAATCTTAAATTTTCTAACCTAGTTTTGTCAATAAGTATTCTAACTTATCTTGCGTTATAATGACATGAACTATTCTAAACCTAACCTATTCTAATTATTAAGGTAATTCTAAAATATTTGGAACTTTGATTGATATTATATATTAATTTGGAAATGATATTAAAATTATGGAAAAATGCGCATTATGGAAAGCATATCAGTATTGTCTGTCCGGTAGGACAGGAATCAATGTTGCAAATAAATGCGATTAATTAATATCGTTAATAATATCGGATGGCAGTTCCAAAATACTGTAATAAATCCCGTTACGCCATTGATTAAATCAATTCCAGCATAAATCTATTCAAATTACCGTTAAACGTTGATCCGATTTGGGTCCCTCAGCCTCCGCCGCAGTTACCTGTAACGCACAAAGGGTAGCATAGTTTAACCCCCGCCCAACCCCCTTCATCCTTAAATGTAACATAATTACACGTAATTTCGTTACACATATTATAAGTTTATTAAGTCCTCGGGTTGCCTTAAAGCGTCAAACCTATGTCTTATATACGGAGAAACACAATCAACTAATCTAATCCTCTCTTGGGGGGACGGATGAACCGGAATAAGGCGCAAAGTCCCTTCGGTGCCTTCGTTTCATGTTGCATTAGCTTTTATCCATCACATGCGCCCGGACCGTAACGTAAACCCAACTACTTCATACATTCCAAAATTTAAAGTTTATATACTATAAAATATAACTATAGTGCTGGCCTGAAATTTTGAATTTATATTTTCATCAATTTAAAATAAATTTACCATTTTCATCTACAAATTGAAAATTCCAAGGAAAAAAAAAATCATTTGTAAATATTTTAAAATACCAACTGTTTTAAAACAGTGTTCTTATTTTTTTTCTGTAAGAAAGTCCTAATATTTAGTGTCAAGTGGATCAAAATGCGATCCGCCACAATTTTTGTAAAAAACAGGTGCGACCTCGAGAAGGTAAATATGTACGGTCTTGCATCATATCAGAGGCTGTGTATTGCGCTTGAAATGATACCTGGTTATCATCTTCATAAGAAGATAATATACCTTTTGCACCTGGACATGCTGCCACGTGGAAATCGCTGCCCTCATTCACAGCAAATAAGAGCAAACGCGTGACCGCACACCCGGAAAGAAAATAAGGAATGTTTAGGAGTAAAGGAAATGCTGTGACCTAAAGGGTGATTAGTAAAAACACAATGATTAGTAACAAGAAAATTATATCAAACCTGAAACAGAAAACACACAGAAATAACACATATAAAATAAAATATACATCAATAATTACAATAAAATTGCATTACGTAAATTATATAAATTTATGGAGAGGAATAATTGTTTTCTTTTTTCACTCTCATCTTTTCTCATGTTTATATTTTTTATTATTGTTATTTTGTTTTTTTTTGTATATGTTTATATTTTTTATTATTGTTATTATTATTTTTTTGTATATATATATTTTTTTCGTCTATTGTTACATAATAATTTTTATATTTTATAACATATATTTTCTTTTCTTTTTTTTATTTATTTTTTAAATTTTTCAATATGTAATGCAATGCGGCACAATATAGGCTAATTGTGCATGTTCATTAGCTATCCGGCATTATGACATTTTGTTTGTATCATATTATGACTACTCTATAGACTCTGAGCAGCTGCCGAACGCCTTTACAACAATCTACAAATATAAAAAAATTACAACCCATTTAATTCCTCAAATTTTGGGGCACAATAAGGATATAGAAAGGAATATAGGGATAAGTCGAACCGGAGACTCGCGATTCTTGGAGGGGACGGAGAGTCCTCGGATTAGGTATGTTTTTTTTGTGAGTGGGTGTAAACTTAAAACTAAAGGAGGAATATTGACAAAATGGGCGCATTACAAATAAAACTAAACCTAATCTAAACCTAAAGAGAACGAACTATTATAGTAAATTGCACTCTACTATATTAATTAGTTCTCTGGCAATGATATTATCATAACTGCCTAATTGGACATTTAGGATAATCAATTGCAAAACTTATTAAGTATTAAGTATTTATTGTTTATGGTTTTTGCTGTGTAATTCTATTGTTTGATCCACCTCTGAAGTGCCCGACCCAGCAGCAAGACCTGAACATTCACAGCAAAAATGAACAGATCGAGCGCAACAGTCCAGAGGTGAATTTTATCTGCTGAAAGAAAAACACGTGAGGATACGTTAGATCCCCACAGACATGGATTAGTACAAGCGACATATATGGTAAATAGATAGGAGAATCACTCGAAATAAATAAACAAAGCAACAAAAGTGAATTGTAGTGAATCGTGAGCCAAGCAAAAGCTCATTCGATCCATACTAAATACTAAATGCCTAAACTTAACAAGGAAGTCCAAATGAAGTTAATAGCAAACTTCGCCCGAGCGAAGAGAATTCTAAAGTATTGAATTGGCAAATGGTTAGAGGATGAAGGAAGGTGTTGGGACCGGCAGAGACCCTGTCAGAAAACTGACTAGTCTGCGGAAGTACCGGCACCCCCAAAATAGTCATAGCAACAGTTAAGGGGGGACTCGCGGCGGACGGGCGGAGTGAAGGGAACCAAATGCCAATCAAATACTAAAGATTTCTTTAAGAAAAATTGAAGTTACTTTAACAACAAACTTAATGCAAATATAAACGATTGAATTGAAAACACGGAGGGCTGAGGGTGGATCGTGAAAGTGTGCAACCATCTCACGATCCCGGGGATATTTCATTATCAAAAACTAAGTAAACCTCGAGATAAGCTCGAAGGGGATGGACGAGGGTACTGAAACATCCTCTATTTAATACAAATCTAAAATCATGCATAGAGAGTCTACCAACAAGTCTTGTTGAATTTAAGACTGCTTAATACAAGACTCTTTTTGCACGACTTTCGAGTGATTTTCGGGCACGGTGGATACGTTAGATCCAGCTGAAAGCAAAAAACATGCAAAAGCCGACAAATACGTTAGATTTGCCACTAACTACTCATGCTTATTAATCGCGAGGCGACACGAAATCACCATTGACTGAAGAAGATTTGAAACTAATATAGTAATAATTAAAAGTTAATAAATAGAAAATTAATCATATTGATGACAATTTCCATTATTTTTAAAAAATTAAAAAAGGATATAAAATAGGAAATAACAAATATTTAATTAATTTTGATTGATAAATAATTGATAAAAATAAATTAATTATAGTTCAAGATTTCTATTTAAGCATCTAATCACAAATCGAAAATATTAATGAAGATTTAACATTTTCTAAAACCTATCGATATTTCAGCACAATCATAACAGTAACAGCATTCAATCACTCATATCGTTCAAAATCAAATACTAAATCGAAACACTTGCTCATACATACATACACAAACAAACATTTGCGAGCTCGCATTGATTCATACCAAAACACACTAACATACAATTTTCAGATTTTGGAAATATGAGAAAGTTTCCAAAAACTGATAAAAAAAACTAATTTGCTTTAGGGTGGCCAACCCTAATCATAGAATTTCCTGAACTATAATATTTTATGTAATAAAATAGGAAAGATATAAAATGAATATAATGCAGATTGCAAAGTAAACATTTGTTATTTTTAGATAATTTGGTGAGTTGAGAGTTGTTTGGAAATAATAATAATTAAGTAATTATGATTCCTTCTACAATGAATTAAGTATATTGAAGCCATTACAACTTCAAAATAAATAATACATATGTAGAATTAAAATCAATTAACAAAACTATCATCATTACAAAACTAATAGCAAAATAAAAAAACAATGCATTGAATTGCATAAAAAATGAATTAAAATCTTCTCCAAATCAATAGTAATTTAATGCAACCTAAACTAAAACATCTCACATTATCTAAGTGGATGTAAAAAACGGAATTACGGATAAGAACAAAGGGAATCAAATAATTAATAATATTAATAGGCGCAGTAATAATATAAAAATATAAAAAGTTCAAAACAAATTAAATAAATTTAATAAATAGACGCAATATGAATTAATAATTTTGAATAGACGCTGTAATAATTAAAAGAATGAAAAAGCTAAAATCAAATAAAAAATATATTTAGGTTGAGATGGGAGGGCTTATTGTTGTGAATCCCGTGTGGTATAAAATCACTTACTACTTCGATGTTTTCATCACCATCATCTGATCTCTCCATCTCAGCCATCACCTACATCTCTGCCATCTCGTTGTTGGCACTCACTCACGAACACTCGCGATAATTTAGCAAAATACGCACTAAACTGCCGGAAATTTAACACTCCCGTGATTCTAATATAATTAATAATAAATTTATAGCAAATTGAGTAACGTGAATTTAAACTGATTGCAATCATTACCGGTTGAAGAACAAGAGCCGAAGCCTTAAACTAGTCTTCAAAATAACGCACACACACTTCACTACAGAATGTAAGACTAAGTTTGGTCAAAACTTTTCTTAACGACATCCGTCGCGATAGATAAATTGATATTTCGGGGAAACGCGAGTCCCTAGATCCGCTGTGATCTGTCGGTTGATTGCTCGTATATTCGAATACGAACAACCACCTCAACGGATGCACCTCGAGAAGGTTTTAGCACAGACGGTCTTGCCATCCTTTACGTATCACTGCGGACGTGATAAACGCATAGAACAACCTGGTATTTAGAATACCTTGCATCCATTTAAGTTATATATACATTATGGGGAAATAAGTATAAACATTTGTTTATCAATAAATAATGTCAGCAAATTAAAATACTCACGGTTTTTCACCGCTCATGCCACTAAAACCAGATGAATTTTCAATAGTTATCATCGATTTCTAATAGAAACGATGTTCACTAAACAAAGGAATGCGAAATACTGTGGCGTGAGGACGCCACGATTGAGCCAACTTCAGCCAAAAAAATACTTTTTTTTTTGCAACAAAAACGCTGTTGCTATCTTCACCAAACAACGCTGCGAAAAATGGAGGGAAGCCATTTTTAATGCGTCGCAATTTCTAATTATTGGCTTGCTTAAATATAATACAAATCAAAATCAAGTCATAAATCTAAGCGAATCAATTAGGAATTACGCAGTTGTACAAAATATAAATTTTCTGGTAAAAAAAATCGAATTACTCACTTTAAATTGACGAAATCTTATTGGATTGGGATCTTAGATGATGGATTGTACAAGAGCGCAATATATTTCTTTGAATTTGAACTGATTACACAACAATTTTGAATAATGAAAATGCGATGCACGCAAACGCATCGAAAACCGAAGCACGACTCGGCGTCCTCCTTCCTCGTACTCGCGCCTGCGCATGAGAGATACCAACTGAGAAGATTCAAACTTCTCTAAACTTTTTCAATACTTCTGACCTCTCGTGTTTAAATCGCGAAACTCATTAGCACTCATATAAGTCTAATCTATATTTATTAATTTACTATATACTATATATATATATACCAACATATAAATAAACAGATTGTATAATGATCATGCGAGATAAGAAATTTGAATATGATCATGTTTGGCTTTTGTGACATGAATAAAGCAAATAAAAAATATGTGAATATTAGAGAATGCCGTAATAAAGTAAGTCCGCTCAAAAGCAAGCCGGAGTATTAAAGTGAATTTATAGTTCTCGTGAAGAGACGGAAAGAGCAACTAAAGTTTATGATGTGAAATTGTAATTTCATATACGAGTCCGTGGCTGCGAGGTACGTCCCTTTGATGTGTCCACGTTAAGGTACGTGTCTTTATATTCCAACGCCCCATTACAATGTATTATTAATACGCGTACACTCGGATGATGCACACACCTACATATATAGAGAGTAGATTGTGGAAGAAGGAAAGAAGAAAAAAAATTGCAAAAAGAAAAATAGGTTGAAGAACAAAATCGTGGACACAAGAAGTGTTTCAAATACATACACACTATGTGAATTGTTTCGCCTGATCGCACTAAATTTTAACGCAGACTTTCATAAAACATAGAACATTCTCATGCAACCAAACATAAAATGAATATTTCACGTTCGCTTTTTACCGGAAGTGGAAAGAGCATCAGAAAACACGTGTGGTCTCCTCCGGGCCGCCGCTTCTTCTCGCATACCATAAATACTCGTTACTCAAAAATAATGATTGTATGCATTATGTATTGCTCCCATTCCAAGTAAACGCATATAAATACACTTTGAAAGATTTAATGCTGCTACTTCACATATCCATGCATTATCACAAGAACAATGATCAACAGATTATGTAACCGTAACATCCCAGAATAAAATTAAATGAGCAATTATTCAAAGTATATATTATTTATTTTAATACAATAAATTAGATTACTATAAAATATTCCAACATAAAATATAAATATAAATTCACAAAGGGATTGTGACACACATAAAAATGAAACAAACTTTAATACCTACCAAGACCGGTCAATTTGATTGATTGAAATCTTGAAAAAAATGTATTATCTTAAAATTTTACTTAAATCTATTGTACAAAAGCTTCCTCATAATTTATGAAATTTTTAATGAATTCCCAGTGATTTTTCAGATCTTCAAAATTTACTGCTGATGGTCGGTTTCAGTAGAAACGACAGATTTCAAACCGGGAAAAATACAAATTCGTAATATTTTTGGGTATCATATTATCATATAAAAGTGGTAATAAATACAAAATCTGTTCGAAATGTAAAAAAAATATGTGTGCGACAAATGTACATTTAAGAACTTAAAAATTAGTTCAAAATGTATTAAAAAATATAGGATATTTTAGTTAAGAATATTTTATGTTCACAAACATATAAATGCAAGTAATTACATAATTACAGTAAATTACCTATATAATTAGTTTCTCAAGCGATTGTTGAATAAATGTATCTGTGCGAAGAAAAACTATATTAAAATTCAAAAATATAATAAATTATTATAATATTAAGAAAAAAATTAACATTTTTATACTTTTTCTACATTTTCATTTAATACTACAACATAATTTGTTTACAAAATAAGAATTCAAAGAGACCCACGTAAAAATCATATATGAATACAACATCGTTTTATTTATTTTTTATTATTTTCCTTATTTCAAGAGTTATTACAATGGAATACGATTTTTATGTCCTTTTTAATAAAAATGTGACCGTCGAAATAGAAAAATACGGGCAGTACCTTCCACATTTTTTTGTTCCACCCTCCAGATCCTGAACCTAATAAAATCAAGCCGAATTTTATATTATATACGTCTTGGAAGACACACATCCATATCTATTTTCCTTCTCCACTGCTTGTATCCGCGTATTCCTTCTCTACGTACAAAACTTTTACTGCTCGGACCTATTTATTTTATTGCGAGACTACGAATGAAACGTAATCCGGATTCGAAAAGTGGCCGACAGAAGAAATCCGATCCAGGAACAGGATTAAATTTCCGAAAGCGTAATTTACCATAACATCATCCAATGAACGTAACTCTTTCAACCACTTTCTCTTCATTCACGCATTAGTAAAAAATAAATAAATAAATAGAGACACGCTTAAATGAATGCAAGTAATTAAAATTATTTTGAAAACATTTCTATTTACGTATTTTAATTAAACATTTCTTCTAATTCATTTAAAATGTATGCAGGATTCACTTTATTATCCTGTTTATTAAATGGCAACAAAATATCGTAAAATATATAGAAAATTTACTGGTGGATATAATTTAAATATTTCTAGAATAATTAAAACAATTCGAAAAACTTTTATAATATTTTTTCAATAAAAAATACTTTTTTATAGTTTAAACATGGAAATAAACTCCATTATTTTATATTATTAACAGAAATCTAAGATATATTTATGAAATTAAAAAATTTAAATATTTAATCTGTAATTAAATTCCGAAGAAATATTAGTGTTCAATCGATAATCGAGAAATTATACAAAAACTCGTACATTTTTAATGTCCAATCTATTATTAAAATTGACTTCCATCCGCTTATGCATATTCCTTTAATTCATAATTTTTATTGAGTAAAAGCTGTATTCTCAACTATGAATAGGTATGTTAACATCGGTAGTTTCATGTGTACCTAATCACACTAAATTGGGGCTAAAAGGCACTTAAAAATGTTAAAAAAATATTAAGTTCATGCAATTTCATAGGTCCAATTCAGGCAACTGTGGTCTAAAACTTTAATATTTAAATATTTGATCCCAATTTTGATTAAAGAAATACCTATATCTAGTAATAAAATAATTAATGAACATTCTAACTTCCGTTACTTAATAATTGTATACAAACTGAATGCACCAAGTTCTTTATAAGAAAAGTTAATGTATCAGTCAAGTTATTATGGTGGTCCAATCTAGGCAACTATCAATTTCAATGCGTTTAAATTATTTATGTAGATCGAATGAAAATGTTGTCGCAAACGGTGAGAATATTACTTTTTCCAATGTTATAAAACGTTCAGTACGTGCTAAATTGAAGTGCTTCGTGCGTCAGGTGCGTCAAATTGCATTGCATAATTTAGTAAAATGGTACGTACCCTCCCAATAATGAAACGACCTTCTTCATCTCTATTAACATAAAACAGTCGATAACTGGCAGAAGTCTGAAACTTGAGTTTTTGAATTTTGGGGTGTTTATCAGTAGTCAGGATAATAATTAATTCTGTCTACATTCCATATCATTTCAAATAATAATAATTCGAGAATCTGGCAAAACTTCATCCTTTCCTCAACCAATGTTTTTTTTTTGCATTTCGCGTTGCCGAATTACTTGCAGCGAATAAACTTTTTCATTAGTTCCGACTTTCGAGGAAAAAATGAAAGGACCAAAGAGAATTATACCCTGAGGATTCATAATAATGAAAACATCCCTTAAACACTAAACAAATTAAATATTTCTTGTTTTATTCGCGTTTCCTTTTCGTCTTACATTTCTCAACATGATTTTTTACTCGAGTTTCGTTATAATTTATTTTAAAAATAATTATATAAAACAAGAAAAATCTTTGATATTTTTTTATGACTTCTAAAAATTTAAATAAATTATAAAAAGCAAACTAAGTTTCTAATTGATTTTTTATGCAATAAAAATTTGAAAGATAATCTTACAAGTTTTGTGTAAATAATAAGTTTGATTAAAAATAAGTTCAAAAAACTTTAAGGAAAATTAAATAAATTTAATTCTGAAAGACAAAAATATATTTTTTTAGAAAATGTAACTGTTTACTTATTGAATATTGAAAAATATTCATAATTTAATAAAATGATTTCGAATTATTATTTATTGATAAAAATATGAATTATTAAATAAATAGAAATGCAATTACATTTTTAATTTTTTATTGTTCATACCACATCATTTTACGACTTTTATTATCTACATACTAAATCTAACACTGTGAATGAAACACACCTTTTTGTAATTATACTTAGAACCGTAAAAAGGCAATTATTTTTTTCTATTTAAGTTATTAATTTTATAAATAATTTTCTAATGATACAAAACTTTATAATTTTGGGAAAATTTTAAAAGCTCATAGAAATTATCTTGTATCAAATTATTATACAATTTTTATATATTTTATTAAAAAAAAGTTAAACTAATTCGGTTTGAAATTTGTCTATTATTCATTATTTCATATTTTTTAATAAAACTGAGGTAAATATGTTATACTCATCAAATCTGTACTCTATTTAAGTTGCAAATGTAAACATTTAACAATTTTACACTTTTACTAATTCTTTAATTAGTCTAAAGCAGCGATTCACAGCGTTAAATTTCGAATGACAGCTGTCACAATGTGTCAAATGTCATAAACCATTAGGTAAACGCTGATCCAAATTACTTAGGATATAATACATTTCAATTTATATTTGTAAAATTGCAGAAATTTTCTCCCACTGACCGTGCGGAAAACGAAATAGTGGAAGTAGAATAAGTAGAATGTAACTAGAGTAGAGTTGTACTCAATATTTGGTTATATGGATCGCCAAATGACAGCTGTCACAATGTGTCAAATCGCCACAAAAAAAAGTCATAAACCATTGGGTAGCATGTCTGAAAGGTTGAGAAACTCTGGTTTAAAGTACTTAGGATATAGGATCACATGTATAATAATATGAAAGCACTGTAAACCCTCGATGGTAATCTATGTAAATTTCAATTTAGATTTGTAAAATTGCGGAAACTTCGTCCGACCGTGCGGAAAACGAAAGGGTGGAAGAAGAACAGGTAGAACGAAACAGGTACAGTTATACATAAAAAAAACAATTAAAGTTGTGTTATCGTGCACACGTGATTAGCATTATCACGGAGGTTCGGGGCACGCCGGAAAATCAGAAATTAATTTATTAACGTTCCCGCAGCGCCCCCGGAGTCACGTAATCTTTTTAATCAATCTGCTACACTCTGATAACTGGAAGCAACAACTTGGACCTAATTAATTAGGATTTTCAACTGGCGTATTGAACATGCCATCAAAACCGTACGATTCTTCAACAACTACAACAGCAAAAAATAAATTAAATAGTTTGAAAGTAAAGTAGTTGGGGAAAAAAATAGAGATTTTCTATTTCCAATCTATGTAATAAGTTCGTCGCAGCAACGTTTTGAACCAATAACGTCGTAAAAGTCAAATTTTATTAAATGGCAATCGTATTTATGGGCAATTAATAATCTGACGGTCCGATGGGCTCATATTATTAAATATGGCTGCTCGAACGATTTCTAATAAAACATTTTATATGGCTTAATTTAGATACTAGACTGTTATGGATGGCGTTCGACGATCGCACTTTGACCTAAATCAGCGGAGAGACCAAGGAAATGCGAACTCAACTGTAAATCAGTGCATACACGTGAAAACTTATGATGGGGATGAAATCTATTTTCATAACAGTTGTTACATTTTAGATAAATTCCATGAAAAAAAATCTAATATTTACAATTAATTTATTATCAACAAGAAACATTAGGTAATTAAGAATTTATCTAACTGCAACAAGTTGGGACTTAATTTTCAACTAATTTATACGAAAAATTATAGTTTAGATTTTAGTAATAAAAATTAGTAATATTTATTTATACAAACAGCACAAATACTTAAATTTTGTAAATTGAAATATTAAAATATAGAAATTATTATTATTTTAATGAACATATTAGTATTTTTTCATAAAAGATATAATTAGAAAAAAAAAGAAAATTATTATAAATATTGCAAATTTCTTTAAATTTAAATATTTTAAAATTTTAATTGAACTAATTTAAAAAAATATCAAATAAATTTCGATATAATTATAGAATTCATAAACATACAAATCACTATTTTTTAATGAGAATCTTCATATATTTGTAGCAGATTTCATTGGAAAAAATTACAAAATAATTTAATGATAAATTTCTTAATATTATTGAATTTCACTTGAATTTAATCAATATTTTTTATTACTTTTACTGTAAATCTAATTTGAAGAATTTTGAACTTACAGATTTCGAATATGAATACTTATTTTGAAAATTTATTCTTTGCAGATTTTATTGACAAAATTTTGTATTTAATTTCATTATAAATATAGTTTCATAATAATTTCAGAAATTCATCAAAATTAATTAATTTTTTATACAGGAAAACAAATTAGAACAAATTTTCGTTGTAAATTAATTTGGAAAAAGTTATAAAATAATTGCATTATAAAAATAGTAATTTTTGCATTTCAATTGAACTTATAAAGTTCATATTTAATTTTATTAATTAAATAAATTTTATTTAATTAATATTTTATAGTTCTTACTGATTTTCTAATTCTAATTGCAATCAAACAAGCAAAAAAATATAATTGTCACAAAAAAATTGATTAAAGTTTAAATTCGTTTAGGTTTCAGTCATCAAAATAAAACGATTATTTCATTCACAATCAGTATTTATTTTGTCGTATTTGTATAGCTTTATAAACATTTATTACATAATTTATTAAAAAATAAATAATATACAATTAATTTTTTTTAAATAAAATATAAATATTACGTTTTAGTAAAATCACATGATAGCTACATTACATTATACAACTATATTAATATTTAAATTAATTAATACTTCCATATGAAATAATGATCTTAATAAAAAATATTCTTATAATAAATTTAAAAAAAAAATATATCGAGATTATTTTAAATATTAAGTATTTTTGATCATAGTTTTTGGTAAATGCAAATTTTCTGCTTATTGGTTTCTATACAATTATTACAAAAAAAAACTATATAAAGGTGCGTATATACTGTACAGTCAATAAATATGGAATCTATGTACAAGTTAAAATAAACTAAACTGTTGTTCTTTTGGCTTTTGATCATTTTTTTTCTAAGATTATTATAAATACTTTCACGGTGCGTAGATGTGCGTGTACAGTGGCCTCAATTTAATGCCGTAATCGTGCTTCAATGAATTTAGGCCATCTATCATCTGCCTATTCAATGAATTATGTAACTTCTCGTATCGATCAGCGCTGAAATAATTTAGATATGTAACTGTATAAATAATTCTATAAATATTATATGTACCTCGGTTTCTCCTTTTTGTGCAAGAGCATAGTGTATTTGCTTAAATCAGGTGAAAATCTGTAAGGTATAAATTCTTGGTTTCTTAATCTCCTGAAACATGATGATTAAATTAGATTAGATTAAATTATTTGTAGAAATAACTAACGTGTAGAAATCATCGTCTTCGCCTCCCCAGCCATCATATAAATTTGACATTCCGTTGACTGCTTCGAATTGACTAGTTTGTATAGAAATAACGCCGCCCATTAAGCCTAAATACGGTAAATTGTATCTATGAAATAAATTAGTAATTAAAAAGTTTTAAGTAATTTAATAATTAATTTTACCTGAACGTGTCTAAAGAACTAGACATATGTCTTGGGTATTTGGAACACGCGTAGATGTTTCCCGAAGATAATGGTAACAAGTCGACGTCGTGTAAAATGAGGCAACTGAAGTTTTGCTTTATGGCTTCGAGAGCGCCGACGTTGAACATCTTCGCCCGATTGAAGAGGCCCGTGTTGTTTTGCTCGACGATGAATATTTTGTAGTGAATTAATAATTTCTGCAGGTAGTGGTGGATGTAATTTATGAAGATGCTGAGCTGCTCCTCTCTGTTGCGGTAAGGCACCAGAATCGCCGTCCTGTAGAGAGGATTACAGTTCGCAGGCCGGTATTCTCCACCTGAAACACATTCATATTAGAATTTGAATTATTTCAGCGCAAATGTACCGATTAATACCAAAATACCAGTCAAGATATATATAGTGCAAATCATACTTTAAATCATTTATTAAAGTCAGAAACCAAAACACAAAGGATAATCTATTCTCAACGCAATTGTAGATATACAAATCAGTTCTGATCAAAAGAATCAATAACGGACAAAAACAATAAATTAATATATTTCTATATAGATTTTATGGATTCAATAAATATTGCTTTGAATTAATTTGATTTAAAAATTTAAGATTAATTAATTAAAAATATATTTAGTTGAAAAAGTAGTGCTAATAAATTAGAATATGTCTCATCTACTTAATTAGTGTCCTAACTGTATAATATAAAGAAAGTTTAAATGAGGAATTATAATTATATAAATAATCAAATATAATTTAATTGCATTAAATATTTTTGTTGATTAGAAACAAGTGGTTTTAAGGTCTTTGTATCATGGTAAAGTTTAAAATAAATTTTGAATCTTTGATGTTAGGCAACACGTTATGCAATTAAGTAAAAGAAGAGAATAAAATGTAGATAACTAGTTTCTCCTTGATCCTATTGGTATTTAAGAACGATTAGGAAGTAATTAGCATTAAGTGTAGTTAATTAAAATATTCTAATTAGTTTCGCTCGGTAAGGAAGAAATAAACAAGCGAGATTGAGGGCATTCAGCTGCTAAGTGTTGGCAAGAGTGGAGAACACGTATTGTCAAAACCAGATGATAACAAATAGTTGGGTTGGAAATAGTGTAGTGTTAAGTGTAGATCCAGTTATATAGTGCGTCGAGACGTTACCTTCGTTCGGCAAATGAAAGCCATAACTTTTGTAGACATCGCCAGCATAGATTTCCACGTTATTTAAAAGGATTTCCTCGTAGTTGCATTCTCTTAGGTTAGTTTCCTTTTGGATTCTTGGGTCCGGTATGAGTTCTTTGAGTACCTCTGTATCTTTGATGTAGTCATAGTGTTTGGCATGTCTATCCGGATGGTACACGGTCGTGGCAATTATGAGAACGACTATAACTAGGATTAATTGCTTTAACATAGCTTTTGCAGCGAAAGTAAATTCAATTTTGACAGTTTAGTGTGAATGTATGCAATAGTTTGGTGGGATTGACGTGGACGTTACCAAAACATGCGCATTGTAACCTTACGTGGCAAAGCCCTGAAAGCTGACGACCAGTGATGAGTTTTATTTCTGTTTATTTATTAAATTAAATCATAGTTACTTAAGTTTATGTAAGTTTTAACTGCTATATATTCATACTTTTATTTCTAATCTTGTATAATTTAGTGTGTTTTGGTCCGTCTGGAATCTCGTAAATTAAGGAATTAAATATTTCCCATTTAATAATTAATATGTAGGGTATTGATATACTTTCCATTATTTGATTGAAACTTATTGAATTTTGTTTAATAAACGCCAGTAAAATCATATTTGTCAATAGTTATTTGTAATTTATATATATTTTTTTTTCGAATTTAAATGATTTTTTTTTCAATGTTTTTTAATTAAATTAATTTGTATTGCAGAAGTAAAAATGAACCCACAGTACATGCAATATGCGGGTGGAGCTCAGCAGCCTCCTCCGCAAGGTATAAGCAGAATGCCACCATCACAGTCCCCAGGTGGTTTCCAGAATGTGCCACTTGGCCCACCGAAGCCTGGAGGACCTTTTCCACCATCTCAATTTGGACAACCGCCAAACCCATCTCTACTTGGACAGCAGAACATTCGTCCACCGGCAAGTCAATTACCACCCAGTCAACTCCCACCAAGTCAGAGGCCTCCAGGTGGTGATGGAATGTCCATGCAAAATGGAGCTGATATTGTGACCAGCTCGCTTTCCACTAATCCATCTCCATCGATTCAATCACTCATTGAACCTGCAGTTTCATCACAAAACATTCCACCCACTGGGAATCATATGCCTCCGACAAACGCGGGAAGGCAGTTTCCACCAATGCAGCACCCGGTGCCGAGTCAGTCGCCGATGGGTGGACAGCAGGGGATGATGCCCAAACCTCCATCAACTATGCCTGTTCCTTCGAGCATGTCGAACCACACGATGCCGGAGCAACCTGTTTCATCGGCACCAACTTCGATGCCCGGTATGCCGCCAATGCGCCTACCGACACCTGGTCAGGCTGCTATGCCTCAGAGGAGTATGCCGGCACCGTTCATGGGAAATCAAACATCAGGACAGATATTTAGTCAACCACCAATGCCTGGACAACCTCCGATGTCTGCACCGCAAACTATGCCTGGAATGCAATCGAAACCGCCGATGCCAGGACAACCGCAGCCTATGCCGATGGCTGGACCACAATCTTTGAATCAACCGCCCATGCCTGGTCCAGGTCAACCTCCGATGTCCTCTCCTCAAGCGATGCCTGGACAACCTCCGATGTCCACCCCACAATCGATGCCACCGATGTCCGGTATGCAGCCAAAACCTATGTCTGCACCACAATCGATGCCAGGACAACCACCAATGTCAGGACCACCGTCGATGATTGGTCAACCGCTATCCATGCCAGGACAACCACCCATGTCTGGTCCACCATCAATGATTGGTCAACCACCTGCGCCTGGCTCACAACCGATGCCTCCGATGCCCGGTCTTTTATCAAAACCTGATCTACCGCCGATGTCCGGTCCTCAACCCATGCCAGGTCAACCACCAATGTCCACCCCACAATCAATGTTAGGACAACCACCTATGTCCAACCCGCAATCTATGCTAGGGCAACCACCGATGTCCACCCCACAACCGATGCCAGGACAGCCTCCAATGCAAGGAGGACAGTGGCCCATGTCCAGACAAGCACCCAAAATGAATCAACCTCCAATGCCCGGTCAACCACCGATGCCAGGACAACCGCCGTTAATTGGACAGCAACCACCAATGCCAGGACAACCTCCAATGAAAACACCCTGGAACCCTACCAACAACACTCCCTTCGGATCTAAACCAATGCAAAGTATGCCACCTTCTGGTCCCGCGAAACCACCGATGCCAGGACAACCCTTCAATTCTGCGATGCCTCCGCAAAATCAATTCAATCAACCCCCAATGCCGAATCAGTATGGAGCACCGCCGATGCCCAGCCAATATCCCAACCACTTAACCAATCAGATGCAAAACATGAACTTATCAGGTCCATACAACAACAGAGCTATGAACGGAGACAACGGTCCACACATGCCTCCACCGTTGGGAACTCAACAGCAGAATTACATGAATGGCCCACAGCAAAAGCAAGGATATCCACCAATGCCGCCGATGGGCGTTGGCCAACCGCCAATGCCTGGTCAATACCCGGCGCAAGCAGGATATCAACAACAGCAGCAACAGCAACAAAGGAGATTGGATCCCGATCAGATGCCAAGTCCGGTAAACACTTTATAAATACCACTAATTTCCATAACTAGGTCAAATCAATAAGCACAATGTGTTAACTTTAATCATTTCTTTCAGATACAAGTTCTTCAAGATGATCAAACCAACCGATCCGGTATATTCTACGTTAACCAAAAGGGTTTAGTCCCTCCATTGATATCTACTAAATTCGTTGCGCAAGATCAAGGATATGCGAGTCCTCGATTTATCCGCTCAACCATGTACCATGTTCCAGTTAGCAATGACTTGATTAAACAAACCTCGGTACCGTTTGGTCTTGTCATTAGTCCGATGGCAAGAACGGTGGAAGGCGAATACATACCTCCGCTTGTTAACTTTGGTGAACTCGGACCGGTGCGATGCATCAGATGCAAAGCTTACATGTGTCCCTTCATGCAATTCATCGACTCCGGCAGAAGATTCCAGTGTCTCTTCTGCAAGGCTGCCACTGATGGTAATAAATATTCTGATTGATGACTATTACATCGCAACATCTGTCGAATTAATTAATTGAATCATTATTCTATTTTCAGTCCCCGCCGAATATTTCCAACATTTGGATCACACCGGTCAACGCATGGACAGATACGAGCGTCCGGAATTGGTTTTGGGAACGTACGAATTCACTGCCACTAAGGATTACTGCAGAAACAACAAGATTCCAAAACCTCCAGCGATTATTTTCGTAATCGATGTCTCGTATAACAATATCAAATCTGGTATGATCCATTTGCTGTGCTCTCAAATGAAGGAGATCATCAAAAATTTACCGGTTGATACGAATCAGGAGAAGAGCAACATGCGCGTCGGTTTTATTACTTACAACAGTTCAGTTCATTTCTATAACATTAAAGTAAGTTTATGCTCTACATAATTATTGACTTAGTTTGTAATTAATTTAATTATTATTTAC
The DNA here is from genome assembly GCA_963457615.1 of Nicrophorus investigator. Classification (NCBI taxonomy): domain Eukaryota; kingdom Metazoa; phylum Arthropoda; class Insecta; order Coleoptera; family Silphidae; genus Nicrophorus; species Nicrophorus investigator. Next base: position 5,975,964 of record OY735142.1, on the reverse strand, counting down.
TTAGGGTAATTTAGCTGCTCCGCAAATGTTGGTGGTTGGAGATACCCAAGAGATGTTCATGCCTTTGCTCGATGGATTCTTGTGTACTCCGGAGGAGTCTGAAACTGTAATCGACGCTCTCATGGAGCAAATTCCTGCAATGTTCGCCGATACTCGCGAATGCGAAACCATTCTCATGCCTGCTATTGTAGCCGGGCTTGAAGCTCTCAAGGCTTCCGAATGCGCCGGTAAATTGTTGGTATTCCATTCGACGTTGCCTTCAGCCGAAGCTCCTGGCAAACTGAAGAACAGGGATGACAGGAAATTGCTTGGAACGGATAAGGAGCGCACGATTTTGCAGCCGCAGAATCAAGTGTACAACCAGTTGGGACAAGATTGCGTAGGTTCTGGCTGCTCCGTAGATTTGTTCCTCTTCAACAACGCTTATGTAGATGTGGCTACCATCGGTCAAGTGGCGCGTTTAACTGGAGGCGAAGTCTATAAATACACTTACTTCCAAGCGGATTTGGATGGAGAGCGTTTAGTGAATGACATTATTACCAATATTAGCAGACCCATAGCTTTCGATGCTATTATGAGAGTGAGGACGTCGACAGGAGTGCGTCCTACTGACTTCTACGGGCATCTCTTCATGTCGAACACGACGGATATGGAGCTGGCTTCCATAGATTGTGATAAGGGTATCGCCGTTGAAATCAAGCACGATGACAAGTTGCAAGAGGAGGAAGGCATTTACATCCAAATAGCTTTGCTGTACACTTCCGTTTCTGGCGAACGTAGACTGCGTATTATCAATCAAGCACTGAAGACTTCCTCGCAGATGGCAGATCTGTACAGGAGCTGCGATCTGGAAACTATAGTCACATTCTTAGCTAAACAGGCCACTTACAAATTGTTGGATAACAACCCGAAGGCGGTGAAAGACAACCTCGTTCAAAGAGCTGCCCAGATGTTGGCCACCTATAGAAAGAACTGCGCCAGCCCAAGCAACGCCGGACAACTGATTCTACCGGAATGCATGAAACTTTTGCCGCTCTACGTAAACTGTTTATTGAAAAGCGATGCAATTTCTGGAGGTACATATAAATCCATCTTGATTATAATCAATCAACTTTAATAATTAATTATTTTTCAGGCGCTGATATGACTGTGGACGATAGATCTTTTGTGATGCAAGCTGTTATGACTATGGACGTTCCAAACGCCATTTCCTATTTCTATCCACGTTTGATTCCTCTGCACGATATCATGACCACGGCAGATGACATCGAAGTCCCGGAACCGATCAGGTGCACAATCGAAAAAGTATCGGATCAAGGAGTCTACATACTAGGTATTTAATCATCTAAAAAAAAAGCAATTTGCAATTGATAATCATTGAATTTACTAATTTTTTTTTACAGAAAACGGAATTTACATGTTCCTTTGGATCGGTTTAGGCGCGAACCAAGAGTTCATTCAGCAAGTGTTCGGAGCCCCATCCGCCGTACAAATTAACATCGATAGCATTAAATTACCCGAATTGAACAATCCAATGTCCGAAGCTGTTAGATCTGTGATCGATCAAATTAGAATCCAGAGACATAGATACATGAGGGTAAGATCATTCTTAACCAAATTTCTCATCTACATATTTTCATTTTTTTTGTTGTGTATTTTTCAGTTAACTTTGGTGAGGCAGAAGGAGAAGTTGGAGAGCGTCTTCAAGCATTTCCTCGTCGAGGATCGTGGTCTTGACGGCTCCTCCGGCTACGTCGACTTCCTCTGTCACATGCACAAAGAAATTAGAACGTTGTTGAGCTAGCGAAGCGGCTGATCCATATCTACGAATAAGCAGATTTCATTTTACTCATTTTATTTTTTTATTGGGGTGTATGTATGCGAGAGATTACAGTGGATTAAGAAGAATAGTTTAAGATTATTATGTAAATATATATACGCTACCCAAAAGAAAAAGAGAAAAAAAACAACAGCAAAATGTATTTCTTTATTTCTACAACTTTTCTAGGAAACAAAATACGAAACTAAACTACACTATTGTAAATTGCTCACTTTTTTGTTTGTTCTTCTATATAGTATTACCACTTAGTAGAGATATAGTTTATAAGTTGCATTGTTATTAATTTATTTTATGCTTTTAAACCAATGTTTCTAAATTTATATAAATATATTATGTCTAATATATACAAAAAAAAAATAATTGCAATATATATATATGATTGTGACAAGAAAATAATAATAAAAAATATGATGTATGATGCATTTCGAATGTAGTGCAGTTTAGTTTTGATACATTTTTGCCGGAAATATTAGTTCGTCGACGTTAAATTGAATGTAGGAATTTATTGTATTCATAATATATATATTTTTATTCTAACTTTTCTTTTTCGCTAAATGATTTATTACATTTATGTATTATATTAAGAAATATATACGGATTAGAATTTTATTTCATTTCAACTGATTCGTAACACTCAATTATTATCTAATAGGAAACCTTAAACATCGAAAATAGACTTAAATTAATTACTAAAAACTGAATTGGAAATGTTTACGGATAAAATTGATTCATTTTCTAAATTACAACCAGAAATATTAAAATAGACTTAAAGCAAGATATACCTACTCAAAGCCTGTTCTAAATTTATCTATTTACTATATTTAAACCTGTTTCCTTCAGGTTTTACTGCAATTTGTATAATTGTATTTAACTGTTTCCTATGGAAATCTGGAACTGAAATTAGTTATAAAAATGTATAGATTATTTCCAATAACTATATTTGGAAGTGACTCTCTTCAGACTAACATCACACACAAAATAGTGCAAAAATAACTAGAGTTATGCACAAATAATAAGACTTATACTCATTACATAAGATGTATCGAAAATTGTAACTAACATTCTTAACAGGAATGTGCAGAGTATTGCAGAATAGAACTGAATTTCAGAGAAAATAAGAAAAGTAAATTTCCTGGATACTTCACGTTCTGACTTTATAGTTAAATATTTAGCTATGTTGAGATGCTCCTGCCCATAGTGGTCGGCAACTTTTTTGGAGCAAAGAGCCATTTTGAAGATTTTTTCTGCCTAGGGAGCCTCACCTAGCATTATAATCACTATTATTACTAGCCACCAAGAGCTGGGAGCCGCAATTGCCAAAAACAAACCAGAGCCGCAATTTGCCGACTTCTGGATATAGTCTTTCATTCATTCACAATAATACAACTTTAAACTAAAGGAAATTCAATTATATTAATATGCTTTTTATTTCATAAATATAAAGGATGAAGTACAAATTATATAATCAATGCATTTAATTGCATTGATTACATTTGCAATTAATTAATACTCGATGGATCATTAAATCCTTAATTAATTAAATATTTATAGATTAACGCATACGTGTCAAATTGCCAATTACCTTGTGTTAATGTGGAGATAAATTTGCAACGGATTTGCATACAGAGACTTTTCTGAGTTAAACTTAACAAGTATATTGTAATTAGGGGATTTGATCGTCCGACCGAATTGGTTTTAAAGCCGGGGATTTCAGCGCACGACGAAATCTTCCTTTGATGGAAGGATTATTGCAGTGATAGTACCGAATCGCAAAATTATATTCCGTAGTTAATAAGACTACAGTGATAATCGTGTGTCATCACTTTGGATTATAGTTTAAATGGACATCATCATCACATTTATAAATATTATACGTAATTTGAAAGAGAAAAATTTTAATTGTAGAAAAATTATTATTATAATTTATTTTTTTTACAAAATTCATTATTAATATTAAATAATATTAGTTTAACACTTAAATATAATAAAATTTCTTATTTAAAAAATACATTTCTATTGATTGTTCATCTATAAAATTTGTAAAGTTAAAAATATATAGATAGAATTGCATTTTCTGGGTGTGTTTACTTTTTTTTGTCTGTTTTTGGAATGTAACTAGTTTGTATTCAGTATGCATTCGGATGTCTGAAAGAATGGAAGAAAATAGTTGAGTTTCAGGTAGCGTTCAGCATTAACAACCTCATTGAGGTAGATTGGTTCCACAATTTCATCAGTCGAAATGGCACACCGCATATTTCAGACGCGTCCAACGATCCATCCTTGGTAGCCAGGTCATCTCATCTCACCACTTCCATTGTTTCATATAAAAAAAAAATATGCATCTTAAATATTACAAAAAAAAATCAAAGAAAAAATATAAAAATTCTTAATTATTTTGTAAAATATAACTAACTAATAAAAATGAGAGAAGTAAACGATTTACATGCTCCATTTGCATATTATTCATAGAATAAAATCCGCAGAATTGTTTTATTGTGCGGTTAACACTTTGCATTATGTAACTTCGCAGAAACTCATAACTAACGTGCTTATTTAAACACTCACTCTGCGGGCACGTTAGTTGGCTTTCGCTCACTTCACTCCACCAAATGAGACTGAGAGAGCATCCCTATTTATTTAATTATTTATTAGAAAACTTTGTCTAACATTTTCGAATATGCAAATATTTAGAGGAACGCGCAGCCCCTCAAAGAAGTTATTATAAGCGGCCTCAAAATAATCCTTACCTCTATTAAAATTAATTACCTTGAAGATAATTATTTTGAATATTTATTCAAGAAATTCTTAACTAGTCTTTTTTTGTATCCAATTACGAAGAAAAATGCAGAAATAACAAAAAAATAATTTATTTGTTGCAATAAACATAATAATAAAAGTAAAATCAATGTTTACATTTGAATTGTTTAATGTGACGTTTCGAACGTTAATTAATTATTTAGTGGATAATGTATATATTTGCTAAAATAATAAAAAATAAACTTAATATCACTGAATTGCTTAATTATAATAAACATAAATTATTTATAATTAAAATGAAATAAAAATTTGTGTTATTGTGATTTTATTATACTTATTTTAATTAAAATAAATTATTCATAAATTTACTTTTAAAAGTATTAAATAATTTTATTTTTCTAATTATAATTATTGTTCCTTCAATTAAAAAAATAGATTTAATTACGTTTAGATGATATATTTTTATTATTTTAGAAAAATAAGTACATAAATTTACTATTCCAATACGTTTTCTGCGAAATATAGTAGTTGTGTACTAATTATATTCGTTTAGTGTAATGTGTGTTGTCTACCATCCAAGCTGTTTGTTCTGTTTGGAACAAAGTTCGTTCAATATTTGTTGATTTCTAATAATATTTTATAATTATATGACTAATTATTAAATTAATAAAAAAATTAAAGAAAATTGTTAATATATATTTTTGTAATTATTCGAAAGCAAACCAAAATATTTAAGAAACAGCCAAATTTAAGAAAAATCTTCAATCTTTAAAACATATATACTATAATAGTTATATCAATTGTCATTTAAACGTAATCCTCTGGAAAACTCGAAGAAACGCTTTTTTCGGCTTCGGAAAAGCTGTGTTTTTACATTTTTGCTTGTATCTCCTAAAGTATGCTCGATATATTCATTATTGAGGAATCAAATTAATGTTAAAAATGCATTCTTTGAAACGTGTATACTGGTATAATTGTTTCGTTTTACATTTTTGCGTAATACGCTGTCAAACTTGAAGAAACGTTTTTTAATGTTCGAAAAAGCACTGTCTTCACATTTTTGCTTATATCTCGAAAACTATGCGCGATATAATAATTATTAAGGTACCAAATTAAAGCTAAATGTTCGTTTTTTAAAACGTGTATACTGGTATAATTGTATCATGTGCCATTTTTGCGTTATACGCTGTCAAACTTGAAGAAATTTGTTTTAATCTTCTAAAAAGCAGTGTCTGCACATTTTTGCTTATATCTCGAAAACTATACGCGATAAAATAATTATTGAGGTACCAAATTAAAGCTAAATGTTCATTCTTTAAAAGATTCTTACTAGTATAATTGTATCGTTTGCCATTTTTGCGTAATACGCTGTCAAACTTGAAGAAACGTTTTTTAAGCTTCGAAAAAGCAGTGTCTGCACATTTTTGCTTATTTCTCGAAAACTATGCGCGATATATTAATTATTGAGGTACCATATCAAAGCTAAATGTTTATTCTTTAAAACATGTGTACTGGTATAATTGGTTCGTGTGACATTTTCGCGTAATACGCTTTCAAACTCAAATTAACGTTTTTTAAAGCTTCGAAAAAGCAGTGTCTTCACATTTTTGTTTATATCTCGAAAACTATGCTCGATATATTAAATATTTAGGTACCAAATTAAAGCTAAATGTTCATTCTTTAAAACTTGCTTACTAGTATAATTGTATCGTGTGCCACTTTGCGTAATACGCTGTCAAACTTGAAGAAACGTTTTTTTAAGCTTCGAAAAAGCAGTGTCTTCACATTTTTGCTTACATCTCGAAAACTATACGCGTTATATTAATTATTGAAGTACCAAATTAAAGCTAAATGTTCGTTCTGTAAAACGTGCATATTGGTATAATTGTATCGTGTACCATTTTCGCGTAATACGTTATCAAACTTGAAGGAACGTTTTTTAAGCTTCGATAAAGCAATGTCTTCACATTTTTGCTTATATCTCAAAAAGCATGAAATTCATATTCACTAATAAACAGCCAAATTAAAGTAAAATGTTCACTCTTTAAAACGTTGTCAAATGTAATTTACACGTAATTCATTGTGAAACTTTTGTTAAATTTTCTAATACTTTTTAAGTTTTTCTAATACTAGAACAAAATATAAGATTATTTAATTCTTTACTAATAACTTTTTTTTGGAAGTGAGTGACCGCTTGAAAGATTTAAATAATTTAGTCATGCTACGCCCATGTAATTATATAGCGGAGCCAACAACAGTTCCGAGGAAAAGCGTGTTGACAAATAGAGAAACTCATGCATATTATTCGCACCGCTTCCATCATTATCCCAAAAATAAAACTCTACACGAATTGCGAACGCATCGAATTCACACCGCATGAGCATCAAACGCCGAAAATCGTGAGGTCACACATCCATTACATTCAAATTTGTGTTCAAGCTACAGATTTCATTGAGAAAATCCGAACGCAACGCGTCAGTAATTAAAAATAGTTTTTCGCTTCGTGCATCGACGCAAACGAATAAAAAGAAATCAACGTCCGTCGGCAAACTAAAAATAATATTGATTTATTTACTTTTATTTTTAATTTTGTTCATTAAAGCAGAAACAATGAAGCATTTCGATTTGATTAAAAAAAAATCGAACGTCGGAAAACGAACATGTTCTAAATTTACACGCATAAATAAAATATAATATAATAATATTTATTTTTCTCTATGTATATATTATTCGAATTGTATTTAATTTATATAATTGAAAGCGTACAAAACGCATTCACGTTTCGTTTATCTATTGTGCTAATGACATTTAGCAAAATTCAATTCAAAATCCTCTCTATTTATATACATATTTATTTCATCTATTACAAACAGCCGATGCGTAACGTGTTTATTCAATTATTTATCTTTACATTCTATACACTATTTATTATTGTTATATTTTTTTTTAATTCAATTCCAATCGAATTTCGGATTATCAATCATCTGTTAACTACTACAGCTGGCCACGATTTGTTGGCTTTAGATTCGAAAAATGTTCATTTTCGACGTTTTATATCGTTTTGGTTTTGTGGGGAATTGGGTGTGATAGGAAGGAATATTTGGAGACGCGTCACAGAAATAGATTTTATTTTTGTGGGTAATATAAATATTCGTCAGTGAGTCAAATTTAAAAATAATCAGCTTTGAGGAAGAAACTCAAAGACAGAAGATGAAAAAAAAAAAGTGTATATAATGTGTTGTTTTTTATTAGGTCATATATTATGATATTTGTTTTAAGTTTATTACTGTATTTAGAGTATCGTGTTACTTCTGGATTAATAAGGCACTATAAATAGTTTGTATATTTTTTAATGCAATTAGTTTTACTTCAAATACATATGTTTTCAATTTAAATATTTCTTTTTTGATATATAATGAAAATACTTAACTAGTTTGTATTAGATTTCCATAATTGTATCATTGCTAATTGCATTTTACTATTTCCTCATTTTAACACCTAGTGACAGCTGTCATTTCGCGATTTTTTTAACATTTTACGTGACCCATAGGTGGATATACACTGGTATAAAGTATATCATAACTCACTTTGACAGCTGTCATTTTGGCGACCCATAGGCTGAGATACACTGATATAAAGCATATCATAATTCACTTTGATACTTGTTGACAACTGTGACTTGGCGACCTAATTAACATTTTACAAGACCCATAGGTAGAGATACACTGGTATATAGTATATCATAACTCACTATGACAGATGTCATTTTACGATTTATTAAACATTTTACGTAACCCATAGTATAAGATATGCTGATATAAAATACTGTGACACTTTGACACATGCTGATAGCTGTCATTTTGCAACCTTTTACATATTTCATGCAAACCACAGTTTGTGAGTATATTATAAAAAATATTTGATTTCTTCAGTGTTTAACCGTAATAATTTAAAAATTGGTTAGAAAATAATTAGGTTAGTCCAAATTTATTCAGTAAATACAAAATGTGACATTATTATAGAATTGATTATTTTTGTATTAATATTGATAATCCAGAGATATTAGAAATTCTTATTCAAAACGTTAATTACCTTAATTTTGAAATTAATTGAATATTAAATTTTAAAATAAATCGATTTCTTCTTGATAATCTACAAAATTACATTAATTTAATATCAAAGATTTTTTCAAAAGATAATTAATTATGAATTTCTTTATTATTGAAGGATTTGTATTTTCATATGATTATAATTTCAATAGCTTTATTTTTTTGAGAATCAATTGGCGAAAGTTTATAATAAATTATAAATTATGAAATTAATCTCTCTGAAATAATATTATTAGATTAGAAAAATGACAGATTTAATTTCGCGATCTAATAAACATTTTATTTCACCCATAAGTTTGACATACACTGGTATAAAATATAATTAATTAACTTTGACAGAAAGTGAGAGCTGTCATTTTACGATCGATTTTTTTCTATTATTGAATGATTTTTATTCTAATGTAATTAAGATTTTTTTAACTTTATATATTTGAGAATTGATTGGAGAAAGTCTAGCAAAAATTTGCTTCAAATTTGCAAATTGTAAAATTAATGTCTTCTTTAAAAACTATTTTCATATAAATATCAATTTTACATTAGAAAAGTGACAGCTGTCATTTCGCGATCTAAGCATTTTACTTCACCCATAGGCTTGAGATACACTGCTCATATAACTCACTTTGACACATAGTGACAGCGGTCATTTTACGATCTGTCAAAAAATTATACAATTTATTTGATTATGATTTAATTAACTTAATATTTTTGAGAAATCAGTGATGAAATCTGAAAATCAATTTTATGTTGCAAAAGTGCCTTCGATATTTGTAAACGCATTTAATTTGCTGCAAAAAGTACAGTGAATATAAATAAAACATGTAGTTGAAAACACGGATTAACTTCATATTTTGTTATATAACTATATACACATATATGTATGTGCGTCGACCTGCTAAATTGTTGTTTATCCATGGTATTATTGCATCGCAGAATAAAAAAGCATAACGTAAAATGAACAGATCCAACAATAACAAAATAAAAACAAGAGTTTTACGCAACAAGCAAACAAAAACAAAATATTGATTTACTGCGGATTCATATATGTATATATTATTATTGATAGTCGAACTAAATGGGCGAAGCCGAAACTCTCGTTCCGCGGTTTTGCGTTTATTCCTCTTTTCTCGTTCATTTGCATATCATTGCTAACTATTCCCGGCCGCAGTTCCCGAGTTATATTTAGGTTGGCCAAGTCCGATTGGTCCGAAGCCGTATGAGATACGCATTCTTCGAATTGTTTACACCGAAAATTATATTGGATTTTTTTTCTCCTACAGATTTCATATTTAAAACTAAAATTTTCATAATTATTTGAATACTGAAATATGACCTAGGCGTTATGTCAATTTTTAGTTAAAATATTTTTTTCCTAAATATTTGATATTTACATTCAGAATTGCATAATGATATAAATATATCAGTAGGCCTATGAGTATTTGTCACAGTTTAGAATCATCTTAGTTACGTACATAGTTACGTATTGAATGTCAGTTTTTAACTTCTTCATTTACGGAAAAATAACTTTTTGTAAACTTTAATAAACATTTATATTTTATATAAATCAAGAATTAAGTGGCAACTTTTACATCACGGAATCATTCTAAGTTTGCACAAATAATTGGTCAATTTTCATGGAATAAATCTTTAGGAATTGATAATGTAAGTATTGCAAAATTTTACTAGAAACATATTTTTCTAATATAACCTTTTATGAACTATAAAATTTAACATATCTGGTATGAACTGTCAAATCAAATGTGAAGCAAAATATATCAGAATATTATTTTTATTAGAAAATCAGATATTTGTATGGAGATAAAAGTTAAGGACTAAATTAAGATGTTGTAATTAAAGCGGAAATTGTTCATGTTATAAACTGCAAAATATAAATGTGAAATTTATCAATAATTTTTGACGTAAAATAAAAATGTGTTTGCATCAATATAGAAATATATTGAAAATAAATAAAACGTGTAGATAAAAACGCGGATAAACTTCATATTTTGTATTGTTGCATATTCAGGTAGAAACAACAATGCGAGCGGATGAAAAATAATATTTATTGCTTGTAACACAGAGTTGGGCATAAAATAATAAATGTTGTAACAATTATATATTTTTTAATATTATATCATATTGTTATTTTTACTATTTCTGCCACAAATTTTTGCATATCGATAAATTGCTTCCATATTTCGAAATGACAATTTAATATGTCATAGTGTCGCCATCTATTTATTATTTATGAATTTATTTTAGTTAAATAATATGATTATAAAAATAAGAAAACAAAACTAATAATAAAATAGCAATATTTTAAATATTGATTATAGATTTTCAAAAATTTAGATATTTTTTTTGTGTATTATCAGATGTAGTATTAAGATAAAATTGGAAGTTATTATGATCATAAATTAAAAAAAATTAAAGCTTCAATGGTCATTAATAGATGTCGTTATTTGTATTTTTTGGTTGACAGTTGATTTCTTGTAGAAAATAGCCTTGTTTATTTACAAGGTTTTACTCTAAATTGTCTATCGGTATTTGCATTTCACGATTTTAAATAATTACGACCCCATTTCGGTGCTCCACAATTCAATAGATTTTATTTATTTTTTCGTGTTTTGTTGAAGTTCCCTCAAGTTCCTTACCAAACTGAATATGTTCTATATATAGGGTACTTAATTTTGCTAATTGCCCAAGACTCCCAAGTATAAAGTGCGGTCATAGATTTCGCTAAACATCGGCTCTTGTTGCAGTATATACGAAACTAATTGCCGAAACGTATACACACATTCACCATATCAAAATACACTCCACATAAAGTTTATTATTTATATAATTCGCATAACAATGATAATAAACGTTGCATATAGAGTTGTATATCAAAATATGAATTACATAATACTCCTAGTCGGCTGTATTATAATAATTCGATAATTCAAAGTTTGCAAAATCCCGCGATTTTCCCGGGAAAATTTAATCAAATTGAGCTTTCTGATATTTTCAATTATTAAATGTGAACCATTACTTTTTATAAAAAATCCGAGATTTCCCGGGAAATGCAAATAGAAATGCCAAAATAAATAGAAATGATTTCAAGCAAATTTAATTTGTGATTTAAAAAAGATGATGAAAATTCGGTTTTGCTTTCTTATTCTTTCAATTATTAAATGTGAATCCCAATTAGTCAAATCCGAAATTTCACGAGAAATACAAATAAAAATGCAAATAAAAATAATTCAAAATTTACAAAATGCCGCGATTTTTCCCGGGAAATACAAATAGAAATACCAATAAAAATAGAAATGAATTTAATTAAGCATGTTGTTGTACCTTATAGTTTCATCTGCGACATTTCTACATCGTCGTCTTCGAAACTTGTATTATTTTTTTTTGTCTCTTTGTTTCGGAATATTTCCGAAGCCCTTTTAAAGTTAACGACCGGGATCTGCGTGAACTACAACTTCGGTTCCTTATACTTTTCGAAATGTCTGCAATGTGAGAAAATTCCGCTCCGCAGAGTTCTGTCAATTCGAGTTTTATTTGCCAAAAGTTCGAACGTCCCCTTTTTGCGTGACCCATCGACGAATAACGCTTTCATCGCATATTTAACATGTAATTCCTTATTTTATTGTCAACTACAACAAACTTAGTTAATTAATTAATTAATTGTAACTAATACAATTTATGTCCATACAAATACAATTATCCTCAATTATAAGTTTTTATGAAAATCATGAATATTTCTACGTAAAACCGAATAAATCAAAACTAAAAGTTGCAAAATTCAATCTACGTAAATTAAAGTATTATTTGTTGAAAAACATGAAAATAACGGTTAATTTATAAAATGGTATAAGTACACTTATCAGCTGATTTACACTTGGTTTAGGTTTCTCAGAAAACCGTGTAAATGAAAATCGTGCAGTTCGATACGGGACACGATAGAGTACGGACGTGTTCTGCAGAGCAGATAGTGATAAACAAAATCTATTATTTTTTGGTGTCTTCTGGCTATTCGAGTTTGCTCTGTGTAAGTGCAGTGCATTCTTGTGGCCATGGAGCCAGAATTGTGCAGCTCGGATGCTTCTTCCTGCTTTTCCGAGGCATCGGGTTCCGGATGGGAGCAGGGAAAGCGAAAACGTGGAAGGCCTAGGAAGGATTCTAATAAAAAAGCGACTACATCAACCATATTCAAAAAACCACAAAATCCAACAACTATCGATACTGATAGGCCGACTCAGAAATGTTTCGTATACAAAAAATTCAACACTATTTTTAAAATAAACGCGCGTGAAGCTTTATCAAGATCACAACTTTCCAACCTGTGGTCGAGGGGCCCGGGCAACAGAGAAGACATCATATTAGAAACGAAGTCAGGATTTTTGCTGAAATCTAACAACCCTAAGGCGGTGGTCCTTGCCTACCTGGCGGATATACAGGGTCGGGGACACATCTTATCTTACGCCGAGAGTGTTCCTCCGAAGGAGCCTAAAAAACACGGCCACAACGCGTCGCTGTCTTGTGTCCTGACTAAGATGGATCTTGACATTAAAGATGCGGATATTAGCGAACATCTAAAGACGGCAGGCATTGAGCATAGGTTCTGCAAGAGGATCGTCTCCAGGGCAACGGGACAACCAACTTTCAAGGTGCGCATCATTACAGGGTGCGCATCTTCCTTTCAGAAACTCTTGCACGGAGGCATGTTCTATATGAACAAACACTTCCCTGCAGTAGAGAGCATTCCCCCGCCACCGATACCTGTGCCTTGCGCTAGGTGCCAGGAGTTTACCCATGCATCTGACGTTTGTCCCAACAAAGCAACATGTGCCAAATGCCAGGGCCCTCATCCGACCCACCGTTGCACGTCGCCTCTTCCACCTAAATGCAAGGCTTGTGACTCCGAAGAACATGCTGCATGGTCGTCGAAATGTCCGAGGAGGCCTACCAAACCCATCCCGGGTGTGCCGAATGCAAAAATAAGACCTCTAAACAAAAAAACTAAAGATTTGCCTGCTGATGTAACTGGCAACAGAATCCACAAGCCAATAACAATTCACGACAACATAATTAACACGTATATAAATAAATTAAACTCGTCAAAAGGCTCTGGGGATCGTGCCGAGTTGCTCCAGCGTTTAAAGAAGCGTTTCATAAATAACTACAACATCGACACACACGTCTGCTTCTCAGGTAACCACATATACATACTGATGTTCGACCTGGATGACCCAGAGCTGGAATCACCTACGGGGCTGGTTCAGGGGACGGCCGGGTCTTTCGTCATGAAAGGAGGGTAGCCTTCTGTCCAGTTTGGGACTCTTAGTCTTCGTCCAAATGACTAAATGAATAAATTATATTTTTCTTTCTTTTCTCTGAAGTGTACTTTAATTTGGTTTTTGATTTATATTCTTCCTTTTTTTTCTTTTTTTTGTATAATTTTTGTAATACTGTATATATTTAATTGTGTCTCTGGGCGGAAAGACTAAGGTCGATAGCCCTTTGGTCACATTATGTGATTAATAAATGTTATTATTATTATTATTATTATTGAAAATCGTGGACTTTAATATTTAAAATTTTGTAGAAATCGAACCGAGTATTTAAAAACCATGTAAAAGTCATAAAACACAATTTTTATTGAAATTATTGAAAAATATATATTTGTTTATTACTTAATAAAACAAATCTTCACTTTAAATTAATTAACTAGACATAATTAAAAAGAAAACTGAGAAATTTGTGAATTTATTTTTTTATATTTCCGTTAAAAATCAACAAATCGGCACTATCGTATATATATTTTTTTATTTGAAAACAATACAAACTCTGGAGTTAGATCCGAACGATCGTCGGAATTCGATTTAGAGCCTTTACAGTATTACCGAAAGTAATTAAAGTTTGCAGACATCACTGCTGTACGGCAGGTGCAGCTTGTTTTTTAATTGCACTTTGAACTTTGCGCAGGGGGGGACGCATCACGGAACCCAAATAGGTTTGTTTTCTCTGATTTTCGCTTTGCAAATTGGATTTTCTCCGTGCTATATTTTTTTTTTGGTGTTTTGTGTTTCATTGCGAAACTTGATTAACATGTTCGTATTAACCTCATCTCAATTCAATAAAAACTTTGATTTCATTAGCAGATTTAATTTATCAATTAAAAATCTATAGAATTTATTGTATTGTTCCAAATTTTTAATTACACTAAATATAATTGATTTTTTTTGTTAATATTTTTTGTTTGCATACAAATTCGTCAATATCACGGACTGTTCGAGGAAACGAAAAGAAATAACACTAGACATAAATTTCATAAAAAATATCAATTTTTGTTGTTCCAAATTTTTAATTTTTTGTTAATAATATTTTTTTTTTGCAAACAATATTCGTAATATGGATCCGTCAATATCCCGGACTGTTTGAAACCCGATTATTCTAAGAAATGAAAAAAAAATAACACTAGAAATAAATTACAAAAAAAAAATTATATATTATTGTTCCTAAATTTATTTTTTTTGTTTATAATATTTTTTTTTCATAGAATATTCATAATCCGGACTGTTTGAAACTTGATTATTCGAGAAAATGGAATGAAATAATATTAGAAATAAATTGCATAAAAAATACCAAATTTTTAAATTTGTAGTAACAATTATTATCTAGAAATTTGTTGAAGCTGTTATTTTTTTTCTCTTTTGTATTGGATGATCCTTTACTTTTCATCCTTAAAAATATAGGTTTATATAGGATGCTCGCGGGACCAGAAAAATGTTAAAATAACTATAGCGCAGGAGATGCGGCCGTATGAGATTTGCATCTCATCCACAAAGCATGCATCCAACTATGCATTGCAATATATCGCAATCGCCTTTCTTCCCCGGGGGTTGGCCGGCATAACGAAACTATTTTCTATGTAAAATCAATATTATCAATGTAGTTTTTTCTGTATTCATTTTCTACTGCTTTCCTTATTTAGATCGTCTGCAGAAAAATAATAAATAAGGATATTTCACATTATTATTATATAAACTTTATACTGGAAAGATAATTTTAATAGATATTATATAAACTATGAAAAATAACTGATTGATTTAAAAATCTGTTTTTTTTCTATTTTGTTTATTTTTTTCTTTAAAAATATATATTTTTTCTATCAATTTATTCTTAACTGAAAGAATAAAGATAAACTTATTATTTTAATCTTTGTAAATTAATATTTTTAATCCGAAAAATTATAAATGTAATTTAATTAAACTTTAAGTTATGAATTAAGCTTAAGATTTAAGCTTAACTAAAAGTTGTATAGTACTGAGCTCTTAACCCAAATTTATTTTTATAATTGGTGAAACTGACAGTTACGTACAAAATTACCATTTAAATATAGTGCCTAAGCTCAAATTCACCATAAACTTAAACCACGCTCCAGTATGAATATCTAGGGTTTAGAGACCCTGCATTAAGCGTTATTAGGGACAAACTAAAAGGGAATAGTATTCATGTTTTATGATACAACTATGATATTACTAATAGTTATATTGAAAAGTGTTAATTCTTTGTTAGTTTTTGAATAACTATTTAATAAATTCATTAGTTTCTTAGTTATTTTCTAAAATATTAGCCTTTCCAAAATATATAAAAAAATAAGATTTATTATTATAGAAAAATTAGCAGCAAAAAAGGGCATAATTTTTATAATTAAAGATTATATTTGATATTAAACTTATTGAGAAAATCATAGACAAAACATTTCTACAATAATATAAAATTTTAGAAATTATTGTAAAGAGAAAAGTAAATATAAAAGAGTTGATATTATGTTTATTATAAAATTTATAGTTTTATAATTAATTTGGGTATTTTATAATTTATTTAGTATTAGTGGTTATCAAGTTATTTAATAAAACGCGAAGACAGTGCATTTCTAAGTAAATAATAAATTTGAGAAAATATTGTGAGAGAAAAGTAAATATAAAAGATTTGATATTAGGTTTATTATGAAGCTTATAGTTTTATAATGAATTTTTGTATTCTATAATCTAATAATTATCAGTGGTTGTCAAGTAATTTAATAAAACGTGAAGATAGTGCATTTCTAAAATAATATAAAATTTTAAAAAAAATTGTAGAGAACAGTAAATATAAAAGATTTGAAATTAGTTTCATTATGAAGCATATAGTTTTATAATAAATTTTCGTAATCTATAATATAATCTAACAATTATCAGTGGTAATTTAATAAAATGTGAAGATATTGCATATTAAAATTTGAAAGATTATTGCGTCTTAACGTTAAATACCATAGATTTGATACTTAGTTTATTAGAAACGTTAAAGTTTTGTCTTTAATTAGTTTATACGTTGATTTAATTAGAATTTGCAATTATAGAGTAATTTTATGCATTTTCAAACATTATTTTTGTCACAACAGTCTTTTCCCATAAAACTTATTTTTTTAATAATAAAAGTTATTGCATCAATAAATTATAAAAATAAAACAATAACAAAAATAAAATAATACTCTGCTTTAGTCGAAATTTAATAAAAAATAAGAATATAAAAATTATTTTAATAATATTTTTTTGTGTAACAAAATTTTCTATATGATTTATTAGATAATATTTCAGTTGCTGGAACAGTCTTATCCCGTAAAACTTAGTAACTTCCTCTTTTATTCTTCCTGTTTGTAAATCTCGGTCGCATTTGGCATGAAAAGTCAAGTGGTGTTATTATCCATTCGATGCAGTTGGTCATTTTTTTTTGTAATACTTTCTTTTTTTTTCAGGTAAGGCAGCATATACCTGGTTGACGATGCAGGTCCTCCGGGGTGGTTGGAAAGGCAGGAATTCGTTTTTAATAATTAGAAGAACAGATGCGTCGAGCACCTGTTAAATGCGGAGGAGAGCGCATGGCTTTGGAACAGCTAGCGAGGCGCCAAAACATAGGGAAAGAACGCACAGCAGTGCGACGTCGGTCGTCGTTTGGTTAAGGCTCTGCGTATGTACGTACCCTTGTTGTGCACAGGCCTATTTTAGGTAACGCATGTTAACTCTCTCCTCCTCGACGCACCTCGAACACCTAAGTGCATCCAAAAATTATTTATAGTACATTCAACAAGAGATGCATGCATTCAGATTGAATGACCAACGTGCATAAGTGGTTCAGTGTTATATATTATAGTGTGCAGTTAGTGAAAACCTATCTTACAATCCACCTTATAATCCTGACACATCCTTAAGGAAGGAATCGCGAATGGTTAAAAAAGACATATCCACCACCTAATATCAAATTCTACGAGAGGAGCAGATAAGATGGAGTGCAGAGGGATTTTATTCGGGCTTCTCGTCATCGTCGCAGCTTGCATCCAAATATCAGGTAGGATTACCACTTAATAATGCGTATATATATATATATGAAACGGTTACGTAAACTCGGCTAGGATAGTTTCATTATTATTATTCCGCAAAATTTTGACGTTGTGCAACTCGCGTTTGCGGAAACTGCGACCGCAGTGGGTCGTAATGGTTCTCTCAATTACGGTTGCAGAACAAAAAGGAGTCCCTCGACGGTGTCACAATTGCATTTATACAACTGAAATTATAGCTGTTACAGTGATAACGCAGAGAGTGAAAAAATTGGTATTTTTTTTTGGATTCTGGTTTAAATCAAGATCAATTTCAAACTATTCTCGTTTTAAAGACGCGCGAGTCCGGAATAATAAACAGACGAGATCATCATTAGTATTTTGGTGAAGATTTACGTTTGCCAAATATAATCGCGGTTACTGCGCTAGAATCAACATCATATTCTCTCGCTTCTAATATTTTTAGATTTACTTTTAACAACAATAACATCTTTATTATCTTACTATTTTTAACTCGCAAGACGTTTTCTTCAATTACAGAAACACATTTTTTTAACAAATACGTAACAATTTTTTTTAAAACATTTATATTTGTATTAATAATATATTTGTATTAAATATACTTAAAAATAACTCCATTAGAGAAATACATTTTTTTAAGCATATTTAGACTACATATTTGTACATAATTTTTCCATTAAATAATTGATCACATTTATAATTACAAAATTTGTATTTTTATGTAAATTCTGTTTTTACATTTATTTATGATATTTTTTTCTAATTGGAATAATTTTATGAATATAAAAATTTATATTTCTTCAAAAAATTTATAATTGCGCAACAATTTTTTAAAAATTATTTTATTTAAAACAAAATGTTTTCTATCATTTTTAGAAATACAGTCATTTTTATATAGAATTGTTTATGTATATAAATATTTCTTTACATTGATTTATAGATTATTGCATAATTTATATTTAATCTAATTTTATTGAATAGATTAGAAATTTTGATTATAAAAGAATATTTCTTTACAAAGCGTAAAGTTATATTTAGTTCCATGATATAATTTCTTCAAATGTGTTTATAATTGCGTAATTATTTATGCAGCGTGTATTTTTTAGTTATTCTAATTATTTTTTTTATATAATGGAATAACATTCGATAGACTAATAAAATGTTCTATATTTTTATGTCAAAATTAATTTCATTTTTTTAGGAATGCAGTCATTTTTCATGTTTTTTGAGTAAAGTGAAATTATATTTTTATATATTTGTCATTTTCACTGTTTAATGTTTTCCATTTAAATAGAAAAAATATATTTAGTTCTTCTATGCGTTCATAATTACGTAATGATTTATTTTTAATTAAACTGATTGAATTTTTTTTTTGTATATTTTAATGAAAGGACAAAAAATATATATAATTGCGTAATAATTGATAGATTTAAATAAATTCTGTATTTTCAATATATAATTTTTATATAAGGACAAAAATTATCTTATAAACATTTTTTTTTAAGTAGAAACTCTTTTTTTTCTCAGCCTTTAAAAATAAAGCACAAAATTATATTTTTAGTTCCGTGCTATATTTTTTTCCTGAATGGGTTTATAATTACGCAATGATTCATTCAGCGTGTATTTTTTTTTTGGTATTCTAAACCTCTTATATCCCAACCTATTATATTTAATTGACCAACAAAATTTACCATTCTTCTATAATTTTAGTATAAAACTATACCTCATGCTGATATTTCTATTTATATAATTTCCTTAATTCACTAGAATAAACTAGAATAGTGGAAATAAAAATAAAAATTACATAATTCAATTTTAGAATAAAACTCATCCTGATATTTCTATTTATATAATTTATTTTTATTTAACTAAAAATTGTATTTGAAAAAATAGAAATAAAAATTAAACTTATATAATTCAATTTATATAATTACCTTTTATTTAAATTAAGATTAAACTGAAAATTTTGTTAAAATAAAATAAAACTTAATTCTAAATAATTTCGTTATGCTAATATAAGTACAAATATAATATTTCTGTAAATTTAATTTAAAATTTACATTGTTCCTTGTGAAATTGTACTGAAACATAAACGATTGTATTATTTAAGGTTGAAACAAATCTGCGATGTATACACTGAAATAATATCTCAATATTTACCATTCCTTCTTGTGTTATATAAACTCAATTACAAACATGTCTGTTTCCAGCTGTACACATATTTAAGTTAGTGGATAAAGAATATTATGTTTTTCGCTCCCCGAAACAACCAGAATATATGTATTAAAAAAATATAGAAAGCACGTTGGGTCTCCTGAATATTAACTGCTGCAGCTAAAATGTATAGCGGCGTAGAGTGCGAAGGACCCTTTTGTCCTGCATTCTATTATTTACAGTTTTATGCATTTTATTATGATTAATAGCCGCACTGTACAACTTCAATTTAACATCCTTTCCGTGGAAGGAGTTAGTAAATACGTACAAAAAAATTATATAAGTATAAAATTCGGTATTTATTGGTGCGCGGATCCTCACATGCTTCGGTTGTATCAGAGAACTATCGCGTAAGGACAATTTGCATAACATATCAAAAAACATGCCTAGGGACTACTCAATTGAAAGATTTTGATCGCTGAGCGCATGAGGATAAAAACGCAAAGCGCTTATTATCATGCAATTTTAATTGAGGGAAATTCTTGTTATTGAATTCGTGGAATAACTTCTCTGTGTTTAACATTATACATTTTATTCTTAGTATTTTTTTAATAAAACGGTTTTCCACGCAATTTAAACTATGTAGTCTATGTAGTCTATGTAGTCTATGTAGTCTATGTAGTCTATGTAGTCTATGTAGTCTATGTAGTCTATGTAGTCTATGTAGTCTATGTAGTCTATGTAGTCTATGTAGTCTATGTAGTCTATGTAGTCTATGTAGTCTATGTAGTCTATGTAGTCTATGTAGTCTATGTAGTCTATGTAGTCTATGTAGTCTATGTAGTCTATGTAGTCTATGTAGTCTATGTAGTCTATGTAGTCTATGTAGTCTATGTAGTCTATGTAGTCTATGTAGTCTATGTAGTCTATGTAGTCTATGTAGTCTATGTAGTCTATGTAGTCTATGTAGTCTATGTAGTCTATGTAGTCTATGTAGTCTATGTAGTCTATGTAGTCTATGTAGTCTATGTAGTCTATGTAGTCTATATAGTCTTTGTAGTCTTTGTAGTCTATGTAGTCTATGTAGTCTATGTAGTCTATGTAGTCTATGTAGTCTATGTAGTCTATGCAGTCTATGCAATCTATGCAGCCTATGCAGTCTATGTATTCTTTGTAGTTCATGTAATATGGTGTCTATGGAATCTATGCAGTTTATGTAATCTATGCAGTCTATCTGCTATATGTAGACTATGCAATCTAAAATTCGGTGTATTGCTGTAGATTTTTTTTAAATAAATATTATTACTAATTATTATAAATTTAAAAAATGTATAAATTTGTTTTTGAAAATATAAAATGTATAGATTTAAATGTAAAGATGAAACTAATGAAAACTAAAGCGAGAAGCATATAGTAGAAACAAACGGTGCAATTGTGATTCGTGATGCTCTGAAAACCGGTGCTAAGCATTTTCGAGAATCGTTCCCGATTGCATTATGATAAAAGTGGTTTAATTTAATTCCCTGGATACGGGATTCCCACCGGTTTCTGCTAATGTTATCGGATGTGGAAGCAAAAAAATATATATATAGAACGTGGAATAGTTGCGGGAATTTGCTAAAAACCTTTCATACTTGCTTTCGTTCCATTACAATTTATATATAGATACACGTAAAAATTGCATTGTTGTAGTTTTTTTTTTCTATATAGAGTTGTTTGCAACGAAAAAAATAAAAATAGTCTGTAGTGTCAATGGATTGATTCAATTGGGATTTGATTGCAACGATTGGTTAGTTGTCCACAACATTGTTTTTTTTTTGGCGTCACATCACTTTTAAACATTTCACGAATTCAGTTTTATTCCTATAGTTCAGCAAATATTTTGTTCAATTATGTAATGGAAATGATTAAAATTTTCAAAATATTTTTTTATAACCATTTTAGGAAATTATTTTTTAATAATGTCCAAAGTAAATTACTTTTAAAATACACCTCTTAACTTGTACTTGTATCTTTATATATTTGTCATTTTATGAATTACTATTATTTTTTGTAGTTGTAAAAATATATCAAAATTATTGAAATTTACTTTTTTGATAGGAAATTTATTGAATATATTTTTAAAACATTATTATTTCTATTTTGATTGAAATTAATGTTATTTTTTATAAATATTGGAAGAAACCATTAAAAAATGTACGAAAAAATCATTAAAAATGTACGAGGAAATGAAACCAACAATATTGAAAAGCAGGAAAATTTCAGGAAAAGATATACCTTTCAACTTTCTAAATATTTATTTCATTCCTACTCTTCCAAATTGTTAGGTTTTGTGCTTACTTTCATTGATTATCAAAATTTTCTATTTTGATTGAAATTAACGTTTTTTTATAAATAGGAAGTAAATAATTTAAAATTCACGAGAAATTCATTAAAAATGTTCGAGGAAATGAAACCAAAATATTGAAAAGCATGAAAAATAACTAAGTAATTTTCAGGAAAATATTTGTCTTTCAACTTTGTAATTATTTATTTCCTTTTTTAGGTTTCGTTCTTATTTTCATTGTTTTTCGAAATTTTCTATTTTGATTGAAAAATACCGTTAATTTTTTTTATAAATATTAGAGGAAATCATTAAAAATATACGAGGAAATCATTAAAAATGTACGATGAAATGAAACCAACAATATTGAAAAACAGGAAAATTTCAGGAAAATATATACCTTTCAACTGTGTAAATATTTTGTATCCTATTTTGATTGTTTATCAAAATTTATTATTTCTTGATATTATTTTTGAATAAACATTACAGGAAATTATAAAAAATGCATAAGAAAATAAAACTAACAAAATTGAAGAACAAAACAACAAAAAAAACATCGTCCAAAAGTGAATTTCAGGGAAAACCTTGTAAATATTTATTTCCGCCCTACTCTTCCGAATTGTTGCGTCGCGTGTCGTTCTTGTTGTTGTTGTTGTTGTTGTTGATATTTCGCTTCATGGTGCAGGTGGAAACTTTGCCATTTAAAATTTATTAACTTCCCTTCCCCCCTGAAGACATTTTACTTCGTTTCATATAACATAAATATCCACGGTTTATTCAATTTTTTTTTGTGTGTACTTTCTTGTTTGTTGCCTATCGCAAAGTTGTGCATATCGGGTATTTTTAATTTCCAAAACTTCTCTCTTGGTCGAAAGTTTATAATTGCCAGAGTATCAATAAACTGCCTGAAGCAACTTATGATTACGAATTTATATGCGACAATAATTCCGATGTTGAGGAACTAGTTTCTCGCTGTCTACGGATTATATCATCATCGTACATAATCCAAATCATGTTATATTTATTATAATGCAACTTTTTATAATTTAGAAAATTTATTAGTTTTTAGTTGAAAAAAAAACAATTAATTAAAAAATTTAATATTATAAGTAATAAAGTATACAATTTTTATTAAAATTTCTTAAAAAAAAATATATATTTTATATTTTTAATCATTAGAAAGTGTAAACTTTAGGTACAATAAAAACTATGAAATGAAATAAAATAGATTGTAGGTAGAAATAAATAAAATTGAAGGATTTACCAATTTATTTTATTTTGACGTGGTTGTCAATTAATTTTTATGTGCCTCGCAGATCACCTGGAAAATATTTCGTGATACATGATAGTTATTATTTTTACAACATATGTTTTTTTTATTTATTATATTTGTATATAAATCCAATAAAACCAAACCAAACTTCAATTATTCACTCTTCCAAATTCCAATTAAAATATTTTATACAACAAAATCGTTTCTGGTATGTATGTAACATTTATTTTTAGCAATAAAAAGAAATGTAAAGTTCATACCTGTTTTAATCTCAATATTATGTAATTTATTTCAGTTTTTTTTATCGAATCGCAATGATTTTGTAATATAGAAAGATGAGTTTAAAATTGGAGAATTGAAATTGCTTCGTGTAAACGAAATTCATATTGTTATATAATCAATACAATACGGATGCTTTCGAACTAATCTATATATAATATGATGAACATTATTAATATTATATGTGGTATCGCATTATATTTGAAAATTCAATATGCAAATATCGACAATAATACATTTGCAATATTAAATATTCGAATGATCGACGAACGTAGGCGGAGGATAATTTAATTACGCCGTTGCTGCAGCATTCGAATATAATGCAAGAATTTCATTTATGTTTTTAATAGCTGCTCCCATGAATGACCTCGCATTTTTTTTATGTTCGTTATTGTTATTTGTAATATTGCATTCAGTTGAATATACGAGTAATTCAAATAAATGATTTTCATTTAACTATTTTCGAACTGGATTTATTATGAAAAGTCTCTTGAAATGTTTAATTTTGTTGAGTGTTACATTACATTTATTCATTTTCATAAATTTATCAAAGATCAATAATTTTTTATTGCATTTAATAATGTTATTTCAAAACTAATTTTTCTTAGAAATATTAAAAATGATAAGTTAAAAATATTAAAATTTAAATTATTATTTTATCATTTAAATAAATAAAAACACGATGATATTCGGTAAAGTTAGAAATTAAAAAACCGGTTTTCTTCAAGTCGGTTTTTGTATATATCTTCATTTATTTATATTAAATTTCAATTCTCAATTCTCAGATTTCATAAATTCTCGTGAAAACTTTAATAGTGAACATGTCTAAAGGTTCGTACTCTGTATGAATCATTATTATATATTAGTTTATATTTTTATTGTCTAAGAATTTATAAATTGCAAAATTGCAATAATACTTCATACCAGTTTTGCAGTAAAAATGATTCTTCTCTTGAAATCTTTAATAGTGGACATGACATTACTTAGTAGTTTATACATATCTTTAGATTGTATTTATAAATTTAAAATTGCAATAAAACAGCTACAAAGTGTTGAAGTAAAAGTGGTGAATTGGCGTAAAAAGGGTACTTCTCTTGAAATCTTTAATAGTGGACATGACATTACTTAGTAGATTATATGTATCTTTAGATTGTCTAAGTATTTATAAATTTAAAATTGCAATAAAACTGGTATGAAGTGTTGAAGTAAAAGTGGCAAATCGGCGTAAAAAGGATACTTCGTTTCTGTGAAAAGGACGAAACACGCTCGAACACCATAAATTAAATCCGTCGTAATATTTTAATAGGCAACTTACAAATTAAGCAATTTTCAAGTGTCTAATTATACAGCGGCGCGTATCGATTTGGGGGTGGCTTTCCGTATTCGCGATTAATTGTTACTTTAAACCCGTCCCACTTTAATTTACATCGTGTGTTTTATACGTGGGAGTGAAACGGTGGTTAGCGGCCCTTCTGCCCGATAACGGAACCAGAAACCCAGCCCAACATCCACCCTTTTCTTTTATTAATGCCAACTATTAAATCCAGACCGGGGCTTCATACGTGGACGAAGGAAGGAGTGCATTTGCGAAGCTGGGTCGGCTTCAACAAAGTTAAATTGAAATTGTTCATATTTAATTAAACGACTGCTAATCGAAATTGTAATTAACATAACTTGCAGCCGGGAGAGTTATAGAGAAAGCTGCACCGGAGATTATTAACATTGTTTCTCTATTATTTAACTCTTCCATTTTCAGCTACGAAGGATCAATTGAAATAATAGGAAGGAAAGGTAGTTGTTATTTGTTTGACTATTGTTTCGTTTGAAAGCTGCAGCTGCATTTTCCGAGCAATTTTTGCTATTTAGCGGACCGGAGACTCTGCATTAATTAGATTGCGACGAATCGTCTTCTGCTTCACGAAAATATCCTTTCATTCCGTTCGTTTGATCAAATTTTACTGACAGTAATTACAAAAATAAACAATCATTTTCTTTGAAATTCCCTTAGTTTCCTTATTAATAATTCCAATACACTACAGCTACTTAAACTCTAAAATGGAAAAATAATTACAATTATTTTATATCTTACATTAATTTCATTCAATCAGTTAAAAGTTGCAACTAAATAATTTTATTATAAAGTTTATTACTTCCCAAGACAAAATTATATAATTTCATTAAATTAAAGATTTTTTTTATTTTTAAAATTAAATTCTCTGTTTTTTACACGAAATAGTGATAAATAGGTTTTATTACGTTAGGTTATATTAAGTTTGTAACTTTCTCAATCAATCGAATAATTGGTATTAATCGATTTTAAATTTAAATTCTCTATTTTTTTTATACGAAAACGTGACATGAAACAGATTAAATTACGTAAAATATTGAGAATTAAATAAGAAAATCCAATTTTTTGTACTTGATTTTTTTTTAAATTATAATTAATAGTGTGGAAATATAAATCAAGTAACAATTATAGATTATTGTTTGCGAAGGATGGATTAAAATTTTGTGCACAAAAAGAAGTATGAATATAGTGGAAGGAGATTTATGAAAATGAAACGTGAAACGAAGTTTTAATTAATTCCCGTGTTTGCTTTGGAACATTTAACTTATTCAGACACATATTGATTTATGGCCGGAGGGTAACACCTTCTAGTAGGTAGTTCGATCTATTAGCGCAATATAATAGTTCACACTTTCAATTAATCTCTAATTAGAAACAATGCTGCTATTGGTTAGCCGCGTTTCTAGGACTTCGGGCGATTCGTAAGCCTGGAATGTGCCGAACATAAAGCATCACAGCAAACCTGCTAAGCCCTAAACAGCAATTACACTTCGAGATGCGTGCTGTACGTGGTTTGGTCACCGACAACGCAACGATGAATTTTCAATTAGACTTAGAGCAGACGTCTACAAAAGTCACTTTAAAATTATGATGAAGAGAGACAAATTAGAGATGTCGTTAATATCGTTTCCAGGTAAATTATGGGCATAGCTGGAATATTCATACAGGCATGAATTATTCCCGGAAAACGTCGGACCGACGATGTTTGTGACTAATTGCTATTGAATTACTTACGTACAAAAAATAACGTTTTCAATGCAATAATCACATTGAGAATTCCCAACGCTCTTAATGGCTCATTAAAAACACATTCTGCGTGTACATTGCTTTTTAACAAGGCTATTGTACCATGCTTGACCCGGCGCATCCACAATAAATTCATATTTTTAATAATTTAACTATATCAAAAATTCTATCTCATTAATATTACTTATTTATAATTAAAATTACTATAAATATTAAAAATAAAACTATTAATATAAAATAAATTAAAATTTTATGTTTTTTTTTAATTAAAAAAATATTTTTTATAAATTTACGAAATATATGAAAAATCCGACATTGTAAATATTCAAAATTAGATTTATAAATTAGTTTCTTAAGTTTTCTATATTTATTCCCTATTTATGTTAACCGATTTGGCAAAAAGTCGAAAATAAAAAGGAATGAAAAATAGATTTTAAAATATCACCAAATTTTTATTTAAAAAACGGTTATTTTTCTATTCAATAACTGTTTTCTAATTAGATCATTTTCTTAATAAAATCCGGTTTTCAAAATTGTTTTTTAAAAACCAACAAACTGTAAAAGAGCAAATCACATTTTCAAGTTGTTCTGAATTAATTCTCGTTTAAAAAACCGGTATTTAAAATTTAAGATTTTAGTAAATTTTTATTTGAAAACGGTTATTTTTTCTTTTCAAAAACGATTTTCAAAATTGTGTTTTAAAAACCAATAAACCGTAAAAAAAATATTATGAAGAGCAAATCACATTTTCAAGTTTTCTATATTGATTCCCATTAAAAAACGGTTTTTAGCATTAGATCAAAATACAATTCCAAATAAAAAACCGGTTTTTGAATTTATTTTATTTGCTTAGAAAACTGGTTTTTAAATACGGACAAAACATGAAGGAAATATCATGAAGAGCAAATTATATTGATTTATTAAATTAACCGGTTTAATTGAAAGTCGAAAGGAAAGATAAATGAGTATAGGTTTTTATTTTGGTCTGGGCCTCTTCCGGAATTGTTTTGCGTTCGGGTTTCGGGCGTGCGAATGATAATGATCTCGCCATTTCAGTTACCTAATCCCACTACTGGCAATGGGAATTACATTTATTGCCGCTTCGGGGCGGAAAGATTTCCAGTGTTTAGATGCGATGGCTTCAAGATGGCTCGTTAAACTTCCTGTTCCCAAAACCAATTAACTTTGTCGAGAGTCGTTGGAATCATTCGTAATTTACTTTAGTTTATTATGGATGTGTATATATATACACACACTACACATATGTAGTGAGAAAGAATGGGATGAAGAGATGTGTGTGGGAGTGTATATGGATAGGTCTTTTCGGTTTGGTTCCATTCCTCTCCTTGTCCGTTTCGTTCCTATTTTTTTTTTATTTTAGTCCTAGATCCGTCTAATTCGGCCTCACAAAGGATTTAATCAAGCGCGAAATGCAGGCCGGGAATTCGAATCCCGTGCTGCATCCTTCTTTCTTTCAGGCCGGCCGATTTATTATCATATTTCAGGATTTTCTCTGAATTATACCGCAATCAGCTTTTCCAGGCAAAAACAGAATCGAATGTTACACTCGTTTTAATCCCACATTTTTACGGATTATTCCAATAAAGCCTATTCCATTTTTTTTTTAAATACAAGCACTCTCCCATATAAAACTAGGCAGCTTTATTAAAAATGCCAGAAATGCATTATTTAGTTTTTCCTTATTTAAAAAAAATACAAATTAAATATTCTATCTATAATTATATAAGTAATTTTATAGGCCCGTAAATCAATTATCCCAAAATCATTGTTTGTTCCGAATATTTTTAAATTAATTATTGACTATAAAAAAAATATTATGTAATAATATAATAATAGGGTTTGAGAGATTGTCGAATAATTTTGTAACAAAGTTGTAACAATGAAATTTTAAGATTCATAAAAGCGCACAATGTCCTTTTAGTTTAGTTTTCAGCGAATTTCCTGAAAACCGGTTTCGGAATAAACACACGCATTAAAACTGAAACTGTAGCGAGTAAAACGCTTGTACATGTACTATTTGTTATTATGCAAAGTTAAAACTTTGAAAAACTTTAATATTACAACGATTTTGTAAAAGACCTAATGAGTAGATGTAAAGCGATTATGGAAATAAAAAACCTTTTGATATTAACGATTTTTATATTAAAACACTTTTTTAGTAATTGAGACAAAAAATAAATAAAATTGAAAGGATTTTAATTGAAAAAATTACATTGTTTTTGAATGTGGGAGTAGTAAATCAATTAATTATAATTGGTAATTTTGAAGGAAGTAGTTGTAAAATAGGGATGTGCAGTTATAGTTGTAAGCTTGTAGATAAGCGTTAATGTCTGGCTAATAATGATAACGTGGCATGGTCGTAACGAATTATGCCGAAATGGTGTGATGTAACATCGGGGCAGTAATCTACGAACAATGGCGTTGGGACGATTATAGCAATGCAAAAGAAAATCATCCTTAATTGTAATAATCTGAAATCAATAGGGCACTCGTTCGTTAAGCCCTGTCTCGTGTACAGCTGAGCACATGGGTCAATTTCGCAACGCTTCACTTTATCCACAGTCTGCTACAACAACATTTACAACCTACCTTATCCAATTACGAATGTTACATAAATAAATTGAAATTGTAAAATAAACACAAATAACTCTATTTTAATGGAATAATAACACAAATATTTAGAATAATAATAATACTAATAAATTATTATTTAAGTATTTATTAAATTATTTTTTTTTGTTACGAAAACTCAAATATTTTTATAATTATTGCATATAATACTTTTTGCGTTATTTATGTTGTAAAAAAGGATACACAGGTTATTTTCGTATACAAAGCAGGTTAAAGGGAGAGTCCACGTTTAAGGGATTTAAGGACGAGATCAGAAGTAACAAAAAAAAAGTAACGTGAAGGTTTAGCATATTTTAAGCTTCCTGAAGATTTTTTTTTGTACTGTAATTTTAGTAAAAAAAATGTTTAATAGATTGTTTTTTAAATCGGATTAAATTTATTTGTCATGTTAATATGTCATGAATTACAAGAAAATTTTCAGAACAAATTTTGAAATAAAATTATTTTTTTCACTATAATTTTATCCAAAATTAAATGAAAATATGTATCATATTTCCCTTTTTAAATAATATTAAAAAATGCATTAAATTTTAAAACAACATTTTTTGAAGTGTTTACAAACTGTTGACGTGGCAATCCTAAATTATTTATTATTTATTCTGATTTATGTTTTATTTTATTATGTGAATACTTAATTACTATTTAAAATCGTTTTGTGCTTTTATTACAAAATCTTTTAAAATGAATATAGAGATTGAGGTTGAAATCTGAGTCTAAAAGTAACATTTCATGATCCAAGATAAAGACTTAGCATTTAGTGGGATGAACTGTAATTTGACTAATTATTCATATCTGACGCGGATACACGTTTTTTTTCCCTCATCACGACTTCTGCTCTTCCTCCTCCACAAATTTTTCCTCTTCTTCTCCTTCTTCATCCGCCCTCCGCAAAGTTGGCCAATTTTCGTCGGGCGTGCGTTAATGAATTATGCAAATGGCTGCTCGAAATAAATCGTAAAAATGGCAATTTTCCTAAGACCAATCTCCAACCAACCCCCAACGCTGCTCCAGCGGTGGTAACGTTGGTGTGTATGCACGGGGTGTAACAATTTTGCCGTTTCTTATACGTTACATTAGTCCGGGATCTAAATTTATATAAATTCAATTTCTCGCGCTCAAATCGAATCGCGCCCCATTTGCATAATCACCCTCGTCAGTTATTGCAGAAACGTATTTTATTTTTGCTCCGCGCAGAAACGCGGAATGAAATAAATGAAAGGAAAGAGTAGAAGTTTGAGAGAGAGAGAGAGAGGTGGAAAATAGGGGATGAAAAAAAATGTGGAAGAAATATGAATGTAAGGGGATATTAGTAATGAGACATTTATTATTTTACCGGCTTATGTACATATTTCTCGGGCAATCTCCGCTTCGCACAAGCCGGAAAGTCTTTCTACTTGATTAAAAAATACAATTTTATATTTGGTTTCATTGGCATTAGCGGGGAACAAATATGCACGGGGGGCATAGAATATTTTAATAAATTTTTAAGAACTACAAAAGTAAAGTAGAATGAAAAGAAGGGTTATCGATCCATGGACGAGGACTTCTAAGCAAACTCGTCCATAAAAAGTTATGGTAAATACCGGCCTGGCTTTCAAACTTTACTACAACTTGTTTATATTGCTCCTTGAATCAATATCGTTGACTAAATATGTAAATGCCTCTTACTTTTTTTTCATAATCAGCAACCATGAATAATGTGTTTGTATATCAACTTTACTCATTGTTTAATTTGTTAATATATTAACTTTAACTTAAAATTCCGAATCTAATACTTTTTTTTTATTAATATTTTCATAATACAAGCACAAAATAAATGTTAACTTTAAAACTTCCTTAAAGTTATATAATTTAGAATATCCTAAATTATTTATTTTATAGACTTCTGAAATTTTCATGAATATTAATAGATGTTAAATATTAAAATAATTAACAATTATCAAATTATAACAAATCTTTCTAAAATATTTCATTTTATTTTATCTACAACGTATTTCCATTTCCATGATCAATATTACGTAATTTATTTAAACTACATGTTAACTGTACGAATTCAGTTAATCTTCAGAAATATCGTCAGTGTGTGTTTTTTTGTATAAATGAAATATTCCGGTATTACGTGCTCGGTTGATTAATGATTCCCCCGTTATGTAATAAATCGCGTATCATTTGTACGTGTCTCTGAAAACGTAAAAACGTATTACATGCGGTTACATGCTTAAACAACTTAATCGCTGATAAACATTGGGTGCTTGAGTAAATATCCAACATTCATACATGTTTCGTTTGTATAACGGATTTATTTATCCGCTAATTTATTTTGGTCAACTATATTTAATCTTACTAATTTTTATAAAAAATTGAAATTTGTATAAGTTTAATGCATATGCAAAATGTATTCAAAAATGGAATAAGATTGTGTAATGTGTTTTTGGAATCATGCGGTTGAAGCGCTAGGCAGGATTACAACCAGAGTTAATCCTGAACATTAGGGCGGTCTGTGTGTGGCTTAAAGATGGTCAACAGTAAGTCAAGGAAACCACCCTCAAGAAGCCATATCTGTCGTTGAAGCACTGATTATACTTTGACACAGTTTCGCGTGCAAACGTTGCTTTTTTTTTCTTTTTGTATAAAGCAGATAGAAAAACAGACTGTTATTTTAAATAACAACCACTAAGAAGTTTGCAAGTTTTCCCTTAATAGTTTAAACCGAACGCTCTAGTTGCAAGATGGA
This sequence comes from Nicrophorus investigator, assembly GCA_963457615.1. NCBI lineage: Eukaryota > Metazoa > Arthropoda > Insecta > Coleoptera > Silphidae > Nicrophorus > Nicrophorus investigator. The sequence goes on along the minus strand of OY735142.1, from coordinate 5,943,361 downwards.
TTATACCAGCGTTTGCAAAGTTCTCAATAACTCTGCGCGAATAAATTATGCACTGATTATTTATTAATTACAATTAAATTCTAATTGCTTCAAGTAATTTATGTATGAAAATATTTAATTTTTTGTAATAAAAGTTTTAGTTTATTAGTTAAGAAAATATTTATTTATAAAATTGGTGAATGTACACATTTTCTTATAAATTATTTTTATAAAAATTTGATTTGGAAATATTCAGTTTCAATTATTTTGAATTTTGATAAAAATATTTACTTATAAAATTGGTAAATGTATACATTGACTAATAAACATATGAGTGATGAGTGTTTAATATTGTTTTCTCTAAATAAAGTCTTAAAAATATTTTTCAATTATTTTGAAAATATATGAAAATATTTACTTATCAGATTGGTAAATGTATACATTCAAAATAATGGCAAAAATTGGATTTTTTTTGAAGAATTATGAAATTAGTAAATGTTTATATTCACTAATAAATCTATACATTAATTTTTAAGTGTAATTAAATTATTATTTACTCTTTACATTAAAAGTTTCAGAAAATATTTTCTTATCAAATTGGTAAATGTATACATTGACTAATGAAGATATACATTTATTATTTATTCTATAATTGTTTATATTTTTCTCTAAATTATGACTGACAATACTTCATTTTCAGTTATTTTGAATATCTATGAGGATATTCAATTATTAAATTGGTAAATGTGTACATTTGCTAATAAATATATGCATTTATAATTTAGTTTTTATTTGCTATTTTTTTTTCAGTTATTTCAAATACTCTTATTATATTGGAAAATGTATACATTTACCAATGAATATTTGCATTTATTGTTGTTTGAAACTATTAAACTCGTGGCATTTTAATTTCTTTAATATTTTATAAGTTTAATCATTTGGGATATAAAATATGAATGTCTCAATTTGCGTTTTACATAATCCTGTTTAGCAATAGGACAATATAATAACGTCGTTAATATTGATTAAAGGGCACTTTAGGTTGTCCAATAAATTCTCGAGGAATATAAATTACAAGCATTTCGAAATCAATATTTGCTAATATATATCATTTGCTTTTTGTTACTATATTATTTATATGGTCTATACTCATTGAAATATTGCGTCAAACACTATAATTTCCTTGGAATATGTATACATATTCCAAATACTTATCCATCGCGATAATAAAATCGCGTTTTGCCGAAAGCTAAATATAGTATTAAATGAAAGAGGAATAACATGTTTGATAAAATGAATAATGCACGAATGGTTTTTAATTTTTGTGGATAATCAAAAATGTATATGATAAATGGAAGACGGTATGAATAATAAAAATTCATCCATTCATGCAAATGCTCAGCTTTTCCTCTCATTCCTCTTCACATCAGACCGAATCTTTTCCCATTTAATGAAGCTCTCGGAGGGCGAAACGGCATTACGTCTAATCGCCAAACCGTGTGTATTTACGTATACAGGGTGAGCCTTATTTATCTGCGGGGATGAGCACATCGATTACACGAGCCGGGACGTTAGTTTTACTGAAACAAATCTCTACCCCTCCTTCCACACTAGAAACTTAATTAAAGTTTTGCATTAGGAACAAATCCGCAAAAACTCGTGAATTTAAACTTTTCCCCTCGGCGAAAAAGGAGAAGAAAAAAAGAGCAAAGCGTTTCGGCGGATATAAAATATATTTTCAGGATGAGGTAAATTCAGCTGAAACTCGATTATGTTTCCTAGATTAGCATCTAATTATTTGTAATGCGATATGGGCTAATTGTGCGTTCGCAGCGGCGCCAATTAAACGGGGTAATTAGTTATTGGAGGATAAATGGTCAACTGAAAACGGAATTAATAACGGCGCAGAAAGGAAACGGCTGAAAAGCTGCCATTCGATATGTATTTCAGCTGAATGATTGATGGAGCCGCCGCCAACGGTCTATAGCCGTGCGACGATTAATAATCGTCGGCTGAAAAAGAAATGCACTTGTGTGCAGTTTAAAATTAAATTGATTTTTCAGCGGAAGACAGGAATAAAAAATAGTTACCACCGCAAAAGTGATATTATTACCACCACAATTTTTTAATATACTTTTTTTAAATTTAATAATTAAAGAATCAAAATCAATGCCGAAAAAGCTATGAACTGAAAAGTCTAGTTTTAAACGATTTTCTCCGCAAGAACAAATGACTGAAATATGATTGAATACGCAAATTAAAGACAAATAATCAAAGAACAAAATAGTTTATGCATGTAATTATGACTATGACGAATTTCCTGTAATTTTTATTTTTAAGTGTTTTTCTCGACAAGTAACAAAAAACATGAAAATTACAGTGAAATCTTCAGAAAAGAAAATGATTTATTATCTAAGAGAAAAAATATTTTGAAAAGCTTTTGTTTTTAGTTTTTGCTATTTTCTCGTTAAATGCGGACGTCAAAAAGATGATTGAACGTGCATATTAAAGTCAAAGTATTCAGAGAACAAAATGAGTATGAAATTATTGCTTTTGGAAATTTCTTTAAAAAAAAAATGAAAATTATCTAATTTTGTAAAAAAGATATTGGAATTCCCCATAAAAGATTTAGATATTTGAAATATTAAAATTTTTATATTTTATTCAATTATGATTTTATATTTATCTACAAAAGAAAGTAAATTGATTTATCAAGTATTGCTACAAATAGAAACGTTTCGGGTTCAAAGTAAGAACTTTATATACAACTCCACTTTACTTAATTTGATGACTTATGCATTTCTATTTGAAGCTGGGTTACTGAACGTCCACATTCTCAAGTTGTTACCTAACGTCTTCCAACAAACCCTCGACTCTGTTTATTTTATTTTCCCCATTTGCTACTTCATACCAATTGAATCCAAATGCAATATGCAAACGATTGAGAAATATAACATTGGATGTACATATTGTGGATAATATTTGGATATTTTGAAATTACATAATGAGATTAAAATTACTGATGTATCTAAATAAATATCCTATAAATAAGAAGATAAAAAATATTTCGTATGAAAGGTGGAAGATTAAATTGCATGACACGTACGCAATTTAGGCTACTGAAATAATTACGTCTCCTATAAATATTAAACGGGGCGCAAACGCAAACATGTGGAGGGTCGACTGGCTGAGAGAGTAAAAAAGCAATGGGAACGTGCTTGTCCGTAATGCGGGGTAGGGGGCGTTTGGGCTAAAATTCATATAGGCCCAATCGCCCCTTTTGATGCGCACTATCTATGCGGGAGTTACCGAGTTTTTTTTTTTGATTTTTTCATGATTTAACCACAGTATGGCGCGGCAATTTCTGTCGACGATAAAATAAATTGTTTGCCGATGAAGCCAATTATCAATCATAAATGCGAACAGCGGTTAATTTCCGCCCGGAGGCGACCCCAAGCATTTCACAAAATCCGAACTCTCCCCCGAAACGCACTAACCAACCAAAAAAAAAAACAGAGAACACACACCCTTCGGACAAACCGAACATCATCCATGCTCCAGATTATTTTTTTTTTTGTTTGGGGGAAACCGCAGATTCTAAAAAAAACTGTTACAGAATTTAATTTTCTCTCGTTAAACCTCAACGCCTGGATTTATATCAATAGTAAATAGTCTAAATTAAAGTTGAAATTGATTAAAATTTCATATTTTAATCAAATATTGGAAACCGCTTTTAATTGTGAAATTATAATTTCAATTAATCTATAGAATTCAATATCAATCAAATTCGATATTTTATCAATTTTATGAAAAAAAATGTTCAAATTCTTTGACAGCTTTAACATATATACCAACTTATAAAAAAGTCACGTTTACTAGAGGAATTATGTTTTGCTCATGCGCACAATTTGTATGATTCACATAATGTTATTATGTTATTATATAATTTACTTTTAACAAATTTGTACTCGATTTTTTAATTACATTTTCAATTTCATTGGAATTACATTTGAAAACAATAGCTGATAGGAAATAATGGGTTTGATCGTATGCAAATGCAATTATGAATTATAGTTAACGTTTAAATTCAATTATAAAATTCAATTATTGGCACAAATAAAATACTCCCATAACACCGATACACACCCGACGTTTCGCCCAAAACAACAAACACTTTCAGTGACGCGTACACATTTTGTAAATGTGTACGTTATTTCACATTTTGCAAAATAAAAAAAGCAGTTAATTTTTATTTTCATATTTATATACACAGAACGAAATGATCGTAATTATTATAAAGCAGACAGAGGGTGCACGGTATTTAAATATTTAATGGTTGATGTAATGTGAATGCGAAGCACGTGAACCGTGTTTCGGATTTCGTTGTTTCTGCTGTTCTGTTATTGGTTTTTGCCATGTAAACTCATGAAATTATTATTATTTTTGTTGTTAATTGAGAAAACAGTGCGTGAAATCCAATTGTATTTCATCGCTCGGTCGAGTATTTAATGATGATATTAATGAGATTTTATTTACATTTTCATTTGATTTTATTTCACTGAAGCTGTTACCATTTAAAGCTGAATTCATATTTAGTTTTAATATTCTTTTGTTGTGGTATATCTGACTGTCAATTTAAGTGTCGTAAATGACAGTCAGGTATACCAACTATTAAATGATGTACGAATAGTTTAAATGCGTAATACAAAATGTATAGTTTCCTTCAAAGCTATGAAGTAAAATTACTTTAATTATTCAGTAATTGGTAATCCTGAAAAATAAGTATATCACATAGTATGCATAGTGTGGCTATAAAATAAAAAAATAATGACAGTTTTTATCAAAGCTAAATGATTGTAAACTGGTATTATCTAATGCTACGTCCATAAAATCTTAGTATTGAACATATCCCTAGTATAGGTTAATATTTTCATTAGTTAGTGTGAAGTAACAAAAAATTGAATATACTTAGCATTTGACATAAGCATTATTGATTACGTAGTAGTTGGTATATCTGAAATTCAGTAATATCTCTTATAACATAAAATGTTCTCTTAAATGTTACCAAATGACGATGACTTTATTCTATAAAATAATCTCTTAATACTGAAGTTTGAAGTTATGTCATCGTAGTTTGTACAATGAAAAAGTTATATTTGCAATGTTTTGTTGGGTTTTGGAAATGAAGGAGAACAACTTTTTTTGCGTGCAAGTTGTGAGAGACGTAGATAAAATACAGTTTGTGATCGTTATTTGCGAAGCCCTCGCACTCTATCTACTCCCAATCTAGTCGATTGTTTGTTTTGGAAATCAATTTAGGGGAAAGGGGCAAAACAGAAAAAAAAACATGTCTCGTTGGGGAAAATTTGCTTAAACAAACACACACATTTTCTGACTCAGATTAATGTTTGTTTGCTACACATTAGTTTATTTTCGCCGTTGTTTATGTCCTACATTAGATTACTACAATAAGGACTTCTCGTTACTGCAGCAAACATAAACCCCTGCAATTTGTAAACATACACCATTTTCAGGTAATTATGTTTTTCTTGGATACATGCTTATTCATTTGTGGACGTTTTTACTTATAAAATTAATTTAATGGGAAGTTAAATACAAGCCTTTTGGTTCAAGTTATGTCTAATAAAAAAAAATGTTTGGCTATAGACACAAAAATTGTTTACTTAATACTATAATTAGTACACGTGGCAGAATCAAATCCCGTTTATTGTAAATGAAATAAGACTTTTCGACTAACTACCATTCACACTTACCACTAATAAATGTAAGCTCGATGATGTAGTTATAATTTTATATATCTATTTATATTCGACTTACGTAATGGAATCCCGTAATGAGTGAAGAAGTGATTGTATTATAATTATATTAGTATATTTAGTTTTGTAATTATGTAACAGCTTTAGTTCCTATGATGTATCAATTTATTTAACACCTTTGCTAACAGGTATCGTCCATGAAGCAATTAGGTCATATGAGCAGAGTATGCATGCAGGCAGCAGTGGTCGTAGCGTATTTTCGCTGTTATTTATATTCATTTAAAAGCACTCCAAGAGATTTGCGAAGCTCGTCGGGTCGTGTTTGATCTAATGCATTCGAAAATGTTCCCGCCGCTCTCTTCCCGGACGTTACGAGCGGGAAGTTGAATTTAATTTAGATTTTCAAATAGAACGAATAACAAAAAAAAAGATACAAATAAAAAATTGCAGACTGGCCTAATTCCGCAGATCTCAATCATCCTTTATTTTTTTTATCGATAATCTGATGTTTATTTGATTTTATATTTCGAGCTTTGCAGATCACTGGGAATTTGCTGGGAAAACGTTTGATCTAGTGCAAACAAATAGAGCCATTTGGTAATTACACTTTAGCAAAACTAAGTAATTCGATTCGAATTCTAAAAATAATTACATTTTAATTAATGAAATATGTTTGCATTTGTAATTAATTAATTTTATTTATTCTATTTTCATGTTAACTATCAATATTTGAACCGGCTTATTTCATATTTTACTCAAAATATCCAACAAAATATTTATTATTGTAAATAGCTTTACCTGTTTATTAAATTTTAATTAATCATACATTTTACAATTTATATAATAATAATTTTATATTATCCATTATTTAATATGAAAAGTTATTTGATATTTACATGCAGATGATTTAAATATTATTAACAATGCGTATATTATTCCATTATATTTATTAATTATTAATATGTAATTACAATATACAGTAATACCTCCAATTATAAATTAGTTTGCAAATTATTATGTAATTTTTGAAAGATTTTATAACTTTGTTCTTACACTTGGTTTCTTGTACTTCATCAAATTCTTGATGATTTTTATACAGATTGAAGTGATACTTTACAAAGCTATTGACGATGCAGACGGACCCACGAGCAAATAATAAAAATATTTTGTTGATTATATACACTTGTAAACTATTTCTGATGTTTCTAATTAAAATTACACATTTAAATTTCTTTAACTAAAAAAACTGGGTCCCACAGATTAAATTCACTTCTTGTTAGATAACTTGTGCTTTAAATCTAGCCGAACTACTTAATTTAAGTTATGTCCATCTTAAAGTTTTTCCTAATTCTATTCTATTTTACAAAAAAAATTTTTTTTTTTATTTTTTACTTCATTGAGATGTTGATGTCTTTCATAAAGTTATTTAATACGGACCCACGAGTAAATAATAGGAAAGAATAAGTTATTTTTTATTTATCGACGTTGGAAAACTAAGATTAGAACTTTTTATAGGCAATAAATACAAATTTGTTGGGGCCCACACATTTAAATTTTGCTTAAGTCTTCGAGATAAATAAAATTATTTGGGCCAACAAATAGAAACAAGGAATTATTTGTTATTATTGACATATGTAGTGTGGGTCCAATATGTATAACAGAAAATGCATTTCCAACACTTTTATACGATAGATTTAAATTGTGATTTTTCATGATCTGTGGAAGTAACAAATATAAAGGCGAACCGAATAACGACTAACTACTAGTACTACTTCTTGTTAGCGCTCCCCAAAAATCTATCTAAATTACAGCGAGCTACATAATCACGTATTTATTTATGAAACAATCAATTACGTGTTTTACGAGTGGAGCGTACACACAATTCCGGCGGGAATAGCACTGTGCCCGGCGTTCGTCCAATTTATGGAATTTTTGATGAAATAAATCACATTCGTTGCATTGAAAAATGCAGCCGACCAGGAGGAATATTTTCCCGTTGCCGGAGTCTTGGGGAAAGTAATAAAAAGCGCATTACTTTTGCCATTGTTAATTTATATCGTAAAGTCGCTTTACTGCTGCCTTTTGATACGTGATCCAAAAACATCCACTCTCCTCCAAACATTTCTCACTTATTTTCTTTCAACTCTATTATTTTCTCTCTTTTCACCATAAATAATAATTAATTGTGCAGCGCTTATTTTTTTTTCTGCAATCTTGCGAAAGAGAAGAACACCTTGAACTTTTCTCCTTTAATAACCCCCTCCGAGTGAGAAAGTACATTGGCATTGTGTATTGTGATTCTTCGAAGGAAGAGAAAAGAGAAAAAAAAGTGTGTATAAAGAGTAACGTGTATCTACATGAAGACAATAAAACGAACGGCGCAGGGAGAGTAATTTACAAATTACAGCCGACGTGAGAATAATGTACTTTAAACACGCTAGTGCTGGGCTTGGAATGATCCAATTAACGGTGTGCGGAAATTAAACGTTTTCTTTAGCCGACGGATTTTTTTTTTGTGCTGTTGCTGTTGTATCAAAAAAACGCCATCAAAATACACCCGCTCCCTGTATGTGTGTCAATCCGGGCGAGGACTAATGGACACTTTAGAAATGACCCCAAAAAATATATAAAACCAAACATAACACACATTAAAGGTTCGCGAAATTGCGTTAAATTTGCTCCACTGCGCAGTTAATTACTCCAATTATTTTGCTTATTTCGTTGATTGTTTAATTAAAATCCTGTCAAAGTAGCGAGCGCATCCCCAATCTTTTTTTTTTTCATATATACAGGGTGGAATATTTAACGTGACAACCCCAAATATTTCTATAATTTTTAAATAAATAATTTTAAATTTTACGTATTTATAAAATAAATACATTACCTCGTATAGTCCGAATGTAAAACTTGAGGTGTAATTCAATTTTGTATTCCTGAATATTAAAATCAATTTTTATTGTGGGCCCACAACATCAGTTTAGATAATAATGCCGTAGGCCCACTTGATTTAAGAGATCTCAGTACTAAAATAAATATAGTACATATTAGATAATCTGCTTTAATATTATATCTTTTAATTTTATATTTTTAGGAAAAAAATATTTTTTGATCATTAATTTTTAACTTAAATGGGAATTCTGAATATGATTTATTTTTGAATAGATTTTACGGTCTGTTTAAATTTAATGCAAGCATCCAAGGAAAATTTATACTGTTGACCTTGAGACTGTATACATTAGTAAATTACTTTTTTAAATTTTGCTCGCTGCCATCCAAGCTTTATAATTTAAGTGTCTTATAACAGGAAGGGAATCTGAATAGGATTTGAGAGCCCTTGAGTATTATACTTTGTACAGCATTTTAGGATTTAATTTGATGTCACCAGATTAATCCCATCTACAAAAACATCAACAGATTTTTCTTACAAAATAAATCTGCATAATCAAAATTTCTCATCATTGTAACTGTATTTATTGGAATTATTTGCGAGGATTAAATAAAATCTGGATCACCCTGTATATTTATGAAAACGGAAAAGATTGTGCATGCATATGTTGGCGCTTGCAGTAGTTGCGTAATTTAATTAGTAAAATTGCTGCAATTTTTTTTATACATCATTGCTGCAGCACCCTCCGGTTTTTGTGTATGAAAGCGGAATGTTTTGCGCTGATGAAAATGAGAATTAAATATAAACAGTGCGCGGCCGGCGTTGCGTAATTATTATTATATTATTTCGTTTCTCGTTTCGCATGTGGGGGGAGGATGGTTGGTGGTGGCACCCCCAACAGACCGCTCGTATTTGTACGTTCGACTTGCCTGTAGAAAGCGGCAACAAAAGTCGCCTAAGGCAATAATTAAATTTTCTTTTGTGCGAAAGAAAAATAATTTATTAAATTCGGGCAGTGTTTTCTCTTCATTCTGTTCTGTTTTTTCCTTGTCCAGCGTTATTTATTTTTATTTTATTGCCGTAAATTAATCAAGTTTTAAGGGATGCGAATGAAGAAAGGGCCGGAGAATTAAGTCGGAAAATGTAATGCCTTTTTGTTTGTATCAACAATGAAGACGGGCATAAGGACGGACGGCGGTCATCCGTTCACCCCTTTCCATTTTTTTTTGCGTTATTTGTTTTCTTACAACAGGAAGTGTCCTCCAATGCCTCTTCGCGCCGGACAGCGGAAGGAGAGAGAAAACAAAGGTTGGGTGGGGAGAGTCGTTAAACCTGTACGTACTTTGCAACTGGGTCTTCGGATGGTGAAGTATTATCGGATGGTTGAAGGAAATATCACCGTTGGGGGTGTAGATTTTAATAATTCATATTTAATCTCCTGTATATAAAGGAAAAGACTACGTAGCTTGTAGAAGGGATGGGGAAATTTTAGGGTTGGGAATATTGAAACGTTTCCAAGCGGGGATTTTAATATAGTTAAAACGATTGTGTAGATTGCGTTAAATTGAAATGAACTCCCCAACAACATCCATCCCCGTTCTCAACCCCCCATTTGCGATTAAGCTTTACACGCGTAAAAATATTACTAAGCACAATTTAAGTCACGTAAGTAATAGAATTACGAGGGAAATATTTCACGCACATTAGGTATGCATAGCATATTATCGCCGTCTGGGACGTCGCGGCGTCGGCCTCTTCGTGCGCTCACCACGAGATTTACGTAATAATTTCGGATGTAGCTTATGCCACTTTTCTGTAATTTCATGCAATAGAATGCAACGGATTCTTTTTACACCCCTTTTCATTTTTCACCGTTTCCCAAAGTAATAGCACGTATTTTCCATCTTGTACAACATTCAAATATCCTCATACTATTTTCGTATTATATAATTTATATCAAATTGATGCATTTTCTTCCATACACAACTTTACTACTATTTTCATATTTTACAAGTACTAAATTTATATCAGCAAATTTGAAATTCACAATTCTTCACTCATTTCTAGTGTTATTTCCGATGTTATTATATTTTCAAAATTTCACAAAAATTAACTTATGATAAAAATTAGCAAAAATTCTATAGAAAATTTGATTTATAAATATTTTCAAGAACCTGAAGAAAAAAAAATGAATTGATTTAGTATTTTATAAATTTTGTTTTGATAAATAATATTTACCTTTTTTTAAAATTTCATAAATGAATAAATAAAATTTTGTAAATCAATAAATACAAAATTTTTAAAATAAGTTGAAAAATTTATTCTTTGTGAAAACTATTTAAAACCGTTTTTTTTTTTAATCGATTTTTCTATAAACATTAACATAATTTTCATTTTACAATTATAACAAATATATATTGAAAATTATATAATTTTAACTGATATTCCATTTTTTCTTATATTTTCATCATGTTTGAAGAAAGAGTATATATTTAATTATTACATAATACATTTTTATTAAAAAAAAATTAATTATGTGAATATTTATGGTGGCATGAAATGAAACCTTAATTTATTTAATAATTGATTAATTAATTCTAATGATGTATGCCTTTTTTTTTTTTTAATTATTTAAATTATAAACTATAAGGAAATAATTATTTTGTTTAAAACTTTTGCAAAATAAATTATTTTGAAATATTTGGGCGGAAAGACTAAGGTCGATAGCCCTTTGGTCACATAATGTGATTAATAAATGTTATTATTATTATGAAATATCAATAAATTATTTTTTTTAATTATGTTAATTTTTTAAAATTTTATAGCGATTTCAGTATAAAACTATGAGTTTAAAAAGTTATATAAAAATTTAATATTATTTCTAATTGTGACTTAACGAAGAAGATATTAGGTTATTATCGTTAGAATAATGTATAATTTGGAGACTGTAACTGTAACAGTTGCAAATGGTCGGAACAATGTTCCATCTAAAAACGAAACAGCTGTAATTACATTTACGTAGAAAACCTTAGCGAATTGTTTCATGTTGTATGAAATCGTGGTTCCGTTTAAAGCGGAGGATAGAGATGAACTAATTGACGTAATCCAATATGAATGGAATCCTGACGCGGATGAAACATCCTCGAAAATGAATGCGAACGTCCCATTTCCAAGAACGTGCTCTCGCCTGGTTTCCATGTAAAAGTATAAACAAGGATAGTACAGTTAATATAGACTAAAATCATCCATGCTTACTAAAATATGATCTCACGTGCGAACACGTGAGTCGTTTCCATTGAACTGGAACCATTGAAAGGAAATTGTTCTTGAATCCATCTAAATGTAGGCCTTATCAAAATGCAGCGTAACTGAATATAAGCTTTATCAAATGATTGGAAAAATATCTACATTGAAATCATTTTTGAATAGAAAATTTTGTCAACAGCAGATGTTCTTATCGTAACTGTAGAAAAGATTATATAAGTTACATTTATTTAATTATTTAAGTTTTAATTTAGAAATTTTGTGTTGATGATGTTTATTACATGCAATGATGTGTTAAATATGCAACGAAGATGGTTCAGAACGGTATGAATCAAAGCGGTAATACAATTGATGTATTCTGGATGGTAGATCTAAAGAAAATCCTGTATGCTCGGGCCGGATGAGGACATCAAAGGAGTGAAAGGCAAATGTATGGAGGAGACGGTCCTTGCCGTAGGTCGATCTAACAGTTTCTACAACCTTGGCGGTGTGATGCTGCGAGAAGCAGTGTTTTCCAAATGTAACCCACTTCCTTTTCCTTACTCTTCGAAAATGCGAAAGCTCGCCCGGAAAATGCATTTCCCATATATTCTACATACATTACATAAACGATCGGGTCTCTCGAAACCTTCTGTGTGGAAACGCTGAAGTATTGGATTTTTATATAAACCGGGCAATATTATTCAAAGGATATTGTATCAAACTACAACAACAATTCAATCAGTTTTACACAATTTCTATTTATTTTTAAAATATTTACACAGTTCTAGTTTTCATCAAAAAACTTTTAATTTAATGAAGTTTCAACTAATAATTTATAATATATAGAAATTTTATAATAGGTTTATTTTTGTAATATTTACATAATTCTAGTAACAACTACAACATTTTTCATCAAAATCTTTTAATTTAAAGAAATTTTAACTAAAAATTTTTGAAATATTTTCTTGTGAAAATAACTAAAATATTTATAATTAACAGGATTTGAAGAAAATAAAAATTTATAGTAAAAATTAGTATTCTTTATGATAAATAAATTCTCAATTTGTCCGATTATCAGATAATCCGGACTGTATGAGGATAGAATTTTTGATAAAAATAATTTATGTAACAAAATATAATATTTATTACTAATAATTTATTGAAAGAATTCAAATTTCTTATACGATTTAGGTAAATTTATAATAAAAATTCACTTTAGTTAGAAACTTAATAATAGATTTTTCAGATAGAATAACTTAAACAGGATATTTTTTTCATACGTATAATTTTTATATCATTTTCAAAGAAGGTTCAACCGAGTATAAAATTGTTATATTTTTGAGGTATTTTAATAATTAATGCTTTATTATAAGTTTCTAAACTTTTCTTTGTAAGCTCATCACTATTAATAAAAGGTTCATTATCCTTCTTTTGTATTTGAAACAATGTATACTATACTAAGTTTGAAAGAAGACTTATAATAATTTACGTTTATTAATTATTAATTAAATTATTTTGTTATATAATTCTTTTTTGTACTTATTACAATTCAATTTTTTTCAGTAACAATTCGAAATAAGTTTTTTTTGTATATTATTATAAATTATTGTTTCCGTTCAGAGATAAGTATCATATGATTACGAAATGCAATGTTACAAGTGAAAACAAATTGGACGCATTAAATTGAGGACTATATAAATCTTTGCCATCGTTTTTTCTTGTTGTATTTTTTTTTGTCTGTATTTACGGTTTGCGGCAGCGTTTGATGCATTGCGTAATGATAATACAAATGGGATGATTACGTGACAAATTGCTAAACAAACGGTGCGCTATTTAGAGCCGTTACAGTTTAAATTATTGATCGCATCTAAATGGCGCTATCAACGTAACCATTCTCCGTTCAATTTGCGGTGCTATTTAGAAATAGGGTGAAAATGGAGAGAGAACGAAAATATTTAAAAGGGTTCGTAAAAGTCGACGTCGGGGAAAACGTATGCATCCCAATGCGAATCCCCGAATTCCGACAAACCTCATGCATGCATTCCATTACCATAGACCATGTATTTAATTAAGAGCAGCCGCGTCTTTGTTTCGCGTATTTTCCTCCTTTTGTCCTCCTTAATCCTGTAATTTGTAGTCCATTCCCGGCAACATCCTACCCAGTATCACAGGATGAATGCATCTCTCCCGGGCTCCTCTTACGTGTACCATCACTTATCTCCAGATAGATTGTCTCCGCAATGTCGGATCCATTATTTTGAATTCTCTGATTACGCTTTGAGCGATTTATTTTTGGAGGCGGACAAAACATCTCTTCCTACATTCTCTTACAAAAAAAAAACTTAATAATAAATGATCACTCTTCTCCGATTCGGTTGCAACAAACATTAAAGTTAGTTTGGTGCGGCTAATTATAGAGACCGATTCATCGGCTATTTTCGTAAATTACCTTCCCTTTTTCTATTTTTTACCCGCACGTAAAATGTTTTCACAGACTATATTTAAAAGTGAACTATTTCAATTTCAATTAAACTAAGTGATTTACGTTTTCAGTTTTATTTATATAATTTTTATCTATAATTCAATCAAATTAATAATAATAATTAAAGTATTACAACGCGTTATTTTGCGCTTTATATTATTATGTTGTGGCGTATTTTCGTAACATGATTGACGTTTGACAGCTCCGACTGAAAAATACTAATGGCTACTGTCGAATGGCATTACAAAAGTATAGGGCGGATATATCCGCCACTCATGATATTATGTAAAATATTTATCAAATAGTACTTTATTTTCGATTTTAATTTATTCATAATAAATACAATTATATAACGAATAATTTAAATGATGATTTACTATTTATTTAAAACAATATTTACACAAATTCAATTAAAATAAATTATTTTTCTGATCCATTTATGAATTTATTACTTTACTTTTTCTTTACATAAATAATTTTCAATCAATTTTTTTTAAGGAACAAAAATCTTGAACAATTAGTGAATTAGTTGTCGCTGTAGTTTATCGATTTATTAATTGTTTTTAATAAAGACTATACAGGTTTTAGAGTTAAGATCGTTTTATGATTTAATAGGCAATCGCAAAGTGGAAGCACTAAATGAGTCACAGCGCCGTTCCGATTTTGAGTCAGCTCCGTCATTAAACCGGATGCCTTTACGGAAATTGTAGGGAGGCAATCGAATTAGGGCGCTTTTAAGTTCGCAGCATGTTTTCCAAAATGAAAAAAAAAAACGCCCACCCTAAACAACGAAGAAACAATTTACCCCAAACGCTTGATAAACAATAAACTGTACACTTTGCAAAACGTTTATTAATTTATTTTGTTCTTTGCGGATATTATATTTTGAAAATTCATTAACTTAAAAGTATATTGGTTTTCAATTAATATTTTAAACAACACTTTAAAATTGTATATATTTTTTTTTTTCAGAAAAATATGTTATCTACAATAATTGTATTTATGGATTTTATGGTTTTAACAAAAATGATTTTCAGACCTTCCTGAAAAATAGTCATTATTTTAAACATGACATGAGTGTAGGTTACATGTTTACTTGTTGTTTTCAATGGTTACAATATATACAAAAAAAGCTTTTTTAATGGAATTGAAACGAAAATGTTGTGTATATTCGTTTCGCTTGACATAAAAACCAATATATGAAATGTAGCTTTACGTAGATTAGATTTTTTTCAATCCACTTTATTACGTACAAATCGGATATTTTACTTTGATTCGAAAAAAAACTATTAGCTATTATTTATATAAATTTATAAACAATTAATGTAAAATAATAATAGAAAATTAATATAAAATATCAAAAAAAAAATGTAATTTTAAATTATTTACGTATAGTAAATAAAAGCAAAAATGTTGGAAACCTGTGTTATAAAGAATTATTTTCTCGTGATGTGAATGCCATATCGTAATGAGTAAACTTTTAGTTAAGCATTAAGCTGGAAATAGAGATTCGTGTCAGTCTGCGCTATTATAAGCTATTACGCTAATGAAAAATGCACGTATTGTCTTGCAAATTAAAATGGGAATGAATTTATTGATCAAGGTGGAATGTAAAATACTGAAAGGTGAGCGAAAATAGACTCGCCCGGAATATATTAAAGATCGCAGCTTGGGAATCAATTTTATTCATATTTGCATACGAAATTTCATAATGATAATAATTATATAATCTTGATGAAATTGTAGCGCCTCTACAGTAATAATGTCAAAGCTTTATCATAACCTCAAATCAAAGGAATCTCCCTTGCGTTTTAATTTATATATTTAATTTCCAATAATTAATAATTGTTTAAAATGTATGGCGGATATATTTGCCCAAATTGTTAATACAGTCATACTTCCAATTTTCGAAGTCAAAACCATTATCTTCGTCTTTATTACTAATAAAGTTTTGCACCGACAAATCCATCATCTTTTAATTATAAATTTGATATGAAAATATGAATAATATTAATTTCATTTTTTTTTTCAACTTTATAATTATTTTTTTAATCTATACATTGAGCCATTTATATAACTTCATTACTAATTTCTTTGTTGTATCTTTAATTTCAGTTATATTATTAATAGCAGATTATTAACATTTTTCAATGATTTTTTAATATGTAAATGTTGTTGCGTAAATATCGAGAGGAAAAGATAAAACGAGTACTTGAAGATGAAAAAAAAATGCGAACTCATTGTAAATATAAATGCGTACTACTGGTATTTACATACATTTGCATTTGAAAAAGAGGAGTTCCCATGCTTTCAGACTAATGATGTATTCTTAGTCTATCCACAGCATTGAGAATTCTCTCCGCCCGACTCAGTACTTCGGCCTAATTAGAATCTCAGCAAATTATCAGCAAAAGTATAAAATCCGAGCGGCGTTATTAATTTTTACATAAGCTTTTCCTTTTTAACCCACGCATTCGTTCCGCCCTTCATTTACCTTTCGCTTTTTATTCACTGCTTGATTTTCATTAAGCGATGCGGCGAGAGAAACGTAAAAGTAATCCACTGATTTGGATATAGGTTGGTTATGATTTATCGAATTGTATAATACGAGGAAGGAATTTGAAATATTTAAGTTCGCCGGCATAAATTTCGGTATCCGTGATAAGGGCGTTATTTATGGGAGCCGAGTGCAAGGATTACTCAGTGCATTGGAGATCCTGGTTTCGGGGATATAGAGACGTCCGCATTGTTATATAACTGCGGAATAATATCAGTTCTCCGAAGTGGTTTACGTAATTTATCGAATTCGATGCTCGTGGAACAAATGCTTTGGGAAAAAGAAGATGCGCGATTTTTTTTTATATATCTGCTCGATCGTGATGCGATAACCTATTATATGTTATGTAATAAATATCGGAAGGGTGAGCGTATTTGATTGCGCTCGTCTGTGCGTGTAATAGTAATCATATGTTTTCCTTTTTTTTTTTCGTCCACTTCCTTTTCGAAATATACCCTGAAGCTTTAATATTCTTATGCGCTCCGGTGTATTATTACTATTATTGGAATTTACAAGGACTTTATTGGAATTTCATAGCAAAAGAAAATTTCGCTCTAATAACATTGAATAATAAAAAGGACTATCGATTATTACATTTCATTGGAATCAAACGACTGGAATTACGATTTCAGATTAAACTAAAATCCATAAAAGATAACGTATTGAACATCGTAAATCATTAAGACTATTTTGGATTAACGTTTTCATGATGGAATTATTTAAAATCAATTCCTTATATCAAGAAATTACTTAAACTCCTTTAGAAATATTGATACAATTACAAATATTTTAATTGAAGAAAATTCCAATATTTTTAATCTTTTTAGACAATATTAATTATTTTTTCCTTAATAATCATTTATAAATTATGACAAAATATAACTATTTTGTTATTGTTGCATAATTGTTTAATTTTTGATTAAATTTTTGTTTTTTATAAAAAAAAAATGTGTATAAACTATGATCGAATATAAAATTTTGTAAAACACGTTTTTAATTAGTAGAGAGTTTCTGTGTAATATTATTACGGTGGAAGAGCCTACATTTAGCGACTGAAAGTAATTATTAATTAAAAACGGGAACTGTCCGACGTGGAATATATTTAAATTGCATGCATTTCCCCAGACAACATAACAATTAGCCATATTAAAACTGCATATCTAAAATAAAGTTTCCGCATTTGAATTCGGAATGCGCAATCAAGCGCTAATTGCCTGATTTAACCGAATTACATTTTGATTATCACTGGAAATGAATATACTCATACTCATCCACTATTTTACAATAATATTCTGCAATATTCAATCTGTTTTGTTTAAATATTATTTTTTTTTTCAATAAATTTTTAGACTTTTCAATTATATAAAAGAAATATAGTTTATAATTATTTCTTGTTAATGATTTTATTGAAAATATAAAAATTTGATCAATGATTTATATAAATCTTTAAAATCTGAGAAACTAGTAAATATTTTCAGTGAAATAGAATTTAGATTTTTGTAAATTGAGTTAATAAAAATTTCATGCGTTTTGGAAAAACTAGTGAATATTTCAAAAGAAATAATATTTAGATTTTTGTAAATTAATTTAAAAAAATTTCTTGCATTTTGTAAAAGTGAATATTTCAATTGAAATAGAAATTGAGAATAAAAATTTCATACATTTTCTCAAGAAGTAATTACTTAACTAAATCTAAGAAATTACATAATAAAATTATTAAATATTGTGAATGGAATAAATTGAAAATTCATTTTATTTATATACTTTAATAAACTTTTCTCATAGTCTAATAATAATTTGGAAAATTTTATTGATCATTCATACATTAAATTTGAAAAAATATTTTTAGTGAAATAGTATTTAGATTTTTGTAAATTGAATTAATAAAAATTTCATGCATTTTGACAAAACTATCAATATTTCAAGTCAAAGAAAATTTACAAGTTAATAAAAATTTCATTCATTTTGACACTCAGCAATTTTGTAACAAATCTACGAAATTACATAAAAATTAATAAAATATTGTGAGATGAATAGATTATATGGAAAATTCATTTTATTTATATATTTCAGTAAACTTTTCTCATAGTCTAATAATAAATTTCCTGTTTAATATTTAAACATTTATTTAAATTAGATTTTAGTAAATAAAAATTTTATACATTTTGTTAAGCAACAAATATTTATATTTCTACTATTTTTAGGAGATTATATAAAAAATCATATAATAATGTGAAATTATATTGAAAATTCATTTTATTTATATATTTTAGTAAACTGTTCTCATATTATATATTTTAGTTCAATTTTGCTCTATTTTGGTAAACTTTGTCAATTATTCAACCTAGAAAAATCTTGAAAATTGAAAAAAAAATAATTCGAAGGAAATAGTTGATATTGAAAATTTATTATATTAGCAAATTTTGCTCAATTATTCAATTAAATCTCAAAATAAAAAAAATAATAATAAATTTTGTAACGAAATATTATCTAAGAAATTTTGTGAAACCAGTGAACATTTCTAGTGGAATACATAACTTAAGAAATCATAAAATGACGAAAATAAGGAAGGAAAAATCTTGGCAAGAAAACCACCTAAAAATAGAATGTAATGGCGTAGAAACGTATAGACGGGAACGAAGAGAAATGAGTATAAACACAACTTACGATGTTCAACCTGTTCTTAACTAAGGTCTAATTTACCTTGAATACATATCACAGTTCCTTGATTCCCTGATTTTATTACATCCATGTTTACTTGCATTGTATTCCTAAGAGAATTTAACATGAATCAGCTTATTTTCTAAAAGGAAATTACACAATATCTTTCAATTATAAGTAAAATTAATAATTATTAATTTTACCTACATCCTTCAATTAATTACAACGATTTTTTTGAAGAAGAATTTATTAAAATTAAAAATATTTAATTAAATTATTTATTTAAAAAAAATCTAATTCATTGGAAATTAATTACAACTATATTCGTATTATGTTTATTTTTTGAATTTGTAAAAGAAAAATTTGATTCAAATATTACTTCATATATAGTGTTAAATCAGGATTTGTCCCAATTTTTGTTTAGATGTCCCGGTGTCCCAGAATTGTATTTTCGGGTCATGTCCCAATTTTATTTTATTGACATTTTTTATAATATATTTTTTTAATCCAAAATAATTTTTAAATTACTCAAAGCATAAAAAAATTTAAATTACTCAAAGCATTATGTGATGCTTTGTTAGGTTTTAGATTTTGTAATTATTAAAATTAAAGGTCAATTAATTAATTTTTTTTTGAAAAACTAATTAATACAAACAAATTAAGGATAGTTCGCAAAGTATACGCATTAATAATTAAGGTAACGAAAAAAACTAGATTGCGTAATACAGCGCGGTCCCACAATTATTGTACGTGTTCAAACAACAATAAATTAATTTGCATTTGTTAGAAAGGGATGTCTCTTTCAGGGTTTCGTCCCTTAAGTTGATATATACGAATTCGTAGGGTCGTAATTTAGCAGCCCGCGATATAGCACCCCCGGGGATATCAATTCCTGCAAATTATTTATCTTTACGGCGGAAAACGGGGACACGACGCTGAGGCGAATACAGTTAATGGGATTACACAATTCAATAGTTAATTAGTATAAAGGAATACATTTGACCGATAAATTCACGTTTTTATATTATAAAAAATATAAGTTTGAAAATTTCATTCAATCAAATTTCTTTTTGTTCAATTCATTATTGTTTTCATTTAGTCCTTTTTTAGAACTGATTACTCGGACTATGCGAGCTACTGCTGTATTTATATTTGTGTATATTCTGCAAACTCTGAGTTACGCAATTTTTTATCTTCAGTTTTTATCAACGATTTTCGTCGTATCAATTTATTGCGTATTACTGTATACATTTGGTTGTGTAGATGCAATAAAAATGCTCATTAAAAACCTTGGTTTAATCATATTTACGTCAGATAATTTTTTGTTAAAACTCAATAAAGATGCGCACGTAATTAAACGTTTTATGCAGCTCGTGATTTCGCTTTTTAATTGCATCATCTGCATGTACTTTCGGTCAAAGATTAACAACAACCGCAAAAAAGGTAAAACAAGAACTACGTTATATAAAGTTAATTATCTGCGCTGTAATAACTCCGTCGCAGCAAAAAGCTTGTTATTAGTTGTATCTATACTTTAATTATAGGTTTTATACCTTCATTATTAGTTTACGTAATCGATAACTTGTTATAAAAGTCTATTTACTAAAGCAAATTTAGTTACAAACGTAATTTAAATCATGTTTTTTTTTCTATTTCTATTTACTTTATAATTTATTAATTATAATTAATTTCTATTAGTTTTGTTGTAATAAAAATGCAGGTGCTAAACTAAATTTAAAGGTGGATGCAATAGTTTGAAACGTTTTACTTGTTGGGCTGTAAAGCTGTTGGCGAGAAGATTTATAGTTAATACATTTGAGTAGCACTCAAGTCTATCTCGGTATTTGCAACTGCTTTTCCGATACTTTCTTTCAATGTTTCCATCCGGTAGTTATTTTGTGTCCCCTTGTTTTTGATGTACTGTAAAGCAGCAATGATCCCTAGCTATTTACAACAAATCCTTTATATAAGTTCAATATTGATACAAGTCTGAAACTATAACATTATCAATCGATGATTTCAAAATTAAATCAGTATTCAATATAAACAATTTTTAATAATAGAATAATATTGATTTTTTTAGTAATATTTGAAGTAATAAGAAAAGTTGAAGATGTTTGGTGATGGTGATGTTTATTTTTATAAAAAGCTTTTAAAATTATGCAACGATTTTTAATAAAACTAAGGAAATTGCTTTAGGACTTAAATATAAAGGTAGAGTAGTGCTAGTGAATAGAATATGTTCTATATACATATAGTATGAGAAATACTAATAATGTAAAATATTCATGGATAACAGGGTTGGAGTCCCGGGGCCGCCGCGCATTATTTGTTTATGTATTACGTTCAGTGCAAAATTGTTCAGGGAAGAGCGTAAACCTAAGGGCTCTAGTGCGTTCCGGGCCGGAAATAGGTGCCGGATATTGGTATTGCCGTTGCGTAATAATATACATAAATGATTATTAAATCGGTTCCCGCGAATGCGAAAAACAAACAGTGAATTACGGCGCATACTAATCGCATGAAATTTGCAGTTTCGCACAATCATGTTAATTCGCGCGAAATCCGCGTTTTGCTTCGTAATTCTATTACGCATTTTTTTTTTCACCTCCTGTACATATATTTATTTTTTGATGCAGTTATTTTTTTTTTTTGCTTTAATAATATTTTACCGGATATGTATTTAAATGCAATTTGTCTGGATCCGGGGGATGATTTGTATTTGGGCCGTGTACATAAATTAAGCGCGGACGTACACAGAAAATAATAACTGAAATTAAATTCGTTTGTGTTTCGGGGCGAAAGGAGAGGGGGCAATAAATAGAATAGTATTATTATATAAAATGTTTCGGTCGACGGATGATGAGAGTAATAAATTTCATTATTAATTTAGTTGTTCGATGCTCTCTCTATTTTTTTTATTCACGTTTTTTTTTATATATATTTAGCCTTTATTTCCAATAAAAGCGGTAATAATTCCAGGAATAAATTAACATATTCAATTCTATTATGAATCGATGGTTTTGTTATGAAATAATGCACACCGGGGCGCGTTCGTCCTTAATTGGCTTTCTGGTGAACGGGATGCATACCAATGGATGCTCTCCCTCTTACCACAAGATTATTTATACAATCTAATACATAAATCAAATTTAGTCTATTTATAACACAAATATCATAATTAAAGTTACAAAAAAATACTAAAATGTATTTTTTTTGTTACAATGTTCAAAATATGTTTTTTTTTATTAATGTCCATACTATTGTAGATACGTGAAAGAGATGCGCATGCGTGACTTTATTATTTCGTTGCGCATAGCTCAAATAGATGATGCGCACAATACTTTTTGAAAACTTGAATATTTAATAAACAAATTCAGTCAAAAGTTATTTTAACATAAATGTGGATAATATTGCAATTAAAATAATATTGTTGCATGTTTATCTAAATTTAGTTCAATAAAATGAACTTAAATACTTTTCATAAAGTAATATTAAATTAAAATGTTGACTAAATTTATATAAAACATAAATGGTGGAGATGTGCATATAATAAATCTAGTAATATTTGGGTTTGCAATTCCTATGATTTTAATGCGTCTTCGTTCTCCGCAGAAATATTTCATTGGACCAGTTAATAATACCAAGAAATATCAGATATTTTATTACTTCATCTAATAAAATTCGCTCACCGTAAACTTCATAACCTCCCTCGGAATCTACTGATTTAACTTCGCAGCTGTGACCAGACGCGGTAATAACTCTTAAAACTACCCCTTGCAAAAAGGAAATTTTGCTCAACCCTGTGCCGGTCAGCAATCTTTAAAATCATACACCATCATAAATGAATAATATTAAGATTTCAAATTTTTCAACTAAGATTATTAAATTTTTGATGTAATTTTTTTAGTCTTTAGGCGTATTTTAGTTATTTTATAAAATGACTAGATATTATGTAGAAGACTGTATTATATTGTTTTATAGTGTAAAATGTCTAATAAGTGGAACGAACTGTAAAAAAAGTCAGTTGAAACAAAGAGAATCTCGATATCTGACGCTGCTCCTTTATCCTTTATCCTGGAAAGGCCTTCTGACAGAAAATACGCAAGAACAATATCGCTTTTTTCCGTCGCTCAGGAAATCTGTCAATAAGTTGTCGTGTGTGTGTGTTTGAGTCTGTGCATCAACAAGAATTCGTGTCGTTGGAAAACAAGACAGCAAAAAAAAACTCCCTTTTGTATTTCAGCTTTGAGGAGTCTTTGTCGTAGCGGAGCAGAGCAGCCCCTGCCAATAGATTTAATACCCTAATCGATTCGGTACGAAAATAAAACACACTACAAGACGACAACAACGAAGAGAGAAAAAAAAGAGTCAAACCAAACGAAGCACGAAACGAAAATAAAACCCTTTTAAAATTAAAACCCGAATACGAAAATAAGAATCCGCTGCTTCGTAGAGACGAAAAAGAACAATGCAGCTGGTGGTAATTGAATAGTATTAATAAATGCGTTTCCTTCATGTGTGCAATATTTTGAATGCAGGAGGCACATGGATATTATTATTTTCGTTTCGAAATGTGGGACATCGGCCTTGTTGGATTCGAGTCTCTCCTCTCTCTCTCCGAGTGGACTGGACCGAAATAGATGCTGCTTCTGGCATCGGTCCCTTACAATTTACATTCCGTGAATCAAATGGAATTGGACTCCCACACGGAAGAGATGTTACGTACAAAGAATATTAACTATCTGAGCTCCTCTGGATCCTCTCCATCACCACCAACATCCTCATTATCCTTACTCAATTTACACGATTCAATATAATCATCGTCATTCAATTAAGATCTAAAATCCATACATTTATACAAATTTATTTAATATTACCAAAAATATTTACATATTTCATCAGTGGTCTTATTTAATTGTGTAATAACTAATAAGTATAACTTTTACATATTTGTACTATAGATTATCTGAATTATTTATGTAAAATAAATAAGATTTATCAACTCCACTATAAAGTCCAACGAAAAATGTAGTTACAAGAAATTAAAATAATTTAGTTTCATTAAAATAATTCTTTCATTCATTATTTCTCAACAAAAATAAAATCGTTAGGTAAATATTAACTTTATACATTTTCTATTCAAGTCTAGACACATTTTTTTAAAAATATTTATTCATTTTTCTGGGGAATAAAATAAGTATAATTCTATAAAAATTGAATAGTTTCGATGTGTTTCTAATGCACTTTCTTTCTACTTTTTACTTTCAAGTTCTGAATAAGTTTTCTTTCTTCGGAATGCTTTTAAGGTGCAACGCTGTGTTCGACCAAGCGAACCTTTCATCAACAACATTCGGTTCTTGCAGGTTTATTTTTAGTTTCGAAAACCGAACATTTGTCACGACGATCTAATGAATACTTTTATAATCTTGTTGATGTAAATTCTAAATATAAAAAAGTTTATTTCTTAACTTAAATATCCAAAATTTTATTCGAATATAATAATTGTAAATATTTATAAAAAAATCAAACAGTTACGTAAATAATAATAAAAAATTAATAGGAAATGACTTTTTTGTTGCATAATAGCTTTAAAATAAGATTCTTTCATGTTTATTTCGGGATTTGTAACAGGTTACAACAGGTGTGATCTGATGAATACATTTCAGAGATAATAAGGACGAGCTTTGTTGTGCCGAAGGATCCACTTGATGAGTCCCTTCCGGTCTCGTACGATTGACTTATTTTTCTTTTATATAAACACACTCGTCTTAGTTTCGGGAAAAAATTCACTTTTTAAATCCTTTGTGTTTATATGACCTTTTTTATCATTTCAAATTGCTCAATTAGTTATTTCTAAGGTAAAAAAGAGCCGTTATTTATATAATTATATATCAGTTCATTTTTAGTAAAGTTTTGTATTGTAATATCTCGTTTTCTTACGCTCAGAAAGTAAATAATATCAAAAGTTAAGCAATGGACGGGTGAGTGAATTTTTGTATAAATTTTGAAAATTTATTAAAATTTTTCATAATTTTTCGTATTTTTAAAATTTGATATAATATTTAGTAAAAATTAGTCTTCTAAAATTATTTTTTAGTACTATCATCATTTGAACGTAAATAACGAACGTTAAGCATTGAATGGGTGATTTGTATCATTAGTTCTAGTTTTATAACTTACAGAAGTTAAGCACTACTGAATGGGTGATTATTTGTCAGATAAGTAGAAATATTTTATCTTTTCCATCAAATTTATAAGAAAACCAATAATTGTTAATATTTTAATAATAAATGTTATTTTTTTAATTAAACTAAAATTAATATTTTTATTCTGTTTTGTTTCAGGTCAGTACAATTTTCATTGGTATTTTCTGCTTGATGAAAATATTAAATATTTCTTGAATGAAATTATAATATTTTCATTACGATGAAAAGAAGAAAAGGAATGAAGAAAAACGCAGGTATTTTACGTAATTTATAAACGATTTAAAAATGTCGCTTAATGCATTTACAAAACCATTTGGAACTCACAAGATATTTGCATTTATTATAAATTGAAGAAAAAAAATAAAGAGAAAATGTTACGTGTAATTGTGAAATGCAATTAACAATCAGATATAGAGATAACAGCGGTATTGTGTGAAATATATTGGTCAAAGCAATTATGAACTGTGTGGAAAAGTGGAACTTATAAGGAAAGAAATAAATAAATAAACAAGCGTGCAATAATTACACAGGTTCGCAATTGAAGCGATGTAGAAAATGTGAAAAAGAGAAAAGAGAATAAAGAGGAAAAAGGAAAGGAAACGTGTGCAATTAGTGTGTAACAGTTTGAAAGATTCGTAAATGACAAAGTTGACCTCTGCTCCGAGGCGAACAACTTAAAAACTGTCGCCAAGATCTGAATACAATGGGGGGTCAGAAATTGCAATTAAAATGGAGTTTCTCGTTCGCATTGTTCCATTTAAATGGCGAATTGATTTTTCACTTGAGTCCCCCTTCGAGGAAATGTAATTAGAAAATCGCAACTTTTCCGCATCGCTACAATCGGAACACGACACTTACATTGCATTATTTAGGCTTCAGTTAAATCTACTTAGCATTTTCTTAGTATTACATTAATATTAAGTAAAGATCAAAAACCCAAAATAAGACTGAGAAAATTTTTAAACAAAAACAATAATAGGCTACAATTATTTTTCTGTTACATTTATTTTATTATATAATATACGCAAATAATAACGCTATTTAAAATTTAGAAAATTTAGATTCTTCAAATTTTACTTTTGGCAATTGAATGCAATTTTTATGTTACACTTATTTTTATAAATATAAAAACATATGTATATTATAAATAATTTTATTACATAATATAACAGAAAAAAATAACGCGATTTTTTAAAATTGAAATTATATAAAGTTTAGATTTTTCAAATTTTGCTTTTGAAATATGAAATTGTCATAAAAGAAACGTTACTATTTTATTAAGCTACCATTTTCTGTAGCATTTATTTTTGTAAATAAAAACATATTATGTATACTATTAAGAATAATATTACATAATATAAAAGAAAAAAATAACGCGATTTTTTATAGATTGAGACTAGAAAATTTTAATTTTTCAAGTTTTACTTTTGACATATGAAAGTGTCATAAAAGAAATGTTACTATTTTATTAAACTACCATTATTTTTCTGTTGCATCTTTGTAATCAAAAAACCATATTATGTATATTATATAGAATTTTATTACATAATATAACAGAAAAAATATTTTTTTAAATTAAAAATTTAGATTCTTTGGATTTTACTTTCGGCATATGCTTTTATATTGCTAAAAAAATGTTTCTGCTTAAATTTTCATTTTCATTACTTTATTGCTAACAATCTTATCTAAATCTTTTCTTCTGGTAAATTTTCTGTTCATATTTATGGACTTTATTATATTAAAACTTTGTTAAAAGAGTTAACGTTACCCGAGGTATGATTGCACAAAAACAGTATTTTTTGTCGATTGATTTAAAATTAATGAAGCAATTTCGATTTATTGTTTAGAAGATTGCGTAAGTTAAAAAAATGTAAATATTGGGTCAGTTGATGGATTAATTACAAACTTCAAATCCAAACGAGAAATAGAACAAAGTCCGACGAGAAGAGTGGAGAGCAAATAATTGCGTTAGGGTTTTAAATAATGTTTACACGTTTGCTTGTGTATTTTAACCTCCCTTGTTCGATGATTTTAATTTTCCTTTTTCGGAGCTTGCAAAAACCCGAAATGAAACAATAAGTAAATAAATAAAAGAAAAAAGAGATTAAAGCACGGATGAGAAGATAGGCGGATATTTGGGGAAATTGAAAATACTCGTAATGCAATTAACGCGAGCCGTGTGTTAATTTTAACATAACAAAGGTGAGCAGATTCAGCCACAGATGTTCTCGTCCAGCACCTAAGTAATTCGTTTTAATTTCTCCCGCTTTTCCGAATTCCGTCCATTATTTATGTTCGTTCATTTGCATATTCGTAATTATTATTTATGTGTATCCGTACAGAAAACCACCCACAATAACCACCCTCTATTCCATTCTCTCCACTCGTCCGGTGTAAACACTCGCAAAATTTAATTTGTTCAACATATTCCAATAAAGCGTACAATTGACTGTACACCAAAAAAACGGTCAGGAATATGGACCGAACAAAATAAAATAAAAAACAATGCAAAACCAGCGGAACATTGCAAAAAGTACGCGTAAAGCCCAAACGAACAGAAGCGTGCAAAAAAATTATCGTGTGTACGCGTTTATGCACAGAGTTTTTGGGGCTGAAAAATTTTCGGTTCATGCAGTTCGGTTAATTCATCGACACCGCAGGTCTAGGTCTTCAAACTTTATTAAACCTTAAAATTATATTTTTTGCGGTACACCTAATTTACCTAAAAATATTTTCTGAAATTTACGTGAAAAAAAAACAGGTAAATCCTATGTAAAATCAATCATTTAATTATACATATTTTTGAGTTTAATTAAGAATTATTTTTATTTTTTAATTAAAAAATCACAAAACTAAAAAATTATGAAATAGATTGTCAAATAAACTCTGAAATTTTCTATTACAACAGGCAAATGTGTTTTCGATTAAAAAAAATATTAATTGAAAATAATTCAACATTTTTATTGAATAGATTTTCTAGAATTAATAAAATTCAATTATTTAACTCTAAAAGGGTTGAAAACAGTTTGAAGAACACTACTTTATATGATGAAGACAAAACGATTTTATTTTTTGGTTTCGAATTGTAAGATGTTTTTTTTTTCTCGCTTCTGCTCTCATCATCCTCGTCTTCTTTTTATCGCGCAATCGTGAATTTTTATGCTTCTTGGAAGGTCATGGGGCTTCCAGGCTCGAGGGAGTCCGACGGAAGTGTGTATTCAAGCATGCTGCATTAAGACTGCGTGAGAATACGACTTGAATTACAGTACGGTCACATTTGAGTGGCCAAGC